>OX376657.1:21093800-21481300 GCA_947386135.1 Melanchra persicariae
AAATAAATATTGAATAATACTTAGTAGAGCAACTTTCCGACCGTGTCAAATTTTGTTTTAAATTTTACGCTAGGTAGGATGAATGCGGGGACTGCGGGGAGCCCGGGTGCAGACGCTCGGCGCGTGGACTCGCTGCACGCGATTCTTATATTGTGCACTAGAAGACTAAGCCCTTAAAGTTGTTTAAGTTTAACACGATGATAAGCGCCAGATAAACTTACAATGAAGTACATTGACCTTTCTTTAATATCCCTTCGTATCTACGAAGTGATATTACTACTCGAACAATAAATAATTATGAACCGATTTTTATAACTGAGAGAACGTAAAGGATCACTATAGAAGTCGATTCAGGACAGCTATATGTCTTTAATTCTGTTTTTGATATTAAGAAAGTCAATAAATGTATGTGGGTCAATGGTCGATATTGCCATTTATCTGGTCTCTTCCATATGTGGATGAGCTGCAAGATGTTGTGAAATCAGACAACGTAGGTAAGTTTTTGTTCTACGTAAGTAGTTATAATGTGAATCGCATACAACGATCTCTCATGCGCAGTCACTGGGGTCCTGAGATTAACTCTCAATAGCTATTGATTCGAGAAAGCTATATTTTCCTGCTTCAAGTAAATTCAGAAAGAAAACTACTTACTACATTTTTGTGACAATCCTCAGTAATCCTAGTATGCTATAGAAATAGTAATTATGTATTTGTGATTTCTAGGAAGTTTACATTCACACGTTGTCCCTGTCTTCGGGTAGGTACTGTGTCTGTAGCTCTTTGTTCTGACATAAAAAACTTTTCACAAAAAAATACAACTGTCTTCTGAAATACTAACTATAATTTCGGAAATCAGTGTTATTGGTTGTATCTTCGTTTTTTGACACTGACTTCCGAAATTATAATTTGTTTCCTCGAATATCGGATCTTGTAATACGAAATCGCCGGGATAATAGTAAACTTCGTGTTCAGCCAGCTAAGACAGCACTACTGTATAAAAGCGTTGTATGCAGCATGTTGATGATATCCGCAAGAGAACCAAGGTTACCGACATAGCCCGAAGGATCGCCAAATTGAAGTGGCAGTGGGCAGGGCACATTGCTCGCAGAACAGATGGTCGATGGGGCCGAAAAGTTTTGGAGTGGCGACCGCGTACCGGAAGACGCAGTGTTGGAAGGCCTCCCACAAGGTGGACCGATGATCTGGTGAGGGTCGCGGGTAACCGATGGATGCGAGACGCACAGGACCGGTTGTTGTGGCGACACTTGGGGGAGGCCTATGTCCAGCAGTGGACGTCTTTCGGCTGATATGATGATGATGATGATGATGATGATGCAGAGCACCAATAATTTATAACAATATCCCTATCTGTGTGAAAAAACTAAATACAGACCAGTTTAAGAAAACCTTTAAAAAAATACTGACAGAAAAAGCCTACTATGATATTAATGAATTTTTAAATGACAAATCGCTCTGATATACTGACTGAATCTACTATATTTATTTGGAATCGCATGAAAGTAGGGGTGTATTGGGGTACCTGGATCAAGAGATCCAGGCACCCCAATACACTATTCGAAATGAGTGTTCTATTCAGAATCATCTATTCAAAATGAGTGTTCTATTCAGAATCATCTATTCAAAATGAGTAATCTATTCAGAATCATCTATTCAGAATCCTTTATTCAAAATGAGTGTTCTATTCGGAATCATTTATTCAAAATGAGTAATCTACTCAGAATCATCTATTCAGAATCCTCTATTCAAAATGAGTGTTGCATTCAAATCAAAATGAAAACTCTAGCAAGATCATCAAGGTATGTTACCGAACTATTAATCGTTCAATTAATTGTTAAATTAGATGAATAGGTACAATGCTTGCATTAGAATATTTATCTATCTACGATAGCTACGTTATCAAATAACTCTTGTTCCCAAATTCCATCTGTTTAAATAACTTACTAATATGCTTTAATGTATATACCTATATTAAGATCATGTATAATGCACACCAAATGGAGGTATGTTGTGTAAATAAAACAATAGATAATGTGGAACATAATTTATTAACAGATATTTACATTGTTTTGGTCTGTTTGCTGCGGAACACACTCCCCTCTAACCTAATATTTGACAGCTGTCATCTGGTATTTTATTCTTTGAACTGGAGTCGAACTGATACAGTGAAGATAACGGTTTAAAAGAAAATAATTTCATTTCCTGGCTGAATCTGGTAGCACAAAACATCTTCTAAATCAGGTAGAACTGTGTCTGTGGTTTTTGATATATCACTAGATTTTGATGAGCTCGCATCATATTTTTCCTGATCAGTCTGTATGTCGTTTACTTGAGCAAATGTATGAGTATGGCCCTCACTCTTGATTATATATATATAATCAGGGTATTCAAACTCAGACTTCGCCGAATCTTGCATCTTGAGGTTAAATAAATCTTTTTTCTGGCTTGTATCACTTTCCTTGTGTTTCATTGAACTTATATTCGGTATTTTCGGGTCAGTCTGCATATCTTGAGTAAATATAATTTCACCGCTAGCATTCTTACAAATAATTTTACGAATGCCTTCGAAATCAGATTTTAATGAATTAGACATTGTGGTTAAAATTTATTTTTAATAAGATGGAAAAGATAAAGTAAAATTGAACCTTCACAATACAATTTCGCTGATTAAATGTCGTTCAAACCTAATTGCAAGCTATTTATAAGTTACTCGGGCTCTAATGCTAGTCACATTTAATTGTAAATTCTATATAATGTGCTGAGTATGCTGTTTCAGGCGAGCCGACGCCTCTATTTTATATTATATTCCTTATGATTTAACGAAGATGGTATTAAAAATAAAACTATGATTTATATATTTATTTATTTATTTAAATTAAGTACAGCCACATCACGTACATTACACAATTTACCTTAATATTTATACTGCTTTGCTACTTATTATAAAAAACATTATTTTCAACACACCACTTATTTAAACAAAATACATTTTTTAAGGCACAAATATTAGTATGATTGATACAACTTATAATATCAGGTGAAGTTGAATATTGTTTATACAATGCTACTATACTTGGGCACTGCTTACTTTCTAAATTATATACATCATCAATTTTGAATATATCTTTTAACCATAACACTTTTTCACTTCCTTTTGTAAAAACAGCCTTATTTTTAAAAAAAATTGCAAAGTTATTTTTATAGCTGAAATATGGTACAAAACCTTCATTCCAATGTATACCCCTATTTTTTTCAATCCATGCTACTTGTAGCCGTTCTTTTTTCGTCAATTCATAAAATGGTTGTGGTGGTTTTATCAACAGTACTTGTATGCGTCCTTCATACATCATTGCTATTTCTTTTGGAATAAATTCGTTTTCTTCATTCTTAAACCCTTGGACATCCACAATAACATTCATGATAATTTTCTCACAATATTACTCAAAGGTTTGTATTCGAAAAGTCGATCGTTTATTATTAAACAATAAGCAGATGTATTAGCCGGAATATCTTCTGAACATTCAATTTCTAATCGCACGTCGACCGGTCCAGTTTTGAGCGATTCGTTTTGTCTTGAGCAATCAATTACAAAAAGTGGAGCAATTTCCTTAAATTGATTTAAGCTAAGCAATGGATCTATGCCCAAGTTGTAATACGACTGACGAAAGTTAGCATACATTTCGTATAATATACTGTATTTGTTTTCATCAAATTTCAGATTAAGTGAGTCATATGGATAATATTGCGAATTTAAAAATAATTTAATATTGCTTACATTACAATGATCGAACAAGGAAGAACTTTTAGTTTTATTAGTTTTTCGGTTAGTTTGCAAACCAAATATAACGAACCTTGGCTTCTCTAATTGTGAAGTTGTCTTTACCGACCATGAATGCTTTGTTGTTCTTGGTAACAACGGATATTCATACAAATCCCAGTTTCTAAATGCTAACTGAATAGAACGATCTCTCTCCAAACTCTTAAGCAATGATAATTTGTTACGATCAGAAACTTTTATATGTGGCACACGCCATTGTATTTTTTGTATATCTATTTCTAAGATATCATTTTTCTCCATGAGCACACTGTTTAAAGCGGAGCTGCTTCTTTGTAAAATTAGTTCATGTTTACAATTCATTATTATTTTGTTATAATCTTCTGCAAATCCCAAAATTCTATTCAGCGGTACAATAACGCTAAAATGTTCTTTTTCTATTTTCGTACCATTTAAGTTCCACCCCCAAATTGCTGCAGCTTTACTTTCACCTTCATTCATGGAGACATACGATTTCAAAGTTGTTGTGATGCCAGCATTTTTAATCCGATCAATTTCAACACCATTTATTTCGTACCTGATATCTTGAAATAAATATAAGATTGGGTTGTTTATGAAATCAACATCTTTTTTAATTATTTTTCCTGCTGCATCTTTAGTAGATACACTTGCATACCCTTCTATAAAAATGGAACTGCTACAGGGCAATACATACAAATCTTGATGATGAATGGGTATTCTGATTTCATCGTTTTCTTTGAAACTATTATTATACGGATTGTAGCTATGAATCTCATAACTTTCAATAGAATTGTCATGTTGCGCTAAATCTGTTATTTGAAGCATGTTGTTATTATTTCAATTTTAATCCAATATATCTTAGAAATCTTTTATTCTCTTTAGTAATTTTAATTTGTCTTTTAAAGTTTATAGAGTTGATACGTCTGACTTCTTTGGAAACAGGAAGTGAAATATTACATTGACTCCTCACGGTAGGCGTTTTATTGAAAACTAGCATATTGTTTCTATGTATAAACAAAATAGGTAGTATTACTATTATTAAATTTAATTCAATTATTTTTTACAATGTGAGTAGTGATTATCATCACGCGCAATCTAAGAATGTGTGTAGAGTGCCAGGATATAAACTTTTATAACTTGTTCATATAACATCTATTTGTATTAATGAAAACATTGATATGTTATACTATTTTATTGTCTTTCCAAAATGAGTAAAGAAATTTTAAACACAAGTGTCCACAATTATACAAATGATCACGCTGTACGTTTTCATAATTATATTGAATGTTATTTCCTACATATTTCATAAATTCTTTTGGAGGTTTCAAGTTACCATAACTGTCGAAATATTCAATGTAGTCATTTATTTTGCCATAGGCTACCCAATGAGTACCAGAGTTTTCAGAAGAGTCAAGATTGATTACTCCACATTCTATCGGCAAAACTTTATCTGGTAATTTATCTCTCATAAACACACCTCGAAAGAATGGCACATTATTCGAGTGTTTGATTATGTCAATATTGGTTAAAGCTCTATTGGGTAGCCGAGACTTCAGTTTTTTTTCTGTGATATGTAAATGCCTAAACCATCCTTGTAATGCTTGAGATGTAATCCTCTTCCAATGAATAACGCCTCCATTTCCTTGTTGTGTCTTTCTGCTTCACGCAATTGCTTTTTAGCTGTTTTATATGCGTTAATTGCTTTTGCAATCCCAGCAGCACCTCCTGCTAAACTGCCTGCAGCAGATAATCCAGCAAATATTGGTACTAAAGGAAGAAATCCTCCAGTTTTTGGTACTGGTATAATCCTTGGTAATTTTATTGGTGTGTCTGATACAAATTCTTTTGCTGCTGCGTATGCTAATTCCATCAATGCTTTCTTACATGATGGTTTTAATTTTGTAATATGCTTTTTAGTGTGGTTAACAATCTTTTTAAGAGTTTTCTTTAAACCAGCTCCTGTTTTCACTTTATTAATGTTTTTGTTGAATGCTGATGAAACTGTTTTTTTGCTGTCTGAAATACCTCGTATGGTTTTCATTGCGATTCTTTAATTTTTCTTCAGAGTAATAGAAACGTATTTAATAGATACAAATACAAGTCTTTTTTGTTTTAAGTACAAATACGTAATGAATAGAAAAAATATGTGTATTTGCTTAAATACATTTTAGAGCAAATTTTGTTTGGCTTGCTTAAAATACGTTTGTTTTATCTATCCAGCTGTTTTCGTTAGTAGGAAGTCCGAGCCACTTTACATATACTTGGTTTCCTTTTCTTTTCAATACTTTTTCTACTAAGTACAAATCAGGATGGCTGGTTTTTTGAAGTTCTTGAGCATAAAACGCTCCTAGTATTGGTCGACATCTTGCATCTTCTATCAAGTAAGTTAACGGATAAGTGTCTTGTATTGATTTTATCTTAAATATTTCTGTTGACCAATTAGGATAATAGCCCTTATCAAAACATCCTTTGTATTTACTTATTCTTACAAAATCACCAACACTAAACTTCCTACACTTATTGCTTTTTTTACATTCAGCCATTCGAATATATCTTTGCATTATATTTGTTTTATTGCTATGATTTACTGAAGCAGGAGGTTGCCCCGTGGTTCTATGAGTAGTATTATTGTATTCATTTACAATTTTATTGAGCGTTTCATTCATCCACTTGTAATTCCCATTAAGACTAAACTCTTTGTATAACTTATTTTTTAATGTCCTAATTAATCTTTCTACAATAGAGGCTTTTTTAGTAGAATACGTTGAATAATGATTTATTTTATACTTTGCAACAATATTTTTGAATTTATCGTTATAAAACTCTTTTCCCAGATCAGTTTGCAAATTTCTCGGAACTCGTCCTTTAAGCAATAGACTTTCAAATGCTTTTGACACCTGTTGCTTATTTTTTTGCTTTAAAGGAACTGTCCAAGCATATTTTGAAAAAGTGTCTATAATTGTCAGTATATATTTGTGACCACCATTCATTTTTGAAATTGCTTGCATGTCCATTAAATCTGCTTGCCAGAGATCATCGATATCTTTAAGTATAACTTGTCTTCTTGGAAAGTTAACTCTGGCACATTTATGAATTTCATTTATGACGTCTACTTTGCTCATAATGCTTATTTAATTTTCCTGCAATTTCTTTCAATGCAATATTTTTTTCAAGATTTCTTACTTTCTCGTTTAAAATTGAAATCAGTTTATTTAGTTGCTCTATTTGCTTGCAAATATTAACTTTAAGTTTTTCGACTTGCTCTTCTGTAATATTTTTACCCAATTCCGTTTCTTTTATTGTATTTTTAATCTCAACACGCTCCACTCTTATGTTACTTTCAGTTATGACTGATGTTTTATTTGTACGAACACAATTCATATTTTTATGTTCATCCATGTTGCAAAATACTTTGATAACTGAGAATATTCCAAAGCTTGTTAGTCTTTTATAATATCAGCTTCTTTTAACTCTTCTATAATTGATAAAATTTCATTGTCATGATTAGTATTACCAGCATTTTTGAAGCAATCAGAAGTTTCAATCTTTCAATTAGTTCATTAGGGTCATCCCAGTAAACATAATCTGTATTACTTTTATATTTTTTTAATTTAGGCAAAAAACCACCGCTTTTTGATCTCATTATCTGTCCTTCATCTTGAACATAACTATTTTGCGAAAACAAAGGTTTAATAATTTGACGATATTTTAAACTTTTATCACCTTTTATTTGACCGGTAGGATGAAAGTCTCTTTTGTGTGCGTGTGTATTATGGAGCATATCTTTATAAACAATTTTATCTAGTTCAGTAACCAAACTAAGGTCAGGTTTACTGCGAACCAGAAGTTCCTTTAGGCCTGGTGTTAATTCATAGGGCCTTTTATCAATAGTGACCATATTGGTTTTGGGTGAATTAGTGCTCTTATTTGCAATAGAAAACGAAACCTGGCTATTCCCCATCATCAGTTTTTTATTTTCACTACGTATCCCAAAAGGGACATTCATATTGTCATAGATTTCCATCATATTTTCTTTATTTAATGAAATTAGTGTATCATTAGAATCTTTAAAATAATTCCTTTTAAGAGCGTCTATATAACACTCAGAATCTTCATTTGAACCTGTTTTTATACATTCTTTAAAACTTTCATAATCTGGAGCATAATCTGTCGATGAGCTTAATCTTGTAAGCGTGTTACTTTCATCTCTTGAAATATCCAATATTGGTTTAATTTTATCATTTGCTTTAATTAATGTTTCTAGTGGATCTGTTATTGGTTTGAAGACTTTTTGAAATTTTAAATGAGCTGTATCTTCTTCATTTTGTATTGTTTTAATTTTATTCTTTATACTATCGACTGACTTTATCAATTGTTCTTTAATATTGACCTGCATAACGCTTTTTAATTATGACCCATCCGTTATTTGCAGATTACAGATTTCGATTGACATATTTCCTGTAATGAGGTGATATATATGTACTTTTTAAAAGTATATAAATACGTCAAAGCCTTGTCTGTATCTACCTTCATTTAGAGGACAATCTTTATTAATTAATAAAAAGTCAAAGCGGTCTTTCCAAATATCGGAGCAAAGTTTTTTAAATTCAAACCATTCGATGTCTGTATTTACGTGCTCATGATATATATGTTTTAAGTTTATCTCGTCTTGTTTGAAGATAATTAAAAGATTTACATTATCTCGTATAAGTTGTTTAGGTATTTTAGAATAGGTTTGTGATAAGTAAAAACAATCTATCTGTTTATGTCTCCCCATTGCAAAGTAATTGCGGATATTGATTTGATTTTCGCATGCTACGTCATCAAAAATCATTACCGCATTAGCTAAAGCATCATTTGGGTGTATGACTTCTTTATTATCATTGAAGACAAAAAAGTTAGCACCTCGTATGTAGCTCATAACTTGTTTTAAAAAACAATATTTTGGCTGGAAAGCCGTTTTCGAGTATAAGTATATATGCTTAAACTTGAGACCATTTTCATGTAATATTAGATTAAGCATTATGTTAGTTTTTCCACAGTTAGATGGACCGCATATTATACATCTAATGGTATTGGGTAAGAGTGCACTATGCTTCACTTTACGTGATTGATTTTCTAATTTTATATTCTGAACTTCTAAAGTCTGTGGTTGCTTGATGAACTTCATTGTGAAATGAGAGATAAATGTAAATGACCTGCATATATATAGGGATCGATAAATAAAAAAAAGTTCGATGTTACATATCCGTTTATTAACAAATAATAATACTTAATGCTAAAAAATAACAGATTTAAGTAAATATAAAGCTATAAACTATAATACAATGTTATAGTGACCCCAAGGTAATGTTTCGATCTGATTAGGGAGTATGTATCTTTTATCGTCATTTCTATTCATCACCAGTTTATTTACTTGTTGCGAATATAAAACATGTTTGATTGACCTAATCATATTCATCTTACATGATCTACTTTCATTATCAAATAATGATTTATTGTAATGCGACATCTCTAACCTGTTAGTGACAGGGTTTGAAATACCTTTTGCTTTCTTTATTTCAGTTTTAGAAGCCGATAAACAGTAAAGTTTTGCTCTTAAACCAGTAAATTCGTTAATCACGTCTCCGCCTAGTTCATCTTTAAATAGACCGGGTACTTTTGCATTTACCCGAGGTATTAAATATGGGTTATCTAAATCAAAATTACTTGTGTCAAATTCCTTTAAATTATTTCTTATATCACGGTAAATATCTTCGGTGTAAAATAAATAAAGAAGACTATCGGTGTCTGTGTAACATAGCTTGACATTATTCATGTATTTTTTTTTAATATTATAATGATATTGATAAAGGTGTACCTTAGCATATTCTAAAACAGTAAAACCTATATAAATCGGTCTGTCTAAAAGAATTCTCTCGGGTTTTAGTTGCACAGCTACAAAGTTTTCCGAAAATATAGAAACACATTTTACATTAGGTTTACAAATTAGCTTTTCAGCACAGAGTTTCTTATTTGTCACATTTTCTTCGTCCATCCATTTCGTAGCTAGTTTAATATCTACCTGTTTACGTTTGTTTTCTATCGTTTTACCAAAAATTGAATTATTTAAAAGCTTGAAAAACTCTTTTTCAAACGCAGTAGCAGATGCTTGACGCAGACTAGTATTTAAATCAATATACTTTTTTAAATATTCTTCTTGTCGGAAAGTAAGAATACGGTGTATTTTTCTTAGAACCAGCCCGTATTTTAAACACTGCTTTAAGTGAATATAATGAATTACATAGTTAAATTTATCATATAAATTAGCTATCAGTTTAGCTGTCTTTCCTCCAGGGGGTATGAATTTCTCTGGAGCAAAGGGCAAATCACTATGAAAATCATGTTCTGATTCAGGATATTCGAGATCCACCTCTAAAATAAAGCCATATTCGCTATCATCAGATACACTAATTGCATCGAAACAGTTAATTTCCTCCTGATTTAAAAGTCTAAACTCAGAAATTGGGATTTTTTTCATCATTGCATATCCGTACAAATTGTTGCAATCAAGATAAATCAAATAGCTAGACGGTTCTAGATCGTTATAATTTGATAGATAGGGATTATTTGCTTTAGCATGGCGTAGTGAGCACTGAGCCAGACCACCACGTATGCCCTTTTCTAACATCTGATATATTTCTAAGTCATGAATCAAGTCTAGCTCAACACCTGTATAAAGCAACATAGCATCCCAGCTTAAACTAGGTGCCGTTACATAGTACACAGGGTCTAACTTATAATATTTTAAGCTTATTTTACGAAAATTTTCAAATATATCACACAGTAATAAAACATCGCATTTTAAATATAAATCGGTATACTCGCCAATTGTATTGATATCAAATGCATCCCACACAGTTTTCGCATGTTCATATTCTTTATCGCTAATGTGTTCCATTTTCAAAGAGTTATAAAAGTATTTTTTTCGAGGGAGTGTTTTTTCTTCGTACTTGTCCCATGAGTTAATATAATCATAAGGATAAATACCTTTCTTTTTTAACAAGTATATGTTTTCATCATTAAATTCTGCTGATAAATGAATAAAGTCGTGATCTGATAAGCTTTTACTTAGTGCATCTAAACTCGAGCTTAAGAATTGAAACGAATCTATGAATTTTATTTGAATAGAACGGTCTCCAGTCTCGTTATCTATATATTTGGTAATAGTTAAATACTTTTCTTTAGTTTTAGGTATAATTTTTATATAACCTCCATGTCTCACTAATTCCTGTATAAAGAGATGGGAGTCGTAATTCGATAAATTATGAAAAATTACTGGTATGAATGGACATACTCTAAACATCAAGTTACATTGAACATGTGCAGGTCCTCTATACTTTCCTGTGACATGATCGTGGTCACGTACCTTATCGTGAAATAATAACTGATCACAAATATGACAAATAGTAGCATTGTTATAGCCGATTTGCTCTTTTTTTGTCAAAGGTATCATTGATTTACTCATCGATAATATTTCACTTATTTTCTTCACATCCTCTATTAATCAAGTAACAAATAATTCAACACAGTCAGGACCTCTATATGTAACATATTTATTTTGGGTTGGATCGTGTGAACAACATATATAGTATCCAAAACACGAGGGCTGATGTTTTTTGAAATTGTGTGTATTTTCAGATTTTGTTTCGAAACAACTCTGTAATAGGCTTTCAAAATCTGCATAGATGACATAATTAATTTTTTGTTTTCTTTCAAAATTCTTAAAACAGAGTTTGCTATTCTTTTCAGGCAAAATTGATAAAACTTTTGAACAGACATGAGATCTATACTTATTTTCACTGCTATAGAATTGTAAACATGATTCACACAGTAAAAAAATACCTTTATGGCTCGTCACTTGCCGTCTTACTAATCGTACCAGATTTTTAATAAGACAGTAATGACTTACCCCTTTTCTTTCTAAATATAACAAATTAACATGATCAGATTTTCTGTTATTTGTTAAATACAGAGGTCCAGTCACGTTTCCGCTCTTATTATCTACTCCATAAATATTAATACTTATGTTGTTGTTTATTTCAAACAGTTTTATATCTTGATATGAGACAGGAAAAGACAATCCATCAATATTTAATACAGAACTGTAGTGTGGGTACGAATGAGTCCTGCATACGTTCATCTTAGCAGGAAACAAAGCAGCTACCACACTCCATAAAAAGCAATGATTATCATTATTTTGCATATTAATACAACTTTTAGAATTCTTAATTTTTGGTGGCAAATCTAAATAAGTGCCACCTCTCATTGGACAATATTTATTCACATTAATTTCTAGATGACTTACAGCATGGTAAGACCATCCAGAATCTTTATGCTCGAATTCTGACATTTTACATTTTAAAATTTCGGTTACTTTCGAATATAATTCATCAATATCTGTGTTATTACAAATAATTTCATATTTCGTATTGAATGACTTAAGTTGTTGCTCACTTGTTTTTGGTAAGACAAAGTGGGCAAACAACTCGAAATTAATCTTGAGACAAGTATTTTTCAGTAAAGATGTATGTATAAGTTTCAGGATATCATTTTTATTCTGACACAAGAATGCCTCCGGTGTGAGGTATTCAGCATCTTTTGCAGGATTTAAACGATATGTTATAATTCTGTTTTTGAAAGCACTAGCAATAATGTAAATATTTTCAAATTCGCTTTGCAATAAACTATTAGACTTGTGAATATTGGTTCTCAAATGATATTTGAATTCATTGATCGGGGATTCAATGTGACATTTTTTACATTCAATATATTCTGGATTATTTGTATATTGCTGTCGGTGAGTAGACGGAGTTTGTACTGTAAATGAAACAAAAATATAATATTACAGTTACATTCCTGCATATATTAGACATGATTTGTCACCCTTATAAATATATGTTTTGTACGCAAATAGGTACTCGATAACTATAATATTAGATACAATAGTTAAAGTAATTAGGTAAATGATTGCAATGAATACAAGATACAAGTGAGAAGAAAAGATAACTGAGTACGTATTATAACAGAATTGAGAGATATGACTACTAAAAATAACTGCTGAAATAATCTACGGGACAGTGCTTGAACTCTTTATGAGTTTCTTTTAAAAAGTCTTTTAAATGATTCCACGCTGGCGTCTCATCATTAGTGCGATTTTTTACAGTTACAATTGCATGCCTCCATCGATTTATAGGCCCTACTCGCTCTATCTCACTGTGATCGTAGATCTTTAATTCTATATAAAATTTACCCTTTTTGTTTTCATTAATTTGTTTACTTATACCACTGGCTACTCTGCGCGTATAATACGAATGCAATGGTGTTATTTTTTTACCCAACTTGCTTCCACGGGCTTCCTCCTCCTGGTCGTCGTCGCTGTCGGTCCCGAACAGGTCATGCGATGTGGCTCGCATGCTGGCGCTGATGGGGTTGATCGTGGTCTTATTCTTTTTCCTCTTCTTGATCTCGGTGTTCGACGATTCTCCCTCCGCCGACCTCTTAGCATTCAGCGATGAAGATGACGTTTTGGCGTCCTTCGGCTTTTTCAACTGCTGCTGATGTTCGGCTTCATCATCGGAAGAGAAAAGTTGGCTAGCTGTTTGTTTCGACCTGCAACAATATACATTTATGTATTAGATAATAAAGAAAACATTGTCTCAGTTCAGTACAGGATTGGATTAATTTGCTTTAATTGAATGAATAGATTGAATGCACAAGAAAAGGTGGATTAATTATTTGACTCAAATAGATTAATCGATTATAATTTAAAAGATAATTGATAAATGACATGAGTAAATTAATAAAATTATTGAATCGAGGAATAAATGAAACGATGGAATAGATAAATGATTGAATCGAGGAATAAATGAAAACGATTGAATAGATAAAATGAGTGAGTAGATGAAATTATTCAACAGAGGATTGATTGAAAAGATAAATAATAAATTACTTACATTTCAAAGCCTGCTGAGTTTTGCTTGATGTACTTATGTTCTGTACTTGATGTAGAAATTCAGGAGCACCGAGTCCTTCCAGTGGTGGATTGGTACAAACTGCTGCCCTGGACCCGTTTATATAGGCGTAAAAACGCGTCACGCATAGCCAAATTTGTAAAAATGCATACATGCAAAAATAAGTTCATCACAAAGATTGCAAGCACAGCATTTTTACATCGACAAGAATCTATAGACGAGCGTTACAACCGCAGAGTTTTAAACGCTTCATTCATTAAGTATCAACGAGCTCCCACTAAAAAAAGATTATCATTAAAATTGTGTCTCATAATAAATGAAAACGTACTTATGTAATTAATTTAAATTATAATTTAAATATAGTGTGATTTTTATATTGAACGTGTTGGAGGGACAAACGCTGCGGTTATAACGCTCGTCTGTAGATTTCAATACATCTTAGCGCACGTGGCACAAATTCCGAGCCATATAAAGAACGGTAAGTTTAGGATTACTTTACATACATAAAACGAAATTAAATTGAACCTTATTAAAAAAAAAAATTTGGTTAGCGCCTATATAAACCGATGGAAGATACCAAAAAATACATTCAAGTGGTCTGATCTGCTCTACGATGTCGGTAAGTAAATATTTTATCAAAAAAGTATTTTATTTAAATTATTAGTAAAAATGTTTATAATCTATGTTATAAAATAATTTAAAATGTTTTCACAAGGATCTATTCTAGAATAATTTATAGTCTGCGACAACTTCTAATTTTACTTTTATTTTATTAATAATATGTACTTCTTTGTTTCAGATGTCCAGCGATATTTTCCCCACTGACTCTTCATACTCACCAATTACTGCCGAACAAACCCTACGTCAAAAAGTGGTCAACTATTTAGAGAGAGAAAGACCATTCCAACCGTTCGAATTTGAAGACACTCCACCACGCAGCAACAGTGACAACAGCAACAATAATAAAAAGCGAAAAAATGATGTTGTATACTCGTACATACAGAAACCATCAACGGGTCATCGCAGCAAAGTAATAAGAATACAAGTTTTTGACGCCGAAGAATTCACGAATTCGCCATGTGATTGTAATGCCAATGTCTGTGTCCAACATGTCGTGGGCAATGTTTTTAATGACGATATCTATAAATGTGTAAAGGATATTATAAGCAAATTGCATAAAAAGATGTGAATAAACTAGCAATTATATTTCAGTTGTTTTATTTCTATCACTTCTATTAAAAAAACCCCCTACCTACAAATTATACATATTACACAGTTACATTTAGCAAACAGCTCATACTTTGCATAGGTACACCTAGAATCAATTTATATTGTACTTAACAACCTAATTGAAATGACTTGAAACTCTATTATTATAAGGGAACACTCGCATTTTTATACGCACAATGTAAACCTGTACTAAGTTAATAATTAAAACTTTACAGCTGTGAGGAACGCGATGGGTAGAAAAGAATGCGATCTGTTTCCTTTACAGGAATGGAAATGTGTTTGTTATGTAAACAATCAGTCGCGCCTAACAACAGAGTCTGATTAAATCTATTTGTAGGGGGAGTAAATACTTGTAAGTCATAGATACCTAATGGTCAAGTCTCGGTACTATAAACCATCTAGAAATCCTAATGATAGAAGTCTCATTCCGAATGGAATCTTGCATAGAAGTCTCATTTTGAATAGAGTATTTTGAACACAACACTCATTTCGAATAAATGATTCTGAATAGAGGATTCTGAATAGATGATTCTGAATAGATGATTCTGAATAGATGATTCTGAATAGATTACTCATTTTGAATAAATGATTCCGAATAGAACACTCATTTTGAATAGAGGATTCTGAATAGATGATTCTGAATAGATTACTCATTTTGAATAGATGATTCTGAATAGAACACTCATTTTGAATAGATGATTCTGAATAGAACACTCATTTTGAATAGATGATTCTGAATAGAACACTCATTTTGAATAGTGTATTGGGGTGCCTGGATCTCTTGATCCAGGTACCCCAATACACCCCTACTCATGAATATTTTACCAATTGTTTTTTTATTTATAATTTAATATTAATGTTAATTGTTTTTTATTTTTTAGATTATTTAACATTGTATTTAACTTTTTTATTTTATATTTTTTGATTTTTGAAATTTCATGGTCTTCCGACCTAATTTGTACACCAGCCATGGTCAAACATGTTGTGCCAAAGAATATCCTGTAACACCTATATTATTATAGGTGTTACAGGATATTCTTTGGCACAACATGTACGTGGCACAACGTGTTTGGCATAATGTTTATACATTATACCATGTATATTATCTACACGTTTTTGCAAATAAATGAATCTTATCTTATCTTATCTTATTGTTATTTTACACTTTATAGTGTTTTTTGTTTCGAAGTCGGTTGTATTTTTTTGTAAAAAAGTTTTGTACTTTTCACTTCTAGTGGTACCCCACACCTAACAACACCGAAAGTCACAGGAAAGCAAAAATACGCAATTTCGTATACATGGATGATTTGTCCATAATTTTTTTTCATTTAGGTATTGGATTTAAAAACCAACCTCCTCCTTTTTTTGAAGTCGGTTAATAAGTACGAGTGATTTCTCCAGAGAGCTGTGTGTGAGAGCATCGGACTGGAACGATTTAATAAAATTAACTCTCCTGACGAATGTACCTACTACGTGCTTCATGATGAACTCCCGAGTGTCTGAAACTGAACTGAAGAACGTACATTAATAATACATTGTTGTGGGATTTTCAGTCTATCATCCTGAGTTTCAACGGTCTTTTATTCACCTAAATGAAAGTTCAGTCCTTCTTTGGTAAATATAGAGCGCTTTGAACTGAGCGGCTTATGAAACATTTATGAACTGCACTCCATCGATACTTGCTTTCTAGGGTTCCGTACCCAAAGGGTAAAAACGGGACCCGATTACTAAGACTCCGCTGTCTGTCTGTCCGTCTGTCTGTCACCAGGCTGTATCTCATGAACCGTGATAGCTATACAGTTGAAATCTTCACAGATGATGTATTTCTGTTGCCGCTATAACAACAAATACCAAAAAAAGAATAAAATAAATATTTAAGTGGGGCTCCTATACAGCAAACGTGATTTTTTTGCCGTGTTTTTTGTAGATAATGGTACGGAAACCGCATTTGGCTGGTTTTTGTAATACAGAAGAGAGTGCCGAGCGTGAATCACTCTGTTTCGATGCGACATTATTTCCACCAAAACTGTGTAACATAGTACTTTATAAGGCAAATGTGTATTGATAAGCATTTTTTTTTAAGGATGGGAAATCATCAAATGACCCCTCCCGCTCTGGGTGGAGCAGGGAGTGTCAGACTTTTACTGACAAAAACCCACCCATGCTCCTCCTAGTGCCTTTTGCGTTCCAGGGCCGCGGGAACTCTTTCGAACAAAATCCGCGACGTATTGATAAGCATTATTTTTTTTTTTTTTTTTTTCGAGGATGGGAAATCATCAAATGACCCCTCCCGCTCTGGGTGGAGCGGCAGGGAGTGTCAGACTTTTACAGACTAAAACCCACCCTTTAGTCCTCCTAGTGCCTTTCTTCCCAGGGCCGCGGTAACTCTTTCGAACAAATCCGCAACCCTGGTAGGCTCTGGCCCTAATGGGCCCCGACCCATGCTGACGATTGCTGGCTTGGCGCGCGTAGAACACACCGCCCGTCAACCCGGGCCTGTTCTGATCGGACGGCGAGCTACCCATTGCTCGCCGTCCACAGGCATCAGTCACTGCGCCATGCTCAGGAGCATCAGTTCCTGGGCGGGTGGGGCGCAGGCCCTACCCCCAGCCCAGTGGTCGGCCGGCTTGCCAGCTGCCGCACAGACTGCGCAGTGCGGCGCGGCGTCGCAGGAGCCGGCCCTGTGACCGGGCTGACCGCAGCGGAAACATAGACCGCTGCGGTCCACCTCCGAGGTGCATTGAGCTCCTACATGGTGGCCCACCTGGCACCGGAAGCACCTCAGAGGTCGGGGTTCCAGCAGTTTGACCTGCGCGGAAACCCAACCCACCAAAAACCTACGGCCCTCCGAGATGGTCTTGGCCGCCGACACGGGACAGCTCACCACAATGGTGCGCATGCCCGTGTTGTCAGGACGTAGGGTGCCCGCCTTCACCTCCTCTGCTGAGCACCCCCCCGTCCTAACGACGGCGGCCACCACCTCCGCCTCCGTGACGGAGTCGTCCAGGCCCAAGATGCGCATGTCGATGCGCTTGGTGGGCCTGGACACTCGGGCTTCGTCCGCGCTAAGGGACGCCCTGAGCCTTTCGGCTAGAGCGTCCGCGATTGGGCCGCTGGCTGCCCCGGGGATCTCCAGCATCCGGGCCCCAGTCATGGTGACCCGGAGCCGAAGGCCCCCCACGATGCCTAGCTCACCAAGGTTCACCGTCTCCTTCGCCTTGGTGAGCACGTCCGCGTACGTCACGCCCCTCTTCGCCGCGTCCGGCTGTAGTGTAAGCACTACAGCCGCGGTTTTCGGGGGGCGGAGCGCAGCCGCGACGCTTCGCGCCTTCTGCCGCCGCTTCCTCTCCCGCCTCTTGGCCGCCCTGGCTGCCTTTCCCGCCTTCCTCTTCTCCCCGGCCACTTGCCATTCGGCTTGAGCCGGGGGAGGAGCTGAAGGCGAGGAAGCCGGGGGGAGCTGCTGCTCAGACGGCGCAGGAGCTTTCGCCGTCCGCGCAGCAACCCCACCCTTCCTCTTCCTTCCCGGGGCCGGGTCCGGTTTTCCCGGCACCGGCTTCGCGGGTGCCGGCCCGGACCCTTTGTCCTGGCCGGACGACCCCGGTGTGGCAGCCACGGCGGCCGCATATGACGCCTTTTTCTGGCCTTGGGGGGCCTTCCCACTCGCCGCTAACGGAGGGCGCAGGACAATGCCCTCCAGGACGGAGAACCGCGCCTGGAAGGCTGCCATCTCCTGCCGCACGAGGTCCAGCACCTGGCTCTCCTGCGGCACGGGCTGGCTGTCCTTCTTACGCCCCCCTTGCGGCGCCCCCTGTGGGCCGGCTCCCCGGAGCCTGGACAGGTCTGCGCGGAGCCCCTCGTTCTCCTTTCGGAGACGCTCCGTGGTGGCAGCCAAGCGGGCGACCTCCGCCCGCAGCTCGGACATCTCGTCCGGCGGAGGCCCACCTTTGTTAGCCTCCGCTGCCGCCAGAATGGAGGCCATCGCCTCGCTTATGGCCTTGTTCTTGGAGGACAACTTCCTCTTCAAGGCCACATCGCGAAGCGCGGCCTCCACCACCTCCGCAAACCCGGCCCTCCGAACTCGCTCCTGTCCGGAGTCATCCGGCTCACCGCCGGAGGACTCCGAACCAGGAGCCCTGCGACCGCCCTCTACGGGGGGTCGTCCGTCAGCGACGAGCTCCTCGGCTCGCTGAACAGCCACCTTGGAGGCGGGCAATCTCCCCTTGCCTCCCTCTCGGCCCTTGCCCCGCCTGCTGGTGGGGATCTTGCGAGCCGAGGCAACCTCCTCGCTGCCGGACGACCCCCGGTCTTCCTCTGTTCTGGGCCGCTTGCGGAAGGACCTGGAGTCCTCCGCAGCAGCCCCCGCTCCCTCAGGTCCAGAGCTCGCCGAGCTTATTGTCACCAGGTCGTCGGAGTCCAACTCGGACTCCGAGTCTGCACCCGGGTGACGCTCAGGCGAGCCCCTCCTCCAATATAACGCGCTCCGCCCGACCGACGCTCTACCGGCAAAGCCCCCAAGATCACTGAGACACGCAAGCCCCACCACGACGGCAACGTGGAGACACGGTTGGTGGGGATTGATAAGCATTGGTTCATGATTTTCTTAACAACTCGTAAGAGGTTACATTTAAGTACATTACACATTAAGAGGGTTAACTTCGACACTTAATTCGCAACTGCGTAACTAGGCAAATTAAAGCTTGCACCTGTGTAACGAAGTTGGTCCGGCTGTCCGGCACGTGACCCGCGCCCAGGCGTCCGGCGAGCGTCCGGCGAGCGTCTCCGGACAGAACTCACTAACTACATCTCTTACACTAATTCACTGATAAAACTAATCTTGTCAGCCACCACAAACTTATTTTTACTAAGTACGTACTTACATGACTTATCTACACTAATATTATAAGGAGGAAAGATTTGTTTGTTTGTTTGTTTGAAATGAATAGGCTCCGAAACTACTGGACCGATTTGAAAAATTCTTTTACCAGTAATCCAGAATCAGAATCCTACATTATCGGTGATAGACATAGGCTATAGAATATTTTCAAAAAAGTTAGGGATCCGTATGAAAACTTCGATAATGTAACCCAAGGTGTGAGAAAAAATCCTTATATCGCGTACACTGCGGAATCTATTGACAATAGAGCAAAGTGATGTACTATAGTTTTATAGAAGTCATCAATATCTACAAAAAAGTCCGCGATACCATATGTCTAACTATTATGGATAAGTCACCATGACCGCTTTTTGTTCATATTATTCAAGCAAATCCCATGGTGAAATAAAAAAATGGTGATTTTAGTATTATGATATTAATCCTTATCCATTTAAATGGTTTGATAATTAAGGTTGATTATGTCCGTGTAAATTACACTTTAAATTATTCAAATCGGACCTTTCGTTCAAAAGTTACGACGGCGACGGTAATAAACATGCTCGGAGTAAGAAAAATGTCGCGGCTTGAGCGAACTGGGGATTCGTATCAATGCTTGGTCCGATGAAGTTGAAACACCAAGGCATTTAAATGTTTTCGATAAAACAATAAGAATAACAAATGTTTGGATTTTTCTAAAATAAACTACAAACATAATAAGAAGTGAAGCAGGGGTGATTAAGATTTTAGGGGAGGACATAATTGCTTGCTTCAATTTACGTCGGAATGCTATGAACAAACTAAAGCGAGATAATTGAAACAGATGTACTAACAATTTTTGCATAATTAAACCCTGACGGGTTGAACGGGGTGAACAGTTGCGCTGAACCTGGGCTCGAGACAAGTGAGATTCTGTCAACGGTGGCGTGGCGTATAATTAATGAAAAGTGCTTAATTTTCCAAAACTAACCTTTTATCGCGTTGCGTAGCGTTGAAGTTTGTGGAGTACCTACTAAATCCGCGCGGGCGAAGTCGCGGGTGAAGTGCTAGTCGATCATATAAATGCCAAAATGACCGCGTGATATTTCGATAGCGCATGTCAATACATTTTTGACTTTTCGGAAACGATATCGCTGATGGAATGTCAATTTGTCTTGAGGGTCTAGATCAGCAGTATACAATGTATACTACTACATAGTATATAGTGCAGTGACGAAGCTTGTCGCTGACACCTCCACAAATATCACTGAGATGAGATAAGTTGTGTGGAATCACTTGTCGAGGATGCGGAGGAATGTGGATCATGTGATTCTGGTCGTGAAAGTTTGCTATATTTTACTAATTTAGAATCCACGGAGGTATCTATTGACAATCATCTCACGGAATATCCAATGATACCTAAATGATATTATTTTGTAAGTAGGTTAAACAAAACACTTTTAAACGTCAATGTTTTTTGATCATTTTAAGCTAGATGAAGCCGGTGTTTCCTAGCTGACTGCCCTCAAACTCAGAGGTCAAAGTCTCTTCTAAGGTCCATACAATCCGTACTGATCAAATCATATTCAGTTCGATCAGACCAATCATGTTTCTTTACATTACAAAAGGGGAATAAACCTGAGTTGGTCTAAAATTTAGTTCAGAACATTTCGAGTAAGGGTTTAGGGTGAAAGAGAGATTATTCACTTTCTACAAAACTGAGAATAGCTCTCACCGACTCTACTCTCGCACTACTCGTCACTCGTTTTCGAGGAAGTAGTTAACTAACTTTTCAGAGCGAGGTATCTTGATTGCGTATCTGTATAAAGTTTCATTGAAATGGGTTCAACAAGGTCTGTCAAATGAAAATATTAGAAAAACTGTGAAGAGTATTTCATACATTGTGTGTGTACTCATAATAACTGCTTGTATAGATGTTAAGAGAGAAGTGCAGAAACATGTACCTACCACCAGTAAACAAGCATTATGTGAATGCTCTAAGCAATGGATAATTTTCCGCGCGAGCTCAGCGGATAATTAATCAGTTGGCGGTGTCTGCCCGGAACAGTAATCGCTGCTGAGATTAATTCTCGCCTCAAGACGCTTTATTGTTACGGAGATATCATTGTTACGACATACTAATATTGTTATAAATGATAGTAAAACGGTTTGAATAGCGAAATCATGTGTACTCTAATATATAAGTACAAATAAAACTAAAACTCAAATAAAACTCAAATAAAACTAGCAAAGCTCGGTCATCCAGATGACCGAGCTTTGCTAGTTTTATTTTTTGGAAACACGGATAAAACGACGTTTTCTAAAAATAAAACCTAGCTAGATCGATTACTTGCCCCCGAAACCCCCTGCATACTAAATTTCATGAAAATCGCTGGAGCCATTTCTGAGATTCAGATTCAGGTTATTTATACAAAAATTATTGCTCGTTTAATAATATACATTTTTTTAAATTTATAACTGAGAGATAGATAAAATACACTTTATTGTACACCAAACATAGTAACACAACGTTATACATGTAAATGTCTGGATATTTTGTATAATTATTCATCCCTTAACGGCTAAACAGATTTGGATGAAATTGTAGCACGGGTTAACCATAGACTGACTACATAGGATATCTATTATCCTGATAATTTATTCTCAAAGGATAATTTTCGATTTTCACACGCACGAGCTGACTTTTTTATTTTTTTTAAGGATGGGAAATCATCAAATGACCCTTCCGCTTACTGACTAAAACCCATCCATGCTCCTCCTAGTGCCCTTTGCGTTCTAGGGCCGCGGTAACTTTTTCGAACAAAATCCGCAAAATCTCTGGAACTTTTTTTATGGATGGGAAATCATCAAATGACTTCTCCCGCTCTGGGTGGAGCGGGAGGGAGTGTCAGACTTTTACTGACGAAAACCCATCCGTGCTCTCCGTAGTGCCCTTTGCTTCACAGGGCCGCGGTAACTCTTTCGAACAAAATCCGCAACCCTGGCAGGAATCTCTGGAACTACCAGACGGATTTCGAAAATTCTTTTTGTATATTATATGTTAGCCACATTTATGAGGAAGTAAACGGGAACGGGAAAAAACGGGATATGCGCGTACGAAGTCGCGGGCAAAAGCTAGTATGTAATATATTATGTTTTGTTACTAAACATTATCTGCGGGTAGTATACAAATCTGACCACTTGTTGTATTGTATATCCGACGTTATTTTTGTCTGTTGATTGTCTATTGAATCATTCCGTACGTCAAAAGAAATACATGAGGTTTATTTTGCTGCTTGTTTGTTTCTATATTACAATTTAAGTAACTACACAATATTAGAACAAGTAAACATAAACAAAACTGAGAAATAATAAATTGCTGTACAAGATGGCGTCTTTGTTATTGTTTAATTAATGATATTGAAATAACCGCTGCTCCAACATTTCGCAGAACTTCCCACCGCCGACGGGCTGCATGCTTGCTACACGGGTCTAAGACTTATTTAGATAACTTCGAGGGATTTTTTAAACATGGTAATTATTTTGCTTGTGCCAAATGTAATAGGTAATGAATACATAAATATTGAATCAGGGTACCTACTGCTGTTTAAAAACTTGCGTAAATCTATTTAGCAGCCGTTACAAAGGATAAATTTTGGGTTTCGCATTTTTCGAGCTTTACGTTTCAAGAAACAAATAGCTTCTGCCGCGGATTTTGTTCGAAAGAGTTACCGCGGCCCTAGAACGCAAAGGGCACTAGGAAGAGCAAGGATAGGTTTGAGTCAGTAAGAGTCTGACACTCCCTCCCGCTCCTCCCAGAGCGGAAAAGAACCCTCATTTGATGATTTCCAAATCATTAAAAAAAAAATTCCCGATGTTAGCGCGTTCAAACAAACTCTTCAGCTTTATTATATTAGTTCCTAACAAAACATAAAAACTGAAAAGTGGAAAATTTGTGAGTTAATCTGTTGTCTGTCAATTTAGACTACAAATTATTGAAACTCTCACAATGATTAAGGAGTAATTAATGTGTAAATGTGCGTTTCATATAACATTTAACTCCATGCCGGGAGCATACTATTGTACAGCTATCTATCATCTATCAAAAGCTTTCCTGTTCACTTATTGTACGATACATTATCACACCCACACAGTAATATCATCCCTACTCCTTAGACTTAAAGTTTACTTCTATTTGGCCGAGGTGTGTGTCACTAGCCTTGAATGTTCAGGCCGTAATGTGATTCCCCAATATTTATAATAGGTATTGTGTTCGTCGGAAGGTGGGTTTTGTAAAGAATGCTTTCGTAGCAGTCGACAGATATCGACTGAGAATGGACGCTCGGTGCTACGCGCTACGAGGGTCTACGACGGCTACGGCGTAGCGCGTAGCACGGGAGGTGCCATAACGTCGTCGTGGAATATTATTATTACTGCTTTTATTTATTACACTGTCCTTTATCATCAATACTAGTATATAAAACTCTGCCGTTACTGGTGACTGGCTGAGTGACTGGCAGACAACGCGCAGCATTCGCCCGCGTGAATGTCGAAAATAATCCGAAGTGAACATATTCCCGGGATAAAACTAATCATAAGTGTTATTCCAGATTATAATCTACCTTTGAGCCAAAATCCGTTCAGACGTATTTTACGTTTTATTACGTCTAAATTTCACAAACATCCAATTATCCAAGCATCCAAACTTTCGCATTTATAATATCTTAACTAATATTATAAAGAGGAAAGATTTATTTGTTTTTTTGTTACGATTAGGTTCAACCGATTTTAAAAACTCTGTCACCATTAGGAAGCTAGGTTTTTAACTTATAACATAGGCTATATTTTATATTCGTTAAAATAAAATCTCTACGATAATTACAATAATGTATCCCAAAGTAGTAACATTTTGCTTATTAAATTCATTATATTTATATATTTGGCGTGCGCTGAGAAAACTATTGACGGTATATAAAAATAATGTAGTACATGATGAAAGTACTCATTAATACCTATAAAAAACCCAAGAGAATATGTCTAACTATTATGGTTAAGTCACAATGAGCACTTTTTGTTCAAATTATTCAAAACCCGGGTGGAATAGAAAAGTGGTGATTTTGGTATCATGACGTTAATCGTAATCCATTCAAATGGTTTGATAATTAAGGTTAATAATATAAATGTAATTTTTACACTTGAAAGTATTCAAATCAGAACTTTCTTTTAAAAGTTACGACTGGTATTAGAATGCTCTAAGTATGAAAAGGAGAATTTTAATGCTTGGTCCGATGAAGTTGAAACTAGGCAATAATGATTTCGATAAAAAAAGAATAATAATAAATGTTTGGTTAAAGGGCGAAAGGGGGTGATGAAGTTTTAAGAGGAGCACATTGTTTACTTCAATTTACGTGGAAATTGGTATTTTGGTATATTGG
Organism: Melanchra persicariae; assembly: GCA_947386135.1. Taxonomy (NCBI): domain Eukaryota; kingdom Metazoa; phylum Arthropoda; class Insecta; order Lepidoptera; family Noctuidae; genus Melanchra; species Melanchra persicariae. The sequence continues at coordinate 21,119,142 of OX376657.1, forward strand.
GATAATTGAAACAGATTTGACCATTTTTGCATAATCAACCACTGACGGGGTGAACGGGGTGAACAGTTACGCGGATCCACAGAATCAGCAGCAGAAATGGCTGGGTGATTAATGAAAATGTTTGTGCTTAATTTTACAAAACTAACCTTTATAATGGAGTAAACAAACTTCAACGCCCCCTGCGTTGAAGTTTGTGGAGCACCTACTAGATTCGCACGGACGAAGTCGCGGGCGAAGTGCTTGTTTTTAATGGCGGCCGGGCGCCATATACCTATTAAATCATGGTTTCTAATTAAGTCAAGCGAATTGCTTCCGTTTCTAAAGAGGAACATTGAGAATGGGAGAGAATTATCCTTATTAAAATCAGTAGGATGTTAGTAAAACACATAAAACATAACAATATACAGGATGTTTCAGAAGTGGTCGTAAGGTGATGTATAGGTATATCATCAGATACAAAACATCGCCCTTAAATGTAACCACGCATTTATGAAACACACTGTACAGAGAATTCTTTGTAGACCCATAGCAACATACTGCTATCAACAAAGCACGGGTGGGTTATTGACAAACCTCCTCATATTTATAGTGGTTTATTTGAAGTCAGACCAACAAAAGAAATATTGAACTCCAAATACATTCCTGAAAGTCCTGAAACAATATTTGATCTCCCCTCGAATTGAGGCTGAGTGACGAAGTATATTGAATCAAATACAATGGAGTTGAAATGCCGCGGCATCCGGCGCCGGTCCGGCTTCGTCACGGTGTTCCGGCACGGCGCCGAAATCGTACGGTTTTGATGTGGAGACAAATACAATATTGTTTCATTTGATATATTGAGGATTGTTTGTTGTACGAGTAGGTAGTGTGACTGTGTGCGACTGTCGAGGGGGGACTTAACATTGAAGAGGTATCTTTGTTTTATTATTTTATAAAAAGATATTATGGACAAATAAAATCGAAATACACCACAAACGGAAGCGTTGCATTTTACAAACTACGACAACTCTTTTCTATACAATTAAACAAAAAGCATATTCTTAGGTAACACAAATTCATATTCGCTCGACAGCAATGTTGGTAGAATGCAAGGACACCTTTTGTCCACAAGACCCCAACTTATACCAACCAAGATCAACCTTTCTTTCAAGTTTAAATTCCGTGGGATCAGCTCGACCGCCAAACATTTCATAGCAAGCAGTTCAATCCAAATCCCTTGCTCAGCGCTCTATAAATATAATTCGGGCACATTTCCGCCAGTCAAAGGCAAGCGATGATATCAGATGTCACCGGGTATAGATCGACATTACCCACTGATTCAACGGCTCACGATAAACTCTCGACGATTTAGAAAAGATTCCACAACAATGGACGACTTAATACCACTTCAATCTTTGTGAAAAGTACATTTGATCCGATGTCTTTTCTTTCACAAGTGTGGGATTGACTTCGAGATTCCGATCTGAAAGATACGTGGATCAATTATAATATAATGCTGGGGTCGTTGGTGTTCGGTTGTGTTCGCCAAGAGTTTCACGTAATAAATGTGGCGTCATCTGAGAATAGATTAATTGATTCGATCGATCGATACTTCGATAGGATTGAGATATCGTTCTGTCTAAATATTTATTGCCTTTCATTTATTTAACACTTTACGCTCACAAATGTAAATAAGCGTACTTTTGCCACATTAATAAATTGAGCAGAACGTCTACGCCATTTCATTGCATTCTAATTGAAATTCGTGGTATTTAATGATTATCAACTAATGTTAAATACCACAAATTTCAATTACAATACAATTGTATAAAAAAAAAAAACGTAGTGGCCAGTTGTCACATAACCCTGAGGCGGCAGGTCGGTGACGTGCCGGTCGGTGACGCGCCGGTCGCCAAAAGTGTCACGTAATAAATGTGGCGCCGTCTAAGAATAGATCAATCGATTGTGAGACGTGACGATACAGATAGGATGAGATAACGTTCTTAGTTTGTACATTGTACATTGCTTGCTTTTCGTTTAAGATGTCATTGTATCCCTCTTGTATGTTATTTACAATTATACTAAATCCTTATCGGAGACCTAACCACAACCTAATCACAAGTAGTTTTTCATAAAAAATTCTAACCATATGGCTACCATTAGTTTAAGAACTGTTTAGGAGATTTTATATTCTTTAAAGGAAATTTGAATATTTTAGAAAAATTGAGAATGTTATGATCACGAGGCTTTCTCCGACAATCAACGCTTGGGTCTCTGCTTCTCAAATTCCAATTAAGAATTTGGCAATGCTTATGAAGGCTGAATGTATTAAGTCTGAAAAGAAAACAACTTGAATTTCTGTGGCTGCCAAAGTCGCCCTGCATGTCAATGTCACCGGAAAATTGCAGACGGTAAGATTGTTAAAGGGTAGTATTTAAACGAGTGACTGTAAATTAATGTTTTAAGTGACAAAAATAATTAATTAAATAATTTATTTACGTTATAGTATTACTAAGTGAGCGACTGACAGCGAGTGACGAGAAATCAACAGAACAGCAACTTACAAACATTAATAAATGAGAGGCTTTATAATATTTGAGCGACCTAATATTTGTTTGAGTGTCAACGTTACGTTCTGCATTTTTTTAAATATTTGGCAAATGATATTTCTGGGTGGTTTAAAAAAAAATAACCACGAAAGGGATGGCGGGGTCTGTTCGCTCGCTTCGCTCGCTCACTTGACCCCGCCATCTCCTTCTAACCTAACCTGTCCAAGTCGGGGGCCCCAAATCCCGAGCTCGCAGTACTCGCTCTTGCGCACCAAATAACATATTTGGTGCGCAAGAGCGAGTGATGCGAGCAAAATGTTAAAACCTCAATTGGAAAAATCGTCTCTATCTTAATATTGAAGTTGCCCTTTCTGTATTTCTAGTCGCTCACTTAGTAATTTAGTCGCACGGGTAGAATTTTAATATCTGAAATGGATTAATCACAACCCACTTTTTGTAAGCTCGTTCTGGATTTTATTATTAATCAATATTCGTCGTTAGTTTAGCTAATTTTTCGCTTACTCAAATTCATACCGCTCAAGTTATTAAAACAGTATCTCATCATCAGTCGCTACGTTATTATTTTATTCGATCGTTTTATAATTTCCCATTGTTAAATATCGCGTGAAATTGTAAACTCGTTTTTCTCAATAAGGCACGGCAACAAATCCCATACAAATTCAATAGTTTCTATAATATTTAATTTGTTGTATTCTAAATTATACTGTCATATTATATGGAAAAATTATAATCTAAAAAAGGTTTACCTTACAATTGTTTCTCACGCGAAAATGTATGCAGATAATGAAATTATGACTTTATTTACGCAGTATGAAAGGAGGATTAGATTGTATGAAAAATGTATCGTTACAGGTTTGTTTACAGCGAGGTCTTTCTCTTTTCTTCGCGTGTTTATTCCAATGATCGTGAATGCAGAGCCTTTTTAAGAGATCCCGGAACATTTAAAGGTTATTACGTAGGTACATAAAAATGGGGACTATATTTCTTGTCACCAAAATTTATATTTGTCATCAAGTTGCATCACCTAATAAATAGATCTATCGCCACGAAGTATTTTCGTTCTCAGATATATAAAAAGTGTCGCCAGGTATGAATTACCAAATTAATGCCAATATGTATGTAAAATAAGAGATGGATTATCAATAAAATCGTAGTTCATTCCTTGGATAAAACTTTGTTCTCAAAATAATAGGTTTATTCCTTTAACTTCGTACTCAGAAAGGTATATCTGTCACCAAATATTCGAACACAGGGCACAGGGAGCTTAGGGCACCCCGACTCGGACAGGTTAGGTTAGAAGGGGATGGCGGGGTCAAGTGAGCGAGCGTAGCGAGCGAACAGACCCCGCCATCACCTTCGTGGTTATTTTTTTTAATCCACCCAGTAATATGGTTTACTTCCCGTTTTATAATAAATCCCAACCTATTTATTTGATACTTGATAATATATCCCGAGGATTACATGTGATTTATTATGGAATTGCTTTTTACAATTATTTGGCAACTACATTTTGGTGACAGATCCACTATTTTGAGGACAAACCCTATTATTAAAGGAATTCAAAACGAATAAAATTGGCGATAGCTTAAATCATACCCCATAAAAATTGTAATGATACTAAACTGTACACAGTTTTTGAGGTTATTTAATTATTGTTATAGAAATAAATATCGTGTGGTCAATTCATTAATTTTCAAGTTCTAAAATAAATATTGCTATGACTTTAGTTTTGTCTATAGCCCACTGTCCACTGTCCACGCGATTGGTACTGTCAATGGAAGATAAGTTAATGTATGATAGATTGTGAAGGTCTCGTTTCGTTTAGAAACAATGAGTATAAACGATACCCTGCTAAAGGTATTGGTATATGTAATGTGTATTATTGGACATCCAAGTTATTATATAAATATAGTGAGTTCATTATTATTACGTGTTGCGGAACTCCCAGAGGACTCTCGATGACACACAAACATCCTCCATCAGAGTCCTCACAATGAGCTACAAATGACATGATACGATTGACGGGGCCTCCACAGTATAAGCTGAGTGAGCAGTAGTGCAACATAGCATTACGTTCGATAAGTGTGCTCATACTGTTGTAAGGACGAAGAAAATTAACACGTTGACGTTCCTTCAGTAATAACATTTTCAAAGGTCTGTTGAACCACCTGAGACCCTGAGATTTAAAATCAGTTTTTTTACTGCATAAGGTAATTATTGGTATCTCCAGTACCAACTTTATACTTCTACCTATTCAGGACTAAGTTCAGCAGATGAAGACCGACATTAATTATTGACCGATGGAGAGAAAATACTGTCTCGTCAATCCCAGAGAAGGTGGGTGCGCATTTTGGAACTGTCCTTCACAAGCCGTAAAAACCCATAATTTAAATTCGTGCATAATAAATGCCGTTTGTCTTCTGTTTAGCGTGTGCGGGTTTCGTGTCCCGCCCCGGGAGGCCGGAGTCGCGGGACAAGCCCGGACATGTCTCGGCAGCGACTTGTTGCTCCCGGCCTACACAGGGAGGAAGTGAGGGGGTTGTTTGAGAGTATTCGAATGTAATAGCGTAATGTATTCAGCGGGAACATGTCGCCGGGTTTGATTTACTTGCCTTAAAATATCATGAGTTATTAAGTAAGCTAATCTCTCGTAAATTCGGTTTCTTAGAAATAATTACGTAATATCGATTTTCCGCGTGTTTTATGTCAGCTAGGTAGATGCAAATGATTTTTGTGTAACTCGGTTTAAATAAATACTTTTACACGTTAATAAATATATTTATATTATTATAAGTATTCTGTATATATTAAATCAAAATGAGGTCGGTGTTTCCCATTCGACCACTCCGAGAAGAAAGACCCTAACAAATTGAGGAGTCACAAATCTTTTAAAGGCACAAATTTTTGGTCAGAACCATCAATGAGTGCCCTTAAAAGATTTTCATAGTAATTCTACTAATTTTCTAACGTAAACTCACTTTGTGACGAAACAATAAGGACTGAAGCCACCTTCAATTTGGTGGCACAATAGTGAGTGTGAGGTCGGTCGATTGATCGACTTGTGAATTAATTGTTTTCTTACTATCCCGTAACTGTGATAGATAGTGACGTCGTTTGTGGAAGTGCGCTGCTTCGCGTGCTCAGTGGCACGTTGCTTAACTTTCAGCACCTTTTCATTCAAAAAGACTTTCATTTGTTTTTCTTATCAACTTCTTGTTCGCTAACCCATGCAACATGGCCTCCTCTGAAAGAGATTCTGAATTGCCTTTAGTGTCTTAAACGATATTTTGAGAAAATTGTAAGTACTTCGATTGCCTAAGTTTTTTTTTCAAAATACCCTTTTTTTGTAAGTTATTGAACTTATAATGCTTGTGTTGGGTCAATTTGTACTTTCTCAGTAATGCTGCAAATTAGTTGTGTAGATACGAATGGTAACTCTCAAAGCAAACACATTGCTCGGCGTTTGTTGTGGCTGGTCCGTACAGTTAGCGTTGTGCAGTTAGTCCACGGTCGCGGGCGGAGCGCGCTCATATTTCATTTTAACTTACTGTTTAGAATCACTTCAAGTATTATTTTAGTTTTCCCACGTTTTCATCCGCGTCTGTTAACAATGTGATAGGTTTCAATTTAACACACAGAAAATAAAAGAAGCCGTAGTTACTCCATAAAAGATCAGCCAGTGAAAGTCCGTCAAAATCGGTCTAGCCGTTACGGAGATTGGCCGGAACTATACATTTCAAAATAGTTTTTTTTTGTTTTAAGTATCGTATAAGCATAAGGATGTCGTATTTCATAATTATGCATTTAGTAAAAAGTTGTTAGTTTGATATTAAAAATAGCGTCCCATTGTTTTATTTGTATAGATATGTTTATAATGTAGACAACGTGCTGCGCCGATCCCAAATAAATCTATGATCTATTTCATTTTTTTTTTTCAAATTCTTGACAAATGAACAGAAAATCCGTGTTTCCCCGTGTCACTATTCAAGTTTTGAGGCTTTGCAATAGCTCACCTGTCGATAGCCACATTACATTGAATAGTTCGTTAGTGGCCAGCAGTCAATCCGCAATGTTGAACCATCAATCAATGAGGCCGAACTAATTGGGTCTCGTCTGTCAGTCTCACTGATGACGAACAGCGGGTCGAAATGTCTGAAAGAAGAATATTGAAGACTTTCAGAGTTTGCAGCCATCAAGTGTCTACCAACGGCATGTCATGGAAACAATAGGCAGCAAACCGAAAGACATGATCATAATCGAGAGTCAGCATCGTTCTATACATAAAGGTCGTATGTTGTTCACGAAAGTGAGAAGAGCTGCTTCTTCTAAAGTATCAACGTAGTTCATTGAAATTAACTACAAATGTGGATTTATTTTTGTTTGCAGGATTTACTTTACTTTTACAATTAGAGTTGTAACACTACGGCGGACCACTACTCTAGATACTGTCGAGATAAATGATTAAACTGGCAACATTAATGAACGTGGGGAAGGATGTACTTGGTTTTATATTTTAAAAGCTAATCGAATTAGGTATTTAGTAAATATTAACAGGAGAAGAAGATTTTAATTCGTAGTGACTAACTAAATATCAAATTTTAAAGGAACAAAAAAGGTTTCGTTGCACAATTTTATTAAGCTGCCAATTTTTATGTTACCCTCGAATTTTTATTGAGAATTATCGACCTATTTCTCGGCCAACGAACATTACTGGTCGTTCCTATAGCACTCTTTGCTGTTCGCTGTTTGTGTCGGAAGGTTAAACCAAAGACTACAATAGTATGGTTGAACTATTCCTTATTATTTAGAAGAATCGAAGTGTAAGTGTACTTTAATTGAAGTGAAATAAGATGAATATCGTTGATGGACGTTAACCAGTCAGCTAACAATATCAAGTTTGCATAAGTGCATAAAGAAGGATGGATGGTGTGATGATAGTGAGACGTGACGGTCGACGGAACGGAATAGACGAAGAAAACGAGGACCAGGACAGGTAGATGATGAATAGAAGTCAGGACATGGGTCAGAACCGTTTACTGACTGTTATAGATAAAGTAATATAATGAACACACACGAGCGTACTCTTCAGTGTATAACCAGCAGTACTCACAGTTTCCTCATTTCCAATTCTCAACAAAATCGTGAAACAAAAGCTTCGCAGTTTGATATTAAAACCGCAGAGTTTGGGAGCTGTTTGTCGTCCCTTTATCAATTAGGGGTGTCGGAGTGTCTGTCAGCGCCGCAGTCTGAATCAAAGTTTTGTTTAGTCTGCAGACGTGACGCGAATGCTGAGTGCAGAGCTCAGCGGCAGTAACTCTCGCCAGTTAACGTCATTGTTCTGCCGTGCATGTACCTGATGTACACACATATACTGTCTATTTATACGGTATATAGATAGTTGGTTTGTGTTGTAGTTGGACCGAGTCCTAGAATGACCGCGCGGTGTAAACGTTAATTGCTAATTGAAAACTCGTTCCGTTGCCTGTAACATTTAATTAAATTTATGATTTTATTCATATCTGCGGATAATATTAATTCTGGTATTTAATAATCCTTTATTTCACATACAGAGTCATTCCTACAACTTAAAAATACAATCAAAACACGTCAGTTGGTTGATACTGTTCATAGTAAAACACATACACAATTTGAAAAACGCTAAATTGGTGTTAGTATTTAAAAAGATAGATATTTGGTAGTTTTCGATGAAAAATCGTTCATTTACTTCGTTTCACTTACGTTATATTTACTTTGGGCGTTCGTGCTTGGACTTCTGTGTTTTAATAAGCAAATGACATACGTAGGAGCGTTTGTTTTTGGCTCGTCATAAGCATTTAATTTATGCGCCACCTTACTTTACAGTCAAGCTAATACCGGAGTGAAAACATTTTAATGTGCCTCTCTGTAGCCATAGGTAATGCCAATAAGTTGGCTCCTAGTCAGCTGGCTCGCGATCACATCACTATTGACTGCGTTCTACTCCACAGTTCTACAATAAAACATACCGACGTTTGGTATCGTTCTGAAACATTGCATATAAGTTGTATTTGTGTACCTTTGTATGTTTATTTGGAGTTTGCTTTAAAGGGTTAGCAAACGCCGAGACCCCTCAGACCGTGACTTACCGCAAATGAAACAAATGAAACAAATGAAACGTGCCAGTTTGGATCGGAAGAGATCAAAGCTATGTATGAGATTGTGCATCTCTTTGGAACTCTTATAAACATATATTATCTACATCAACAAGAAAAATTATTTTTAATTGATTTTGATTAAGATTTAGGCACGAATCGATGAAAAATTATTACCTATTAGCTATACCAGTCATAACATTACATGCTCTCGTAAAGGCTATTTTAATGTATGTGTTTATGTACCTCAAATTAAATCTAAAAAGGTATAAGCAAACGGGACGCTTTAATAAATATTTAATGAAGTGAACGTAATTCGCATGAAACATATTTTTAGCTTCAAAAATACTCAGGTAGATCGTGAATAGTGAATGATGATGAGACGGTATCTTTTTGTTTACTCTATACATTGTTTGAACTTGTGGCTAAATAATAAAAGTGGCACAGGTTGATCTTCAAGGTTAAGCAACGCTTGCCGAGGTGTGTCTGTGGATGGGTCTTAGCGTACCGAGACTCCTCCGTCTACTCGGCTGTCATTTGTAGATTTTTGGCAGTCGTTACGGATTATCAGAAGCCAGAAAATCGACGACCTGTCTTACCAAGAAGTACGTGTTATCCAGTTACTAGGTTGTGGAACTCCACAACCTAGTAACTGGATAACACGTACTTCTTGGTAAGACAGAGAAGCAGTCACTCCTCGTAAAATACTGGTATTCAGCTTATACGGCAGATGATGACTGTTTACGTTGTTTTACTCAAAATAAATAATTATCTTTTCTCAAACATGCTTGGTAAGAGCATTATTGTGAAAACCTTCTTCGAGATAAATCGAGATTGCTGTACTTTTCAAATACATGCGAGCAGCGGCCCCGGCCGGCAAAAGGTGTATGAAAATCCAACACAATACAATCTTAACTGTCGCGTAATTTAAAAATGGAACGATCTTTTACTCCGAAACATGGCATGGAATTGTACATTCAACAACTGTATTTTCAAATAAAAATTTCTGCCTAAGTAGGTACTGCCAGGGTAAAAATGTCTAGTAGGGTAAAGCCGAGATGGATGCCCCAGTGGTATAGGTGCCCCAATTGCAATTTCTCTAGTTTCGCGGATGAATCGCGTGCTTTATTATTTATCTATCGAGAGACTTTCCAACTACCACGAAGTGGACCGTGTCTCATGTCTCTGTGTGATTGCATAGGAAGGCAAAGTGCGATCAAAGTTTTTCGGGATAGATGCCCTGTTTCTCAGCGGGTCGTCTATCCTAAACGTGATTTATATGGAGTAGGCAACTATCCCATATATGGGATACATGTCCCAAAATGTAGAGGTCCGCAAAAATCGCTAATACTCTGGAAATATAAAAGACTAGCACTTCGCCCGCGACTTCGTCCGCGTGGGTGTAGTAGGTACTCCACAAACTGCGACGCCCCTGTACATATCCCCTTATAAAGGTTAGTTTTGGAAAATTAAGCACAACGATTCTCATTATTGGTTCAGCGCAACTGTTCACCCCCCCGTTCAGCCCGTCAGGGGTTGATTATGCAAAAATTGTTAGGTACATGATCTGTTTCAATTATCCCACTTTTAGTTTGTTCATAGAATTCCGACGTAAATTGAAGCAAGCTATAATTTCCTCCCCTAAAAACTAATTCACCCCCGCTTCACCCCTTATTATGTATGTAGGTACCTAGTTGATTTTCGAAAAATCCAAACATTTGTTATTCTTAATGTTTCAACTTCATCGGACCAAGCATTGATACGATTCTCCCCAGTTCGCTCAAGCCGCGACATTTTTCTTACTCCGAGCATGTTTATTACCGTCGTAACTTTTGAACGAAAGGTCCGATTTGAATGATTTAAAGTGTAATTTACACGGACATAATCAACCTTAATTATCAAACCATTTAAATGGATAAGGATTAATATCATGGTACTTTAATCACCATTTTTTATGTCACCATGGGATTTGCTTGACTAATATTAACAAAAAGCGGTCATGGTGACTTATCCATAATAGTTAGACATATGGTAACGCGGACTTTTTTGTAGATATTGATGACTTCTATAAAACTGTAGTACATCACTTTGCTCTATTGTCAATAGATTCCGCAGCGTACGCGATATAAGGATTTTTTCTCACACCTTGGGTCACATTATCGAAGTTTTCATACGGATCCCTTTTTGAAAATATTCTATAGCCTATGACCATCGCCGATAGTGTAGAATTCTACTGGTGAAAGAATTTTTCAAGTCGGTCCAGTAGTTTCGGAGCCTATTCATTTCAAACAAACAAACCTTTCCTCTTTATAATATTATTATATTATATATTATATAAATAAATTATTATATTATATTATAGTGTAGATTATTATATTATATTATATAAAAGATAATGTTTTTTATTTTCATAAATTTGTAGATAAGAAACCAAAGTACTTGCCAGTTTTGCAAATAAAATATTTTGACTTTTGTACTGGGAAATATAAAATTATTTCAAAAAGTGTGGCATCTATCCCGGTTTTACCCTACTACTTAGTTTTAATTTCCGCGAATTATTTGAGAAAAGTACATACAAGCCTTGGCCACAACTAGGCATTTGATGGACTTACGTACATACATTACTTCCTTACATACACCGATGCATTAACGACACAAAATAATGCTCGGGCAAATCTGAGTGATCCCTGCGGAGTGTAGGACAGTATACTCGCTAGCATCTATGGTGTACTAGTAGGTGTCCAAACTGTCGCAAATAGTTATTTCCTTATCACCCACAGAACAAATCAACGGCAGTCGCTTCACGGGTTTCCCCTAAATGTAGTCTATTCGAAAACATCAGTTAAGTTTATACATAAACTCTTAGCGCAATAAAAGTCTCCTAACTACCTACTATTGTTGTGAAATAATTCGCATCGTAACAGTTTCATATTCCTGCGTGAAGCCAGTGGCAGTGGACTGTGTGTAGCTATTCAAATGTAACGACATTGTTCGCATAATGCTGAGCGCAATAACCCCAAGTGCTCAACTTTGCCAATAATACGACAACCGGTCAGGAGCGAGCTTCTGGTAGTACAGGGTTCCGTACTTTAGTGTTCCAGTCGTCAATAATGCATTGAATCTATGTAGTTGATTTTTATTAAAAGCTTTTATTTAACTTGACTTGTATGTATGTTCACAAATCTTGCAAGTTTAATTTGACCCACTTCCCGGTATCCGATAGAGCTGAAATTTTGCATGCTGATCCAGAACCGAGAACAATGCATGTTAATCATAAACGTGACCTGATGCTGCTGCCAGGATCGGCTCCGTACGAGAGATCTCCAGCGGTAAATAGCAGGGACACGAAATTTTGTATACGCATTCCTTTATGATAGGCAGTTGGTAGGCCCACCATGAAATAAGTTTTTCTGTTGAAGGACTCTCCGTTTTATAGATGGATTTTTATTTTAATATTCTTAAATTCTCACAGTTTTAGTATCGCGATTGACCACTATCTCACCTGATTGAAAGCGATGATTTTGGTCGACGGTGGAACACGAGCTCGTAAGAAGTAGCCTATTCACTCTTGAACTCTTGACTTGAAGACCCCCAGGTTGTAGCAAGCAGAGTGCCAATTCTACTCATTTTTAAGCTCTTTCCACCCAGAGCGGGAGGAGTCATTTGATGATTTCCCATCCTTAAAAAAATGGTTACGATGTCCACCAAGTACCGCGGTGGCGCATCGACGTGAAACATTCATAATCATTTGCGATGCATGTGATGTGCAGACCAATTAGCACCCACGGTACAAAATAATCAGATCATAGGTACTGCTTCGTTATCACGGACCTCCCCAGCACGTTATAATAAAGAGCTGCACTGTTCAGTTTTATTTCCACCTCTATTTGTGCGGAACTCGGGAATGCTTCAAGCGTTAACCCACTTAGCTACCGAGGTGGGTAACCGGCTTCACAACTAGCTCGCTTACTTATAACTTGGAGCTGGTTTCCAACTTACTATGCTCTCAACACGCTTTCCTGTGTATCGTACTCACACGAACCGAAATCTGAAAAAGTTTCGCCGTAAATTCAGGTGAACTGAATATGAAGCTGGCAATCCATGCAAACAAGGAATGACAGCTCGCTTCAAGCTCATTCCACCTGAGTGTTAAGGTGAAATGTTTACAGAATTGATCGGCAGATTAATTTTTCAATTAGCGCTGGTAGAAAATGCCTAGTTGCGTTAAGTCTACGTATGTACCTGCATCATTGTACATGTTTAATTTAATAAAATTGAACTTTGACTTTTTGATTTTTATTTGGCTGCGAAAAAAATGAAATTAATGTTTGTGAAAGGCTTGTTACAAAAATATTGGCCAACGAACGACCGAAGACCCGGTGAGGGCCGCGGAAATCGAGTAGGGAGAGTCACTGGAAGCGAGAAGCACAGGACCAGTTCATGTGGCGACACTTTGGGGAGGTATATGTCCAGCACTGGGCGATTTTTTCGGCTACAACCCCGGTCTGTGTGAGTCCGTCCTCGGGTCACAGAGCGCATATTGTCATTACGTATAGCGCGGTAACTGCAAGTTTTAGCTCGGTTGCTCCGCTGTTGGTGAGCGCTAACGCCTGAAATATTGAGCGAGCGGCGCCGGCGGGCGGCGACTGTGTGGTGGTGCAGCTAGGAGTCTGGGGACTGTCGGGATTGTGTGTTAAAAGATAGATAAGAGCAGGAACATTTGTTTTCTTAACCTACTAGAAGGTAGGACGGGCTAGACAAAATTTTGGTCAACGATCCACGTGAGCCCAGGAGCGAAACAACTGTAAGTCATGGGGGAGGCCGAGGAGTGCGATGATACGTACATGATGATAATAACCCTTAGCTATTACTGGACGAAGGCTCACATAGTCTTTTGAACAGAGCTTTCATTATTTTTTTTGGATAATCCCACAGTTTTGTATGAGATGTTTCTCTAACTTATTTTAACAACTCAATCGAAAGCAATACAGTGTTCTCTGCCAAAAACAGATGTTTATTGTTATTGCATTGCGATGTTTGTTTATTCCGATGCATTTCTAGGATTCAGTATTATTTGCTTGCTTGCCGGATGAGATCTCACCGCAGATGGGATCAATCCAGCTCGTAAACGAGGAGATATGTCTGGTCGACTGGAAGTGTTGTTTGCCCTCATTACCTACTGTAATATTGTTGTGCTGGGCACTCACACGGACGTACTTTGGATATCATTATGTGCGGTGCACTTGTGTAAGTTATTTGATGAGTTTGGCGGTCGACACATCCGACTTTATAGTGTGCTACACGCTGATTTAATCAAGAATCAGAAGTGTTTTCGATCCTTCCAGTGTAGGCTATCCCTTCAATTTACTCTCTCATCTGTTTTTTTTCCAGGAATTGAACACTCCTCATATACAAACATCTAAAGCATACACAAATGTTCAAATTATATGTATCCGAACAACATTCAAAACTAATAGAAATATATTTGTTTAATTTGTGTATTTTATTCGTAACAATGTGTCGTTTAATGAACTCCAGTTTCGAAGACGACACCCTGAAAACACGATTTATATAAATAAAGGGTGATACCAACAGACCGTCAAATTGCCTGCCATTATCAGTCGCTGTAAAACAACAAACAACATAATGTTTTCCGTGTTTAGAGTGAGCTAAATAAAATGGCGGCGCTCATATTACGCGCTGTGTTATGAAGTGCGCCGCCCTTTGATGTTCCGGCGTTGTTATTCAACTCGATACTTCGTAACACTAACAAGCCCACCCGGCAGTGCTCGGGGCTCGCGGAACAATCACTGCACTTCTCTGTTATGTAGGGTACCTTTGTAAAGGGCTTTTCATTACGAGCGCTCGAACTTTGAAATGGAATAAAACAACCTGTTTAAGTGACATTGCCACAATTTTTGTTTAATTTTAAAGATCATTAGATGACATTCTGTATGGAATATAATTTCAGCCAAATGGCCGCCGTAGCTCCGCTGAAGGTGGTGTATCCTGCTGGACCAACTTTGGACAACATTTTTGCATAAATGGCGTCAATCTCATGAAGAACGCGAGTTATGTTGGCCTTCAGGGCAGCAACTGTCTGTGGTTTGTCGGCATTGACTCGAGATTTCACGTAGCCCCACATAAAGTATTGGAGCGGTGTTAGATCATTAAACGACGGATTGTGTACTTACTCTGCAGGACGACCATGAATACTATTAATAATTGAACGCAACGCACAGAATGTTAGGCGAACAGAGCACTTATTTTAACAATTTCTACGCGTTGTTGAAGAGTGTAGCGTTTCATTGTGAAATGTCACGAATAAATATGTATTCCCGCCAAATTTGACAGCGATCACTTTTAATAACTGCCAACGTTCGAGTGTACCTATTAATAATAATAATCCATAACAGCCGCACGTACGGGTCGGACTTCAACAAGTCAGAGGTAATAACGTAGTAAGCTACGTTTGCCGGGGCCGGTCTGAGGATGGTTGAACATTCATTTCATATCGAGCTTCCTTCATGCCTCTGCAACAAGCTAAGCCATCTGGCCCGGCTGTCATATCATCCTTGACAGTCGTCATCGAAGCCAGAAATTCTAGGACTGTTGAAGTCAGGGCCCTATTTAATATAACTAGGTACACAATGCCACGTGTCAAAAACTGATATAAATAATTGTCACTATTTCGCGACAGGTGTTGTTTAATAAAGCAGATAATGTTTAAAATAAACTTACAAAATTGTCAGATTGTCTTTTGTCGCCTGTCGGTTTTATTAAATTGGCCCCAGACAGGCAGTTGATCCTTGTTAAATACTGGTATTCAGCCGCATCCGGTAATACTGGTTGATTCTCTAGGTAGAGAGACATTCAACTTGACATTAATTTGATTTGGTGGTCCGAATATACAAGATTAATACTTTAGATTCGAAGGTAAATTACACAGCCATACCCTCCGCTCCTCGAGTAAAGTAAGGCATCGCACACGGCTCATTAACTGAACATTAAGCGACTTTAATTCCGCGCCTCTAATGAATTAGCTGCCGCAGTTAGGGCTGCCACAAGTGTAGCTATTCATTAAGTCGCTCACTTTGTCACAAGGCGGACAGAGTGACCGCGTGCGAGCTTTTGTTTTTAATTAATTGCTCGCAAGTGACTCGTGAGAATTTAATTTTAGAGCTTACGTTCGAACCTTTTAACAATGTAATAATACTTATTACCCTACCTAAAGGATTGGGCTCAAGCTGCTCAAGATAGACATGTGATAAGATCTCTACCCTGCATTACGAGCCAGATGTATCCCACATCTGGCTCGTAATAATAAATTATAATAACACCGTACCTAATTATTTTTTTGGGTTCCAAACATTTGTACTTATGAAACAACAGAACCCTTATAGGATCACTCGTGTGTCTGTTTTTCTGTCTGTCACAGTCATTTGTTTTCTAAGCCGGTACAATTCGATTTCATAATATTATCATTACAGATTTAGTGGAAAACCCTAAAAAAAACCAGCATGGCTCCAAGTAGCTAGTGCATGTGGCAGCCCTGTGTTATATGAGCGCATTTCGTTTTGTTCGTCGCCGGCTCAGAGTGGAGTGTGTTCTGTTTCCACCACAGAGCACAACATCACCACGCCGGCTGCGTCCCGAGACGAAATCACTCAGTACTACCGGTGGTGGCTGGTTACCACGACATCGATGACAGCGAATGCTGGCAGAATGGCTGGTCCATTCTGCCAGCGTGTGCTCGTCGGTCTCTCGTTGACGATCGACAGTTCTTACTACATCAAAAGTGAACGACTAAAGTCGATAAATGACATCAATTTGATAGGGGTGTCTCAATACCCCAATTAAACATGACGCACCGAAAATACGTTGAGCGCAAATGACTCTAGTCACGCACCGCGTTCAATGTACAGTCAGTTTCTTTATGTCAGTTCAGCATGGAAGGTGTTAGTAATACCGATGGCCACCTCAAGCGTTTTATAAGAGTATCTTGGAGTTCTTTATACGTTATTATCCTTAGAGATCTACGCTTTGGAACATGTAGCTACAGGAAGCTTCATATGTTTTTGACTTTGACTTGGAAGCAGCAGCCACCGACACGTGTCCGTGGTCTGTGGCCCCGACTGTGTGTGGTGCGCGGGGCGGCCGGCGCCCGCGCTCGCAGCGAGACGTTAATGTTTAAGCAGCCGCCTTTTATTCTATCTTTATGCACATTTAGCTTTGTAAGCTAACCGAGCCAGCCATCTCTACGTGAGGGTAGAATTACTCTGCTCATTTTAAAGAGGAAATGCTGTAATTATTTTCGGACACACTAGTTTTAGAATGTCGTTTTTGATGTAGTAGATAAGTCCGAGTCTTATTTTAAGCGTTTTGGTTATTGTAATTCAGTTTTGCTGTTCTCATAATGGATTGCTAAAGTTAATTAGTTAACAAGTCATGTAGCTCGGCTAATTATAAGCTATTTCTTATCGTGTTGAGCTCCAAGCTTATCACAACCTACTTAAGATGCGACGCGGCTCCGCCCGACCTTCCTCAGTAATTATTTCTTGTCACTCATCGGGGTTACCAGCAGGAAATTGTTTCTGTTATAATCTCCTTCTTTACCTTTCTCCTTGGAAGCTTATTATTAAGTGTTGCTCGGAACCTTGCGAAAATTAGCGACACTAAAAGTAATGAGCACATAATTTTTCCCTGTTTAAAATTAACTATTAATGTTACCAGAATGAACAGGTTTATTCGTCGTATTAATACTGCTGTAAGCTTCCAGATCGTACCTTCATGGAAATTGATTCTACAGACGCCAGGAGTTAACATGTAGGTAAAGTTACCCGCACACGTGGGCGCTGTCTGTGAGCGAGGGTACGTGTTCCTCTCCGACCCAGTACCCCAGTATCCGTCCGTAGCGAACCGTTCGTGACTTACCGCTGTCTAAGTAGAGCATCTTTCGAAATGTTTGCATTATTAACGAGAGAGGTGCTTCGTGCTTATTTTAACGTTTCAAGTTTGTTGGAAATGTTTGCTTAGATTGATACTTTGTACAAGATACTTTGTAAAAAGTGTTGAGTTGTTCAAATTATCACTGATTAAGACTTGCCGGTTAGCATCTGTTAGAATGTATTGCTTTGTTCGGGTAGGTGGCATACGACCATGGTTATCCACGGCTACGGTTATCCACGGCTACGGTTATCCACGGCTACGGTTATCCACGGCTACGGTTAAAATCATAACCCTCATTTTCCTTCGCCGTAGTCGGGTAAAAAAAGTAGCCTGTGATCGTCTCCAGTCTCATCTATTTCTGTAAAAAAATTCATCCAAATCGGTTCGGCGTGAAACACATAAACAAGCTGACTGTCGCATTTATTATATCAGTTAGGATTTTGTAATGTAGATAGAGGTTGTGTGGCCCAGCTAGTTTGTATGTGTGTACGTAGATCAGAGCAATACGTACCACATCTATAAGCCTTAAATGTGATAGAGTTTGTATCGAATCGCGGCAAATTCCACAAAAACTGTTGTTTCCGCTACATGCTCGTATATGTACATATTTCCAAACTTTTGTAATCTCACGATTTACGGCGCCGATGTGAGCGAGATTGGAAAACTTGTTCCGAACAAAACGCTACTCAAGCCGTGCGACCAGCGACCAGAGTGTGCAGGTTCCTGACAGTAGCACTCAATGTTTTTATTACATCACTTGTTTAACAGTATAACTCTTATTTTTGTAAAAATGTTGGTGTCTTCAATTATTGAAGTAAAATAGCATAATAAAAAGCGCACAACCCCGTGGATCAGTCTCGGAACTAAAAAGGTTTTAAACTTTTTCTATCAACTCCTATCCAGCCTGTAGTAAATAAAATAGAAGCGTCTATAACATTAATAGAATAGATGTCGTTAATGTCGACGGTAACGCGCACTGCTGTCGCTAGTTTACTGTTTTAATTAAGTTGATTAGTTTGAGATATCGCTGCTAGAAACTGATCAGACAGATCAGACAATGTTACGAGTACTGAAAGGGAAACTAAAAGTAGCTGACTATTTACTACCGACTATTAAGTTTAAGATATTGATATGAATGCTGTAATTAAGGGAAGTTACGTCAAACAGCAGATTTGTTCCAGACTATATCAAAATAATTCTGCTGTTTGACAGTAACAACCCTAAAATTTTCTTTCCCCGAAATACTTTCAGTACTAAAAGTGAAACATAAAGGATTCTAATAACACCGAAATGCTCTTTTATAAAACGCTCGCTCACATTCTGGAACGTCACTGTTTTGCAGCTCAAAGTGCTGCTGTAATTAAAAGGTTGTAGAAGGCCGGCGGAGCGGCGGCGTCCTTTGAGCCCTGAGCGCATTGTCTCTGCAATAACAACGACCCTTTGAGCGGTGCGTGCCGGGATTTATGACGACGCGCATTCAAGATGAGTTGCATTTTTAATGCTACGTAGCAGTGTTATATAAATGTCGTAGGTGAATCGTAGCAGTGTCGTAGCTGAAGCGTAGCAGTGTCGTAGCAGTGTCATGAGCTTCGTAGCTAAAGCGTAGCAGTGACGTTGCATGTCGACATGTACGACATTGCTACAACTGTCCAGGATTGTAGCAATGTTGCAGCAGTTGTGCAGCGTTTCGTGGCAGTATCGTGGCTGTGCTGTTGTTATGCATAGTTGCTTGTGACTGTAGTGTAAACTGCGAAAAAAATCTCAGCTTCGTAAATCTGTACTTCCCAGTGCTGTTGTGTAACTATGGCGTATATCAATTTAGAAATAGTGGCTGGAACAACTGTGGCTTAACGTATCTCACAAAAGCTTCGCAACATTATTATCGATAATGAACAGTGTCACGTGATCATTTGTCATAATTGCAGCGCACCTCCATGTTCATTGGTGTCATTGTACCGTGTATATGAACTCAGTGGCACATCATTCATCATAGCACAGAGTACAGTCCTACCTGCTACGCGTGACGTGGCCGAGCTAAACATTCCCCGCGGGATTACACGCTGTAATTAAAAAATGTATTGTTGGGAACCCGGGCACTGTGAAGTTGGCTACAGAAGTTGTACTTCAAGTCCTCGTTCGATGCTTAGCAATACAATTCAGTTCTATCTGTTCACCTACAGAATACATGAATGGCCATAAACCATAGCAGATAACAGGTATTTAGATTCAATATTATGGCTAGTATTCTGCTGAATCTGGCTGGTTTTTCTACTTAAGAGCGTTTACGCGGTACGGCTTGTCATACAAACTTTCAAATCCTTATTCTTCAAAATGAATGAACCGATTTTAACGAAACTTGGTATGCATGCGCTAGATATCCAGGTCTAAATAGTTATCAGAAAATATTTTTGAAAAAGATTTCAGAGGGAGAGAGAGAGCGATTTTAAGGTTTCTATAGAAAGTGAAAAATCACTATATCCTTCCCCCTGAACTCTTTTTCAAAAATATTATTTGATAACTATTTAGACCTGGATATCTGGCGTATGCATACCAAGTTTCGTTAAAATTGGTTCATTCATTTTGAAGAATAAGGACTTGAAAGTTTGTATGAAATGACATACGGCGTACACGCTCTTAAGTGACAGTGGGCAGGGCACATTGCTTGCAGAACAGGTAGATAGCGATGGTCGGAATGGCAAAACATAAGGGATTGATCACGTGACCTTTCAACAGAGTTTGTCAATCTCCTCCAACACGCTACCTCTGACAGAATGTCACTTGCTCGCCTTAAGGTGGACCGATGACTTGCTGGAGGCCGCGGGACTCCGCTGGGTGAGAGACGCACAGGAACAGTCTAGTCGACACTTGGGGGAGGTCTCTCGGCTGGAATGTTGATGATGATTCTAATTTAATGACGGTGTCACTGCTCTCCGTACCTTGCAGCTTGTTTAGATCCGTTTACATTTGTGACCGTTGCAATGGTGCTTCTGTTGTCTCTTCTACCCTCACTCGCCTGCAAGCCGGCGAGTTGCGAGGGGGGGGGGGGGTCGGCTGTAAGTCAGGACGCCATGCATTATTCATGCACGTGCCGCACCACGGTCCTGCAGCGCCATCTACATCTACATAACTGAATCACTCTTACCTTGCTAATTGTGCCACACTAAGCTCCGAGCCGTAATTAAGCGCGCACTTATCTCCGGATTAGCGGATGAAATTCATTTAATTTTGTTTCATTTATTCAGTTGTTAATGCTTCATTTTCCTTCTTTTTTTGAAGTTTTTTTTTTGGGCAGGCGTTTAGTCATGACAAAGCGTTGAGTAATTATAGACGTTTCATTTAATGAGTAGCAAATATAATAACATTTTTTTGGTAATTATAAATTAGTGTCGATGTTCACACCTACTTTAATGCGTAAGTTGTCACCTGAAAAATAAGCCAGACAGTAAACAACAATGTTTACTGTTTTATTTCCCCAGACACCGACAGCTAAGTACGAAACAAATACAAACACTCATCGACTGCACATTACACTTCGGGTATTACATTACAACCTTCGACAAGCAAACTGCTACAATACAATCGGGTTCAGTATATTCTCCGGGAGGGTTCCGTATTAAATCCCGTAATCCCGGCGTTACAGCAGACTCTATTATTTAGCGGGCTTCGCGTAAAAATAACTTCGTAAGCCGGCCCGGACCCGGCAGCCATCCGGCAAGCCTGAAATACGAAGCTGAAAAGTAAACACATAGAGATGCGGATATTACAGTTACGAAAACATTCGATTACACGAATATTCGATAAAATCAAAAGAATAATGTTATAGCTGAGTTAAAGTAAATTGTTAAAGAATTTTCAAAGCCATTTCTTTGAATTTTCGCTCATTTCCTAAGTTTCGTGTAATAAATTAGTTTTATTAAGTTGTAACGGAATTGAAAGATGAAAGAAAACTGTTGACCTTGTTGTTAGTTCACGGTCAGCGGTGGAGTAATGACTGTTATGAGTCAGGCGTATTTTAGTTCGCTAACTACTTGTTGAATCATTTTATAAAGTAAATAACTACCTAATGAGTTGAAGAGCCAAGGTTGAGGATTCAATATCTTCTTCAGTTCACTATAAGAGTACATGATGTTCCATGATCGAATAGAAATGACATTTTTGCTTTCGATATACAATCAAAATACACAATGATGAATTGATTTGTCAAATCTTTTAGAAGCTCTTCATGTTTTCTAACTTTCTTTGCGATCGATGTGAACCCCTCTAACGACATTTCCGGATTGTGCCAGTTCAAACTGGTTCGAACCGGTTACTCCGGCAGAAATCGACTCCGACGAATACCAAACGTTCATGTGAAATATTTATTAATTTGTAATATGTTGTAAAGGCGGATGTAGCGTTTCACTTCACTGCTCGATATTTTGTAGCATTCAACGTTTTGATTGACAGGCGCGCGCTGAACTCACCCCCAATACGAGCCACTGAATGCTTGTATTGATTTTGAAGAAAAGTCTTTTGTAATTGAAACCGTAATACATTTCAGGCGAGGTTGTGTCTCGTTTTATGTTGATAGGCAACCGACTATGCAATCAAACCAAGTCGAGGTAAAGAAACATTTTCATATAAATATGTGTGTATTTTCTGCACACCTACGTTTTTTCTTGATTGAAAACCGATTGAAGATGAAACCTCAAATCTTGCTTTAATACAAGAAAAACATAATAAACATTTTGATGTATTGTAGCAGTAACTCACACTAGAGCGAGTATTATCACGAAATATTTATGTATTATTGAATTTGTAATATATGGGCTGCTATTATGATGTGCTAAAGCTTAGATTTATAACGTGTATAAAAGTGTCGGAACACGCGTGTAGCGGAGCGGTGGCCGAGTGTTTACACCTGAAATAGACTTTTATTTGAGAGAGCCGTATTTAGTGTATCAGAATAGTCTACTAGCACTGTATGAGTGACTACTAAAATGTCTAGAGTTGATTAGAGCGTATATTTTTCCAATTCATATTGATTAAAAAAATCCTTGAAATATTTTCTTTGCAAAATTCATCTTCTTCCTCCAAAGATTGATGTGGAGTTCGGAGTCCGCATCGTTTGGAAGTAATATTACTTTGTTCTCCGTTCTTTTATATCAAATTATGAGACGCTTTAATTACAGCGGTCTGTTATTATAACTCCAGAAGAGTTTTACTGAGGTTATATTAAAACCTATTCTGTTATATGAAACATAGTTCGGATACTGGTATTTCCGACACCATGCTTACCGAGGTACTTGTCACGACTCCCACATGTCGGTCTATTCTGAGATCAAAACACGGCATTCTCACACAAACATCACATTTTTACGCAAACATCACTTTTTACAGGAATTCTATTCGTGCGCTCGTAAACTTTTGTTGATGTGTTCTCCGTGAGAGGGTAGCTACCTACCTACTGTTTGAAGATAGCCTCGCCACCTGGCTCTGTTTACCAGATCATCACTTGACGAGAGCTGTGCGTATTTTAAGTGATCATTGTAATATTTTTTCGCCCACGCAGAATTAGTTTCGCTAATTTGGGAAACATTCCATGTCGGAGTAAAATTCCATCCCAGCTGGTGGAACGTGCTTGTAAAACAAATTGCTATCAACATTACATTTTAAGTTTATCATCTGATCTTTTTAGATAGAATACAGATAGGAAAGTCTGTCGGCAACATCGTCATGATACGCAGGGAATCTGCAAATCAGTATTTAAACTACATGGGTACCTACTATAATACTCGTACAGTAAACATATAGTTTGAAATCCTCTATATTACACAATTCCTAATAGTTAGAAGTTTTGTAAGAATAAGCCTTCCTGTACATATTAATTTAGTTGTACACAGGGTGTCGATGCACACAACACTAACTCGTGAAACTTGCCTCAATCAAGTAATTCCACTTCAGGGAGACGATCCTGGTCTTAACAATTTTGATTGTAGAATTCATTGTGTTCGTACAACGTCCCTTTGACGTTAACGTTTATTATATAGCCCTGATTGCACAATAACTCCGATTTCGAATAACCTCGGAGCTCCGTCCCTGTCCGTCCCAGTGCCCGGAGTGTGCAGATATTACGCCGTCCCGTCGATTGCACTGTAAACTATTCAGACTGTAGTTAGCAACTCCGAACTTGTCAAATATAATGGTCCAAGTTGTAGTTGAATGCACAAACTTGGCCAAACGATTCATTGCCACGGCGCGCGGCGGCCTCGCCGTGTTCATGAATCGTTTGGGCAAGTTTGTTCTGTAGCTCACCAACAACGTGACACTCTCTGCTGGGATTTTAACGTGACTAGATTAGAACGTCAACGCCAATCCACTTTTTTCAAGTATTTGCCTTCAATCATTGACACGAATCACATATTATTATGTACTACAGAATAGCTCAGATTTTTTACAAAATATTAGCGAAAGATATATCATCATCATCATCATCATCATATCAGCCGAAAGACGTCCACTGCTGGACATAGGCCTCCCCCAAGTGTCGCCACAACAACCGGTCCTGTGCGTCTCGCATCCATCGGTTACCTGCGACCCTCACCAGGTCATCGGTCCACCTTGTGGGAGGCTTTCAAACGCTGCGTCTTCCGGTACGCGGTCGCCACTCCAAAACTTTTCGGCCCCATCGACCATCTGTTCTGCGAGCAATGTGCCCTGCCCACTGCCACTTCAATTTGGCGATCCTTCGGGCTATGTCGGTAACCTTGGTTCTCTTGCGGATATCATCATTCCTGATTTGATCACGCAAGGAAACTCCGAGCATTGCCCTTTCCATTGCCCTTTGGGTGACTTTAAGCTTTCTGATGAGGCCCATTGAAAGATATATCGTAAAGGATTAATTAAAGAGGGATAAATTTATAACATGTATTAGTAAAGTATTTGTGAGAGATATGTCGTAAACTTTATAACAGAAACAGTGTGATGTACGAATACTGTTGTGACCAGTATCTGACCTTAGCAACGTACAACTTTATAACAGAAACAGTGTGATGTACGAATACTGTTGTGACCAGTATCTGACCTTAGCAACGTACAACTTTATGACAGAAACAGTGTGATGTACGAATACTGTTGTGACCAGTATCTGACCTTAGCAACGTACAACTTTATAACAGAAACAGTGTGATGTACGAATACTGTTGTGACCAGTATCTGACCTTAGCAACGTACAACTTTATAACAGAAACAGTGTGATGTACGAATACTGTTGTGACCAGTATCTGACCTTAGCAACGTACAACTTTATAACAGAAACAGTGTGATGTACGAATACTGCTGTGAACAGTATCTGACCTTAGCAACGTACAACTTTAATTAATTTTAATGAAACTCTTCTATATTACCTACACTATACTAGTTCAGACGCGGTATGCATTAATTACTCTCGTCCTGGTTACCTATCTGCCAACGAATATAATAAAAGAACCCTCATTTTGAACCCTCAAACGACTTATTATGTTCATTAACGACAGATATTAAATTACTGCAGCACGAGTACGCGTGCCAGTGTGCTGGCTTAAATACGTTACAGTTGCTCCGCGCGCAGGCATTTCAATATTTCGTACCATGGCGCAAGTCTTGGAGGAACGAAAATAATTACGTGGAGTTATAGAGTTCCGGGAACTAATAAGCAACACATTTGCCACATTGCCACCCATCATTCATCATTGGTTCATCTTGCCCAACATGATACATTATCTTCTTATTGTGAACTAGAAAAGTATAACCGTCATCTCAGTTTCCCTCAAGTTCCCAGGTCTATTACTAAAAGCAATCTGCATTCAAAAGCATTCACCAGTCCCTGCGCTAAGCGTGCTGAATATGCCAAATCATTTAAGAAATTGAACTCGGAAACGATATCCCATCAAAAACATAAATGTGGAAAGGGAGACAAGTTCAATGTTAGTAATATTATGCGTGATTGTCGAAGTCAGCGACAAAAGAATTCAGATCCAAATGGGTGCCAAGTTCTGTGATAATCCTGAAATGGGATAAATTAAGGCTTAAGATTTGACTTGGCTAAATTTCACATTTATCATGTATTTGGCTTAACTTATCATCTTTACGTTATACGCAAGTTATACTTTTATACATTGAAATTTAAACATTGTCTTACTCTTCTAAAAATTTGGTTTGCTGCTAAAAACTAGCCAAGTCAAATCTTGAGTCTTAATTTATATTATTTCAGGATTATTTACAGAATGACATTGATCCATGACACACAATTACCTAGCTGGATGCTAAAATTGAACTTTCTACGTCATCTGGAAGCGGGTTAGGTTTTTGATCTACAACGTGTAACACAATAAACGCAATACCTCTTAAGGGCTCATTGTACTCATCATTATCAGCAAATTTCACTATGGGACCAACAATGAAATCGCGAAAAAAAATCGACTGCCCCATACATTTCTGTACGCATAACTCGACAAAATGTACTGAACAGCTGATTTTTTTTTCCCGATTTCGGGTTTGCTCCTATAGCAAAAGTTGTTCAGTATGTTGAGTACAATGACCCCTTAAGAGGTATTGCGTTTATTCTGTAACACGTTGTATAAGTCAGTGAGAGAGTGAGTCAGTGAGTCATAAAAATGCCGGTTTTTAAAAGGTAATATTTATATCAATAAAAGTTGTATGTTGTTGACGGATTCTAGACTGGCTAAGGGGATTTAATATATGTACGTAAGTTCGTGTAACACGGTACCTACACGTGTTAAACGTGTTACACGAGCCTACATACATGAGCACATACACGACTGATGCGACACCAGTTGCTTTTTCTTTGAACACGCTGCCGCGTGTCTAGAACGTTATCTTCTAAAATTCCGATTACCGTTATCCTATAACCGCCTAATCAAACTCAAGGTTTCTTGAAACTCGAAGGATCCCGTCTCGAACATCTCGTGTTTCCTGGTATCGACCCTTAAGTGTGTGGAACCGGATATTATATTGCACAGGATCTCCTACAAGCTTACTAATATATTGTTTCATTACTAGCTTTAGTCGGCGGCTCTGCCCGCATGTTAGTCGAAAGTTATCCCACGGGATCGTACCGGGATAACAAATTTTGTATGTGTGTGTTTATGTGTATAAATCCTATGTCCTTATTTAATTCCTGATCGATCAGTATTCATTCAATAAACATCCAGACTAAATATTTCTAGAATGTGTTGAACTACTCAATGCTCAATAATTATACTTTTACTTATATAATATTTTATAATCCGTAAATTCATTTTAGCACTTGCGTTATTTAATTTATTCCGAGTCGCCCTCGTACTATCGCCATCTCTTCTTTTGCCTTCTAAAAGTATTTGCATTACTGTCGATTCAGTCAGATGGTCCGTGGGCCTCGTCGAGGTCAGTGACATACCTCTACCTACGTATCTACGAGTATGTCACTTTTGTTTCAGATGCGAGCCGCCAGACTTTCGTTCTTTTTTTACTATATATATGTCGCAGCCAATTAGCTGAACCTGCCTTCTCATTGAACTGCGCCGTTTAATCAGCGACATAAGTGACACGGGCAAGTCACTAAACGATATTGAACAAAAGATATCACTTAGGTCGTTGAAAAATAGGAACATTTAAATGAAAAGCCTAGGCAACCAATTAAACGGCTGATTAAGCTAATTGGCTGCGACATATACATAGTTCATCAGTTAAAAGTTGTTATCTATTCAAATTAGTGTTAAAATTATTTCCACCGTGTGAGTGTGTATTTTGATGACCTTGCACAATTATAATCGTTTGGTAGGTGCCAGATAAATGTGCAAAAACGGTCATTGACCCACATACATTTATTGAATTTCGTAATATCAACAAAAGCAGAAATAAGGACAAAAGGCTGTCCTGAATCTAGTTCTATCGTGATCCTTTACGTTCTCTTGTAATGAAAAACGGTTCATAATGTATTGTTCGGGTATCTACGGAGGGATAGGGAAAGGTGTAAATGTACCTACTTCATTGCAAGTGTATCTGGCGTTTGAAATTATGTACCTATAAAAACCGACCAAGTGCGTGTCGGGCCACGCGCACTGTAGGGTTCCGTAGTTGCAACTATTACTCGTTAATTAACATCTAAAGTCTTCTTAGCTGTGATAGTTTTTCTTTTAAATTCGTACACATATATGCTAATACCATGATACCACGGATCCTTCGATAGAAAAATCCGAACCTATTACCCACATCTTGGGATATAGGTACGATAAAAAAATCATGGCCACTTTACGTGAAGGGGGTTACCCTAACTTTTTATTATTCATGATTTTATTTTACCACTTAGTCGTGCGTGATTAGTGTGATTACCTAATATGTATACCCTAACCAAATTCCAAGTTTCTAGTGCTAAGCGTCTCTGAACTAAACCGCGGACAAACAGACAGACGGACATAGCGAAACTATATGGGTTCCTTGTTGACTACGGAACCCTAAATAGATTGATCATAAGAGTACCGACTTATGCCAATATAATTTGCGTGCGGGCAACACTAAATGAATTGGCGGTTTGAACTAGTTGAAGGGGTATTTTTTCAACTTTCTGCGTGGAAGTGCGCTGAGAGTGTGCTGCGCCCGGGGAGCTCGATGCGATATAAGACACGCCTTTCGAACTATCAGTACCTAATGAAATTTAGCATTTCGCACACATAGATAAACTATATGTATAGTTTCTAACCTGAATTAATATGTAATACTTTCATCCCGGGAATGTGTTCCCTGAGGATAATTTCCGACAGCTAGTTTATAATATTAGTAAGACAGGAAGTAGTACCTACCCACGCCTGTAAACTTCAAATATAGTTAAGCCATGGCTTATCTGAGGCGGTATAATATTTGCTCGCAGCTTCACAAAACATACCATCTATTTATGTATGGGCTGCTAACCGCAGAATGTGCGTAGGAACCCTTTGTAGTCCTCAGTATATTGGTTTTAATTCCGGCTGTAATTTGAGGCGGGTTCTGTAACCCATGGCGGGTGCGGATCGTTTCTCACGGACCATGGTGGAACCACACATTGACGGAGTTTGAAAAGCTTTCATCTTGAACAATGGAAAGTAGGCACCTACCTCTTTCCATAGTCGAGGATGAAAGTCGAACCTAAGCTGACCACGTAATTAGGCGCTTAATTTGATTGCTAGCTTGAAAAGAATACGGAGAAGAATATTGTAAAAATGTTACACAAATTGGGGAAAATACTACACTGAGTTACTATTGTGAGCTAGAATATTTTCATGATTTACTCTCTCAAAACATCTTTCAAAGTTTAATGAGAAACAATGTTTTGGGACTGAAAAAACATTTGAATCTTTAACCTGTTGGTCTCATAACATAAGTCACATCATACCTGAGCACCCGGAGCACCCCGGGGAGCGGCGGCTAATTACACCCCTGAATAATAATAACCGGACGACTGACAACGTTCCTGTTTAATTCAGCCGGCTGCGTACCTACATGTCGCGGGTTCGCTCCCAGGCGAGGCATTAACTGGCGGTGATGTACGCTGCTGGTAATTATGCAGTAGATACGTGCGAGTCATGCGAGCGTGCGACTTGCTTCATCACACTCGCACGGAGCTCATAAATAAGCGTTTGTCAACATTCCAACGTTTTGGGAATACTTCCATTGTGTACAGCTAAGGAGTGGAGTTACCTGCCGGAGTCTGTTTCCTGATTGCTACCTGGGAGTTTTATGTAAGTCAACAGTGAATGGGTTATATGCTCAGAAAAGAGCTAAATGAAAAACAAATGGTACTGGACAATGCAAGACCTGAAATTGATAAGTGGACCGTGTTTTTATTCAACTAAAATGTTCTTACTCGTTTCATTTCATTTCATTTTTTCATTTTTTTTCATTTTTTTTACTCGTACTTCTAGGCGAGCGGTCGACCGCATCATCGCTTTTCATAAAACGCGAGCTTATAAAAATGTTCATGAACTGGATGAGGTGTCATCACACGGCCTGTAGCAACTAAATTCGGGTCTAATATTCTGAAATTCAAATATTGGATATCTACCAGATACTTAAAAGCTTCTATTAGAGAGAGAGAGGTCGAATCAATCAGTTTATATATTGAAGCAGATTTTTGGAGAAGAATAATTCTACAAAATATCCCATTCTGTAGGATTTAAAAGATTTCCATAAAGACGAGATCTTGTTACACAAATCCTGTTAAATATTGTTTTTATTAGATACTCGTAATCTGTTGGAACTTTATTAAACGATGAAAGCATTCCGAAATGTTTAGAATTCTTATCTTGTAACTTTCTTTTAACTTGATGAGGGGGAGAAGGAAGAGAGAATGGCAAAGTATGAGATTTGTTGATGCAAGCCACGCGGGTCGGAAGTGGGTCACGCGGGGCACGCGGGCCACGCGCGGGCCGCACATTTCTTGCAGGGCTTTTAAAACACTTATTTCAAAAGTGTTTTAATCAAGGTGTTTTTTTTAATGAAAACTGAAAGGTGTGTTTTATTTGACTTTTGAAAAATAGCTTTTTATAAATAGCATGTCAATATTTGAATTCCTCAGCTAAAATATTTTCACAACACAGTGTTATATTGTGGTAGCAGTACTACGTTCATCTTTTATAGCACAGGTGAGTCACACGGGTGGCATACGAATCATTATTATTAAAGTAGAGTAATTTACGAGGTACATGATCCAGCGCTTAAATGGCTCGGAGCACTATAAATGAATGTCAAAAGTCGACAGATTAGTATTCATGTCACTACTAGAGTCGCCGCGCAGTTAATAAAGTAACTAGTCCTCAGTTTATAATGAGAGTATTAAACGAATGTTAATGAATATTCTAATGGAAACGAGCTAGATAGTGGCTCGTCGGAGACATTAAATTGTCTCACTTTGAGAACAGTTTAAATCGTGAGCAACTAACATGACTTCTATTACTTTTGGGAAGGCATTTAACACGACTTCTGTTAGGTACTATTGATAAAATTTTGTCACTCAGTCAAGGGTCAAAATAGATACCTGTATGCTGTATGGTTTCGTGAAGAAAGTTGAGTGCAGTATCGTTATAGTTGTCACAAAAAATTAAACATTGGGGCTCTTTGATCCTACTTCCTATGAATATTAATGTTATGAAGTCAATATTTTTTATTTAAGATGGGTTTGCTTTTGACTCTAGTCTAAGTCAGAAGTAACAGAGACAAAATTGACGATGGAGCGAGCTTACCCAGAAGAAGCCTGTTCACTCTAACTTTGAAGAGATTAGGGTTGAATGCGTTCGCCATCCACCAGTTTTACGTCGTCTATATGTAGGGATGTTCGTATGTATTTTTAATCAACTAGCTACACAGGCACACTATAGCCTGGTTTAGGAAGTTTTTATCTCAGAAATACGGTCTCGTGAGATAATATCCGATATTTACGCGGATGAAGCCACTAGCAATACGCTATAAATTCTTTTTCTTCTTCTTCTTCGTGTGGGTAGTAAGGTCTAACGACCCCACGCACCCTAGTGTCAGAGTTTCTAAACCGCCTCAAGGGCCTCTGACATAGTTACCGCGGCCCTGGAACGCAAAAGGCACTAGGAGGAGCATGGGTGGGTTTTAGTCAGTAAAAGTCTGACACTCCCTGCCGCTCACACCCAGAACGGAAGGGGTCATTTGATGATTTCCCATCCATAAAAAAGGGCCTCTGACATGGTTTATTTGACGACCGCCATAAATAAAAATTCTTATAAATCTGTGATACATCACAAGCTGTGATACACTTTAACACAGTGGCAAAGTGTTGTACAAACACGTCCAAGTATATTTCGGTGGCGTCAGTGTCGTGTGTCGGCCATGACAGCTGACAGGCGACGGCCGCGGCCGCGGCCGCTATAGTGTCGATAATAAGCTGTCTCGTTGCGTTAATCGAGTTACTGCTTTATTGAAACTGCGCGTGACAACCAGCTCACCTGGAGTGCTGCGAGGGACAGTGACATTAATTTCCTTACTTCCACATGCTTCTGCCTAAAGGTTTGACCTGGCATACCGTCAATGTATTCAGACGCACACTGTACTGCTTTGAATCCTGTCATTCTGCACTTTTGATTCCGCAACTTTGATTAAATTAGAACATAATAAAAGTGCTTGTATGAAATGATAGAAAGCATGAGACGGCTGCGACAGTCTTTTGATGAGTACGAAGAACCACTTTGATACTAAAAATGATCACACAAATCATAACATTGGATGCTTGCGAGCAAAGTTGGCTAGTGGTGACATTATTACCTACACTTGAATGTACGTGGGAGGGCCATCCTTTAGTATGTAAGGCATGGCTCGAACTCGACAATGATGACAGCTAATGAGGCGATATGAGCTCTACAGTAACTAATTATGTTCTTAATTACCGCTTAACAATGAATGGACAACGACCATGCCGCCGTTAGCAAGGACGAGCGCTGGTCTCAACATCAGGGGGACTGACTTCAGTCCCCCTGATAGTATCCCATACCCGGACACGATGTGATCTAAGAGCTTGAGGGTTTCTATCATTCTGATAGTCTAGATTGAGTTCTCGTAATGTAGCACTAATACTCAGCTCATGGAAAATATATTATTATTATTTCAGTCTTTTGTTCCAAGGTTATAAAATAAAAATTGCCTTTATTCTACCACAATTTAACAATTATTAAAACAAAAGAAAGTTCCAAGATTATACTTTTTTTATCGTAAATAAATGTTTTTAAACCAAAATCACCTTTGTAACCAATGCAATGACATTAATATAAATTTTAAATTAAGAAATGATTTAAAATTTGATCATCAAACAGTCGTTAATATCTATGCTAGAATCTACGCTAGAATTGGTGCTTTACAACTTTTAAAAAGTAAAAGCTCTAAAAATATAAATAACTTGTTAGGGGTCGCCTGAAGATTGGTGAAAATGAAATTCTGACTACGGACCACCTCTTGCTTGATTTAACTTTTTAGGGGAGCATTAGTAACAACCTGCACCAGACTACTATACTTAAAAGCTTTTCATGGCAGCACTACGTGACTCCATTAATCCAGGTATTGTAAATAGCTGCAATGCATTCATTCCCTTGACGCAGAACTTGGCCCATCATTATTAAAAACCCAACCACCTATTATTCAAACGAAAACTTGAACACAACTGTAGAGTTCTTATTGGTGTCCGTACATACAAGGCAATTACCTCAGTGCATTGTCCTGGTATGTTTTAGTTTTTACCCGACTGCGTCAGAAGGAGAGTAATGTTTTTGGAGCGTATGTGTGTAGGTATGCATGTCCATTTGGCACGCCCTATAGCCCAAACGGCTGGACGGATTTTGACATATAAAGCGTCGTCAGAATTGTGGAAGCTTGACATAGGCTATAAAATTTTCAAAACTCACTAAAATGTAGGAAATTTAAAAAAAATAACTACTTTGTCAAACAACGACTTGTTTGGAACTTTTTAGTCGTTTTTAGCGGTCGGGTTTTTTGACAAAGTCATTTTTCAGTAATTATTCGTAATGCATAGTAATGATGCTGTCGCTAAGTAAATAGTTTTCATGTTGTACGCGCACTGGGGGATGGGGTGGATCAGGTAGATGGTGGATGATCGTGGGTGGACAGCTCTGGACGTTAGTGGATAATGGATGATCTACATTGTTTGTGGTATTGTTTAGTGCTTGTACGCAAAAACTAAACAATAGGATTCCAATCCTATTGTTTAGTTTTTTGTTATACCTAGTCTCTGTCGGCCATGTAATTGATAGTAATGTAGTGCGTGTCAATGTGGACATAATGGACGGTAGTTAGACGCGTCTATTGTGTGTTGATGAGTGCCTAGAACATGATCTAAGTCACATAAATGCTGCCCTACTTTATAGTCTGCTTTATTATTATATTCTGTTCATTTCTGTTGGATCGGTGAACATGAATTCGTGAGTTTTCTATAATTACAATGTTCCAAACACAGGTACTTGATAAGGAGAAAGAGAAATTGTTCTAAGACAATTCACTTTATATTACATTCCATAATACATTTTCTTAAAGCAACAAGCATTCCATCCGGTACTCTAACACTCTCCTTATTCATTACTCCCTGGTATCCATCTCAGAATCTAAGCTATCGCCTCAATCGCTCAGGCCTCTCCAGGCGAGTATTCCCCGCTCCTCGGTCTCTATTAGCTACCGCGCGAGTTCCCGAGACGAAGCCAGACTAGACGGATGTACACCTGTCACACTGACTAACTGCTGACTGATGTGACGAGAGAACGCGGAACGAATTGACGAGGTTACACCGAACCGACTTCTCCGGAGGAGGTTTTCAATTCATCAGAATCTTCTTTATCTTTTATGTATGTTCCCCGATTACTCGAAGACACCTGGACCGATTTGGAAAATTCTTTTTTGTTTGAAAGAGTAAAGTTTCCAGGTGGTCCCGGGGTCATCAAGCCAGGATCAGATAGTGGGATCCTGGAGAAACAGAGGGAACTCTTCAAATGTTACAGGCACACTAGAAGCGATTTGGGATTCTTTGGAAGAGTATTTTCTCGTAGTAGTCCCATTTCAATTTCTGAAGAACTTCAGAGATTGGCTACGGAACTCTTCAATAAATAATAGTACATACAATTTATGAAATCGCATGTCTGTTTATTGTTACGAGTAACACACCAGTTCATAACATAACACCACGCCGGTACGCTGTGAAGGGGTACGCAGATGTGAAAGTCAATTTAGTTGTGGAGAATCACCACTCATCATTTGTCCAGCCTTTTTCCAACTATATTGGGGTCGGCTCTTAGTCAAACCGGATTCAGCTGAATACCAGTATTTTACGTAGAGTGGCTGCTTACCAGACCTCCACTACTCATTAACACGGTTCTTCTTGGCAAGACTGGCTTCTGACAATCCGCAATGACTGTCAA
Source organism: Melanchra persicariae (assembly GCA_947386135.1). NCBI lineage: Eukaryota > Metazoa > Arthropoda > Insecta > Lepidoptera > Noctuidae > Melanchra > Melanchra persicariae. The sequence continues at coordinate 21,153,699 of OX376657.1, forward strand.
AGATCTATAAATGACAGGCGGGACCAACCCATCCACAGACCGACCCCGGCAAGCGTTGCTTAATCTTGAAAATTAACCCGTGCAGCTCTTATTATTGCTAAATAGTGCACTAAAAAGTGAAAAATTAAACTTTTTACAAAAAAAAATAATATAATCGACTTCCAAATAAAAACACTACAAAGTATAAAATTACTTAAATTTCGGAAGTCGGTGTTTTTAGTTTCATTTCTACATGTTTTGACACCGACTTCCGAAATTAAAGTTATTTGATGCTTTGTAGTGTTTTTATTTGGAAGTTGTTTATATTTTTCTACTAAGGGCTTTCTTTGTCCTTGACTCGTCGAGTGAGCTCGTGGCTCAGGTTATGCAACACTTAAAGAAGTTGATACGCGAATCGATCCTCTTCATATCGACAACCCTCCGTACCTCGGAAGGCAAGTTAAGCTGTTGACTCCAGCTGACGTCCAGATCTTTGACAATTGTTCTGGGTAGTCAGAAACCAGGAAACTTTACAACATTGCTGAGGGGTTCCGTGATCAAACTACTAACTGTAGCGGTCAGATGGGAACAGTCCATCGATGTAATTCTCCCGTCGAAAAGAAAATGTTCTTGTAGGTATTGTCATGAATATTAATAAGAGCCACACTTGACACACGTGGACGTACAATGGCCATCAATGAAGCGCCTTCCCAGTATGAATGGGATTACAATAGTCTATTGTCGATACACCATGAGAGTCGTAAATATGTCGTTAAAGATAATGTAGTGCGTATCGAGGCGGAGGTCGCCATAATCGTGGGAATGTAGGTGCTGCCAGAATGTGATTAGGTACAGTACTAGTCAAACAGAACAAATGAAATGCTTCAGCTAGACTTTTGATACTTTGGTGATTACTGAACAGCTGATTTTGGTTTTCAAATCCAATAGTGACTGCAATGTCGAGTGAGTGTGATGAAACCCAAGTTATACCCAGAAACCAGCTAAGCTGAAAGGGGTTCAGGCCAGGTACGTCTGCCGCATGTCAGAAGAGAAATGGGTTTAAAAGATCCACCGAATCGCGGCAGACCGAGGTGAAGATGGCGGGACGAGTGCCGCTCCTGCACAGACTGGCTCGCACTAGCAGACGGCAGAATTGTGTTGACGAATGGAGTTACTGTCTTAGCAGTGAGACAATATCGGCTAGTTCGATTCGATCACAGTAGAAACATGCATAGTTAATGTGGCCTATGTGTACGTAATGGTAATGTGTCCTAGCCGGCCCATGTGGAAATGGAATCAGGCACGCTACACCTATGCATAATAGATAAGCTAAAAGACCTTATATAAATATGATAGTGATAAACCATTAAATCAATTAATCTATGTGTAGGATTATAAACCTGGATAATAAATAGGTAATACAAAGAAAAAATATGTACATTACTTCGGACTTGTCATCATAAACTACTTATCAAGTTACTTTCAAGGCAACATCATAAATGTTTTATTACTTCATGGCGACATCCAACTCGAATGTTTTATATTTACTGTGGCTCACTCCTGTGTTCATTTTCTTCTCTCAACCAACATCGAATCTTATTCTAAATAATCCATCAAACGAATACAGCTAAGCCAATATAAAAGAATGAAATAACAAGGTAAGCGCATTTACATTTTATGACCGGTATTACCTGTTTTATAGTCTTCATGTAGCTAAGCGAGTAGTTTTCCTTTCCTTGTGGAGATTGAATAAACTTCTGTAAACGTACACATTTACATAATCCGGATTTAACGGCGTTTTTAAAGGCCGAGAGAAATAAACTCGAGCCTGAAGTGAATGGAGGGTGTCGTTTGAATTGAAGTACTACACGAAACGAAATCGGCTGACTGTTCAGATTTGTTTGCAGAAATCTGTGTGACGAATAAATGAAATCTCTGTTCCTTCGGGACTAGGTAACACATCCTAAGATTAAATATTCAGGACAATGCAGAATTATCCCAATGCATTTTTATTTAATTAAAGTTAACGTACACGTATATAGGTGGAATAAATACAACGAGGCATTCTCTATCAGTCAACAATAATTAAATAATTGCGTTTTCCCTAAACAGTTTGCCAAAGATGGTGATTGTAATAATTTTTCAGCAGCCTTCAGCTTTCAGTCAATGAATATTCAGATTAAGGGCCTAATCAGATTAACTTAAAGCATGTCACAGTGAAATAATCTTAATAAATCACATTATCGTTCCCATCTCAATGAAACAACAGCAGTAAACAGCGCCACTTCCCCGCGATGACTCTCGGAACTCGCCGGAAGCCCCCAGCTCGCCGGACCCCAAGCTTCCTAATTAACTCGTCTCGCAGTTAAGTGGGGCACTGGCGCACCCCGAGTCCCGACACACAGAAAGTGGACACAATTATGTTTCCATTACCGCTCATTGTTATTTAGTCTTCATTACATTGGATGCTTCTCCGTGCGACTCACTGAGCTCACCTCGGAGGAGACTCAAGACGTTAGGTGATTGAAGGTCAGTGGGGTTACTGAATGAAATAACGTGTAATTACATTGGTAGGTTCAACTATACATAGACCTACAGGAGTTTTACCGGGTGTGAGCGAGCTTTAAAACAGAACCAACAACTATACCGGGATTTTGACGAGTTCTTCCAATTTTCGCTATAGGCATTGTGTTTCAAACCCTTCAATCATTCCACAGGCGTTTCACGGGATAGTCTCTTTGGAGGATACAGTAATCATCCTATTCTGAAGCTTCTGTTGAGCCTGACGTCTTAATTAAGACCGGAGGCGTGTTCACAATCGCTATACCCAGCCAGGAGCAGGCAGTGCCTTCCTTAATTGATTCCTGATCAATCAATCGACAACAGGCGCCGGGTGTAAGCCTGCAGTTCAAACGAGCGGCGATAAGGATTCAATTAAGGGCCGGGTGAGGTACACCCAGCAGCAAGCCGTGTGAGGGACAGAAGGCTAGCTGCTGCTGATCACATGCAACAGATGGTACTCAGTTTAGGCCCGTTAGCGTCAGCAGTCTCTGCGAAGTGGGACCTAAGTCAGTAAATACTGCAGGCAGAAGCTTTACCGTGCTAAGTAACGTAGTCAACAAAATAAAACATGCAGTTTTGTAAGATTTATTTGATTGGCGTAGATGTGTGTCAGCAGGTCTGAATTTTGTATGAAGTGAACCTTTTGTAACTTGGTATTTGTACTGACTAAAGTTATTTGGCTACAAGTTAATAATAAGTCCGACTAGTACCTACGAATACTTCGTCTTAATTCTACTCAGCATCAATCAAAAGTATTTTACAGATGAATAATGCCAAATATATCGGCAAGCCATGTAACTCTATTACGCTCGCTTCTGAACTGACGTCGACATCGGCAGTTGTTTTTTCTTAATAAAGGTAACTACATTTAACATTTCCGGGAGAGAGACTGGGGAGGCCACATAGCTTTACAGAGTGAATGTAGATTATAATTATATGAACGCGTGGTTTCCTCCAGCAGTTTATTAAAATACACAGCATTTTTTTATTGCTGAGCAATTAATGAATCGCTATGTACACACAGAAACCTATATTTTTTCAGAATTAATTTCATACATAATCATTTGTATCGCCCGGAGCTTTAATAAAACAGGGAATACGGGAAATGGTAAATGTAAATGTTTCTTTATTTCTCACAAAGCTGGTGATTGTAGAGTAGTTTGAAAAATATGAAACGACATAATAAATAAACCATTTTATTCTCAAGCTGGTTTCAGATTGTCACTATGTATATCACTGGTAGGTTTAAGACCAAGGTTATTGAAGCCATAGCGGTAGAAGAAGCCCAAAGAAAGCAACCTGTGTGAAAGATGTTATGACTTGAAACGAAGTGAGTGCAATAAGAGACGTATGGACGAAGAACACAATGACATGCTGCGCCGACCACAACGTAATTACGATAGAGGAAGGATGATACATAGCCAGGAAAGTACAACTAGGGTATATTATATGAGCCTTGACAAGTGCCGACGTCAGTAAGGTGACGAGTGAATTCTCCGTCATCAACAGTTCGATGGTCATTACCGCTAGAATAGAATAAACCTTTATAGTCCGGTCGCCGTGAACATAAAGTTTACGAGTAGAACTGTCAGCTGAGTGCAGCCACGAGCTGCTCTCCTGCGTCAGCGGTGTGATATCCGTCATATCTTTACGTCAGTTGTTCACACTGAACTAACTCTAGTTTACAACCGACTTAATGGCTTGAGAAACGCATTCTAGACGTTTCTTAATGTCTTCCAGTCGGACTAGATTCGTTGTGAATGTGTTTAATTATTTTGTTTATTCGTTTTACTGCGGCGCACTTTTCCTTATTGGGAGCCTGCCGTTTTGCCAAAAAGATTTTGACAAAATTTCACTACCCGAACAAAATTTTAGCAACCTTTTTTATACCAATGGATTATTTGGAATGATTTAAGTACGCACTTTTTCATTTAGTAAAATTTTTACTCGGCAGAATATTACCAAAGATAATGTCATTATGGCATATAGGTAGTCTTCAATGTAATGATTTATTAAAGCAAACAATCTTTAGACAACAAACGTTAGTTCAAATGATGATTAGTTCTATGACAAAAAAAAGGTCAATTTAATAAAAAAATGTTTAGGTTACGTTAGGTTAGAACTGTGACCTCCTACGCCAGAAACGTCTAGATATATAGAAAGAAATATGGAAAAAAAAACCTTAAAAAAATGCTACGTTAGACGTTTTGCGCAAAATGTGTTATTCCAACTGAAATATTTGACTACATAAAATTGGTAAAAGTACTAGTTGGTAAAAAAGTTACTGTTTAAACGTTCTCTTACCAAACATTAGGTTTGCGGTACAATTATTTGCGAAGAGATTTTTTGCTCAGTAATAATTTGGCAAATGAAATTATGCGAAAAATTTTTTGGGAAGTGAACATTTGTCAAATTCCTTTCGGTCAAACAAGGGAGACCCTTGTGGCTGGTCATAATCTAAATTAATTCTTGCAATCAAAATGGCAAGCTCACTCCGCGTAAGTGTGACGGTGAGCTGTTAACAGAACCTGGTCGGCTGATGCGATGACGGATTATTTTTCTCAAATAATACTACAGTAGTGTTGCGTGTTATAGGCGACTTTGTAATAAGGAAGGGTCTCCCTTGTTTGACCGAAAGGAATTTGACAAATTTTCACTTCCCAAAAAATTTTTCGCATAATTTCATTTGCCAAATTATTACTTAGCAAAAAATTAATTTAGATTATGACCAGCCACACAAGTTACATCGTTAGGAGTTACCCGCGTCCTCAGAGTCGGCCACTCATCACAGAGATTGCGTTCGAGTATTGTTTTACAGTCGGCCGAGTAAAACAATGCAAGCGCGCAATCCGAAGTTATGTTCCTCCCCATACCGCTACGAGTCGTTGTGAGCTGAATAACTATGCGCTGCGTGGTGTGACACTTATCGACTGCCTATAAAGTTGTGTATGTGCCTGCACGTTGTAGTCTACTGCTTGCTGGAATTGCGATTCTTCATCATCATCTCAGCCGAAAGACGTCCACTGCTGGACATAGGCCTCCCCCAAGTGTCACCACAACAACCGGCCCTGTGCGTCTCACATCCATCGGCTACCAGCGACCCAAACCAGGTCATCGGTCCATCCTGTGGGAGGCCGCGCCTACGCTGCGTCTTCCGGTATGCGGTCGATCATCATAATGGATTGCGATTGATGCAACCCATTATGATGACCATGTTTAGGTGCGGTAATTGAATGCCTAGGGCGCTCCTGAAGTTACAATACAAAGATTGTGACATAGTACAATACTTACCTTCCTTATCGATGATTCCGTCATTCGACTTCTGGTTTCAGGACAGATATCTATGTACGAGTAGGTGTACAGTCGTCGTTTAATTAAGCGTCGTTCGTGTCGGTTTGCGCCTCTCAGACTCAGTTCCGTGTATATTGGCATCTCTTCCACGCCACGCCGGCTGGGGGTGTAGTGGTGCACAGTAGTGTGGAGTCGCCCGGAGGTGTCGCTGAGAGGAATGTGTCCATCACAGTTACATCTCTCCAGCGTTCCTAAACTAGTTAGCAATTGAATGAAGTAGTGCAGGTTGAAGACTCAACTTTTAGAAGACTTAGAACTGCCTTCGCAAAATACGAAGGGTTATGATGGATGGAAGGCGTTGGCAGTTGTCTGTACTGTGACTGGGTCTGGACTGTTATTCGTGATTTCTATAGGATCATTATATTTCTATTGAATTTCTTTATAAAATCCCCAATGAGTTGACTGTCGTCCAACTTCTGTCTATCAGTGTCTATCTTTCTTATAATATTCGAATTAGAGTTTATATGTCTTTTTATTCATTCATACTTACGTTTACGGCCCTTATGTTTTCAAATCTCTATAGAGTTTCTGACGAAAGACGATTTCTACTGTTCTGAGGTACCATAAGATGTCCATTCTGTGGCCCCTCGAGACCAAAAATGATACAAGACTCACTTAAGGTATTAAAATCTAATTTAATCTAAAGTAATTACGACTCGGTCACAAAATAACGGTATGTTTTTGTCGGCAACTTCTTTAGCTATTACATTATCCGGTTGTTCAGAAGTTTTAGAGTTTAATCTTTGAAGGCTTGAACCTTGGAACAGTCACAATAAATTGAAACATTCAACGAAACGTTCCGCCAACTTATTTGATTAATTTCGTGGAAACTTTGAGGCTTGTAGTATACAACTCCCTGGTCGTAGGTATATATTATAGATACTTTGTATGTGGCTTCTTGTCTCAATTGTAGATCACCTATTATTGTAATTATCATTTTAAGCGACTACGCTATTGCCAAACTCAAGCTGTCATACTCAACAACTGTGCAAGTTCACCAAACCACGAGCGAAAATGTCGCGCGACCGACATTCTGTAAGTTTGTCCGACAAATTCGACAATGTCGTCAAACTGCGCACTGATTGTACATTCAGCCGCGCGTCGGGGCGCCGCACGGTGGGTTGATTTATATACGTAGTGGACTTAGGACATTAAAAAAAAGTCATCTTATTTTTACTGATTAATGATGCAAATTTGTTCTACTATCTAATACAGTAAATTATTGTTCTATGACTTTTTATTTTACGCATTATTTTTAGTACTACAATTTTTTAAATATTTTTTTGTATAGAAAAAATCATAAAATCTAAAGAATCTCAAAAATCTGAAAACATCTCCAACTGCGATGTATATATTAAAATAGTACTATTTATTAGCTTATTTTTACAACTAGTCAGCTACTGCGCTTTGCTGCGATTTAGGAGAAATTTTTTTTTTTATTTTTTTTCTTATTAAAATCGCATTTAAGTCTACAAAATCTCAAATTTCTTCCAATTGTTGGATAAGTATTTTAATAGTACAATTTATTTGCATCTAATCGTCTACTGTAGTTTACTGTGACTTAGTAGGTAGTTAGACTTTTTTAGATTTTTTTGAACGAAAATATCTTAAAAGTCACCTAAATCTCAGAATACTTAGCAGTGATAATTATTGTATTCTCTATTCCACACCACCCCAGAGGTAGAGAACTAGGCGCGTTTTTTTTATCAGTGGTCTCCCCAATAGGCCTAATCCACGACTACAAATCTGTGTTCTGTATGTGTGAGACTTACAAAGACAAATTCAAAATTCAAATCATTTACCAATATTTTTAGGAGGGGCCTGCACCATGCTCAACACCATGCTCTGACAATAACGGGTCTTCAGTTAAAACCCCTAAATTTTCTTGATCATCATCGTCAACAAATGTATCCTTAACGATCAACAAAGCTGTTGCTTCTTCTGAAAAGGCTTTGTGTTTTCGCACCAGTTTGTGTCGTATCTTTGAAATATGTGGATCAGAGCTGATTAACAAATTGTTCAAAATATCTTCATTAGTAGCTTTTCTACAGAATTTCCTCGAATTATGAGCACGATATCTCCGAAAATCTTTGTTGCGTGCTTCAGCTGCTTCTTCGGATAATTTTCCAATGGGCACTATACCCAAGCTTTCAATAATAGCTGCTCCGTGAGCTAAAACTTTGTGAACACTTGCAGGCATGTAAAACCAATTATATAATTCAATGTATAGTTCCATGGTGGTTTCGGTATAATCTTTAAACTTCAATATATCAATACGGTGACCCGACGAAATTGCTTCTAATATAGTTTTAAATCTTTTTATTAATTCTTCATTTACTCCTGTGATCGAAGCTGCAATATCGGGGTTTTCGAAAAATCTCCTCGCAGTATTCCCATCATTTGTTGTACCATGACCCTGTTTCACAACATCAATTAAAAGTCCTGTTTCGGATTTAAATGCTTCCTGAATATTTCTCTTTTTGCTCTCCATAATAGCTTTACTGTCACCTTTCACCATCCATGTCTTCAAATCTAATCTGTACGCTATATGAAGAATGCATTCCATGAATCGTATCCAGATGTGTAACGACGATAAACCATATTTATATAAATCGACATCAATTTCTTTTGCCAAAACCAAGGACAAATCATTCATTTCCTTTGGAGTAGCTTTACATATGTCACATCTTTGTGTTGATGTATCGCAAAGAACTGCAGTCGCTTTACCATCTATCATGGTTAGTATTAGGTTGTGCGAGATGGTCAAATCATCAACCACTGTCTTAACTAAATTGTTAATCTCTGCCTCAATCGCATTTTTTTCTTGCAAAATGCTGAATTTGTTTTCCTTCATGAATTTAAAAAACAGCGGACGACACCATAATGAGGAATTTGGGGAATCATTTTCCCATATAACTCTGTCACTAGACACTAATTTGATAGGAATCAAACTACCCATAAATACGCTAGAATCGTCAAAGTCCTCATCTTCTTCATTTTCTCTTCCAACTTTCTGCTTATAATTGGCTTGATTCGAAGCTCCGTCAAATCCCCATTTACTAATCAGTGTCAAATCTTTACAAGTTTCACTAATTTCGTTTGACATTATAATTCTCTTCACAGTAATATCCAATAGTGCCTGCAATTCTATCGTAGCCGTTTTATCTGTTACTACAATAGCAGTTTTAGGTGGATAACATTTAATTTTTTCATTTTGCAGTGCGTAGTAAGAGGGATATACGTTGGTACCAGTTACTTCTGCGATACTTTTTCGTAGCGTATTATATTGCCATTTTGACAATTTCAAAGACAAAAACAAGCCTAAAGGTTCATCTGGAGAGAATACTGATTTCTTTTTATTTCCAAAAAGACAATCTTTTACTTTTTGCACGTCCTGTGGATGCTTGAGCAGATGCTGTAATATGTCAGCAACATCTTCCTTTCCTTCTGCTTTTAAGTTAAAAACATGGGCATGTGACAACTCCTCTGAAGAAATAGTTTGCGTAGTAAGTTCCGTACGTCTCTTTTTTTGTTTAGGACCTAATTCTGTAAATGGTTTTCTCGGACTTACTTGAGTTGATGTACCAACAGACACCTTTTCATGAGATGTAGTTGATGTGCTAGGAACTGGATCGTCGTCGTTTTTTGCAAAATCTTTCATAAACTCAGGCCAAACTATCTCCGATGCCAACCAATCACTGTATTTACTTCTAAATGTATGTTCTTTTCGTTTAGCATTTTCCCATTTTTTATAAGTATTATAACAATACTTTGCGCAGAATTCCTTTAGCAAATTATCATTATCTTGATTTAAATCACACAATTTTGACTTGATAGCACTGTATAAAAAGTTATGATCCTTAATACTACCACTTGATTTCAATTTCACAAACATATCAACATTAGTAACTAAATCACTAAACATTTTCACAAAATTCTCGAAAATCAACTTTTAACAAAAATCAAGTAACGAGCGGGTAGTCCGTATGTAAAGGGTGGTTACAACGAACTGATATCATTGTTTTCAACTTGCTACCCCAAATATTTTTTACCTGCAAATTTACTGCCCTCTGATTGGCGCACGTCACTAATGACGACTCGTCTACTGATAAGAAAACCGGTTTTGGTGTTGTGGAAAGAGTGGTGTGGAATGCAGTTGCACAAAATATTTACAACAAACTAATAATAATAATCCTAATAATATGCACCATGCATCGAATTCTTTGTTTTATTCATACAAATTAAATCTCTGAAATTTTAGGGTAATAACCTACTTTAAAAAAAAAGTTCCAAAACATAAAAGTATGGTATAAGTATATACAATGCAAATATATATTTAAAAATCCTTAAGTCCCAACTTCGCGATTTCAGCCCACCGTGCGCCGGGTGACACACGCCCCGGTCAGGGGTGACACACATGTGTTGCACGCACTCTTGTTGTTTCTACTCGGCCTATGATTGATGGCGCGCTGGAGCGGCTGATTGATTGAAGCTGATTGAGTGGCAGCACCCGGGACGTAGCCGATACGCCACTGACGATTAATCGAATGTCAGTCAGTGTGAGGAGTGCGCGCTAAGTACCGAGATATCCTGTTACTAATGTTTCATGTTCGTGTACTCGCAGCTTTGTTTATAGCGCGCGTATCCTGTCTGTATTTTTGTAGAAAGTCATAAATTTTGCGCAAGATGACACCGCTGCGGAGCAAGATGTTCCTTAAAAGAAGACTTTGTTTTAATACACAAGTTTGTTTGAAAGAAACCGAAATTCTGAAACATTTGTTTGGTGCAGAACTCCCGCATTAAACATACATCGCGCGTCTCCCGAACTCGGAGAAGACAACAAGTTATAAAGCTCTCAGGTCAACTCTTTCTGTATTCATGTTTTAAGAAGTTTGAGATTTTTTCAAAGTTATATTCGTTTGAAGAGAGGTCTTTTAGCGGAGCATCCTCCGGGGAGGTCATTACGACTTGTACAAACGTGGAGAATATTCAAGAGGTCGGGTCAGGGCTGGGCACGGTTATTGCCGCACTCGAGTGATAACGCGCCGAGAGCGAGCGGCGCCGGGAACACGGCTTGTTATTAAACTGTGGATTATTCTAATGGCAGCCCTGAGCGCGCCCTGAGCGAGCCCGGTGCGCCGCCGGCACTACTTGTAACTACGTTTAAACACAATGACGTAGCTTGGCTGCTATCTCTCGATTAGAACTGATCTGAACTCACATGAATACGGGATGATTGTTGGTAAAGTAGGGAGCCTAAGAACTCTATAACGATCTCTCAGGTACTGCCTATTTGTCGTTTGGGTCGAAGCAAGATTAAGTATATCAAATACGCGGAATACCCGTCCAGGCAAGTTCATTGTCATCCAGATGACAATTCAGTTTAATTAGCTATTCAAGACACAAGTAAGTCCTATAAGAAGAATGGTAGAACTTAGTCCTGTGTAACAAAATTTAACATTACAAAGTGAGATTGATTCACTCACCCTCCACTTTCAGCTAACAACGCTATTCAGTAGTAAGCTAACTCAACGAACCAGAGCAAGTCGACGTACTCGACATGTAAATGGACCCAGTATTTGATGAGAGTATTTTATCTCTAGATTCGGACTCGCTGACACTTAGCGCCATAGTTCAGAACAACTTCTCAACGATTCAGTTCAACGTTCGAAGAGTTAATGTTTCAGACGTCTTGTTATCTCAATTTAATTATGTAAAGTTTCGACTGACGGCTCGCGTCAGAGGTTTAACGTAACTCATGTTTTTGTAAGATTTCGGATTGTTATGGAAACACGAGAACGTTTAACTTTAGGGATTAACATCGCCCGATGGTGTGCCAAAGTAAGAACAAAAATCACATGTTTGTTTTACCAAGTTTGATTTAATTGAATCAGTCGCTTTTCCGTGTCGTCTTTTTAAAAGTGAAAACCAGTAAGTGAAACAGACATCGCAGTCGGGATACAGTTCCTCGGTTTATGTCAGTTTTCATTTAGTTCTCCAGCAGTCGTCCACGGTCACAGACACGTCGGTGAAGTATCGAACGGGCCAATTAAGCACCGCACTGCGACCGTAGCGTTCGTACGAAATGGATCCATTTCAGCCGGAGGACTAGTTGTGTCCGTTCTGCACAAATTACGCGGGTGGCAGCAAACATTGCCGTCGATCTGGTACACATCGACAAACTAGCGAACCAACCGACCCGTGTGGATGGTTAGCTAAGCTCACAGAAGGTTGTGCAAGCATAGCCAGTTCGATAAATCGAATTTTATTTGTCCGCTACAGCAAAAAAAGTAGGTATGCTTTACCTAGAACCCTTTAGAACAAAGCGATGAAATAAATTGGAAATGAATAAGACAATATTTCTACTTTTTGTAACTGCAAAAAGTGTCCGTAATCTGTTATATTTACGCGCTAAATTTATAAGCGAGGGTCACAATACGTCGCGCATTAGAGAGGCTGTCGCGAAGGGTGCTCGTCATCTGTATTGGCGAGCGTGTACGTGAGTGGCGTCATCTCTCATGTGGGGCTGTAACTGCCTCGTTTGTGACCCGTGAAATGAGATATATTATCTATCATCATTAGCCGTAGAAAAAGGGCACATTAATACGTCGTTTATTTTAACATTTTTGGAGCCGTTCTTAGATTTTTCAGTCACTTGTTTGGTTTTGAAAGGAGTCTTGCTTGACTGGACAACGATCAAAGGCAAGTGAAAATTAGTAGCCTATTGAATGTTTTCAGTAAACAAATTGTGTCAGTAAACTCCGAGTTCCACAAAATGGCGGCAGTGTGGGCTCGTCACAATGGTCCTCATTACCGTGTAGGTCAAACTCTGCGTGACATCAATGTGACGACTCCTCGTCCGATCTTACCCCCCGGGAGTCCCGTCCTATCTAATATTCCGCTTATAAATGTGGAGATAAGTTTGCTTGCTGGGCTCCATTGTGGCTGCTCGGCCACATATTGCACGTGTCATGAAGATGAACGGCGGAAGGAACGAGCCGGTCCCAGGGGCTACACAAATGCTTCCACGCGACCGCACGCGGGGGTGAGGTATTGTAACTTAGCCGTTGTGTTCTCGCATGTTGCTGGTCAAATTGGGAAATCACTTTTTAACAGCAGCTGCGTGATACTGTCCTGACCAACTTACCAGAATAAAGATGATAAGAATTGATTCTTAGATTAGCTGATGATCAACAACAACAAGTTCCCAAACTTTTAAATTAAACAAGTTTTTATGCAAAAACCCTGATCATAAATCTTTGTCAGTTTTTAGTAGTCTAGTATTTTGGCTAAAAACCTGTTTTTCTAAATACTTATACTGCGACATTACACGGCACGAATGTGAAGCTAGAACAAACACATTTTCAGTTAGTTCAACACGGTGAGCTCATAAAGCAAGCAGTTATGCTAACAATGTCGTGTTTTGTTCGTTTGAACTGTTGAACCCATCAACCTGCTCGTATGACAGGCGTGAGTGACGTCACACGAGCTGACTCGCACGCACAGGCGAGGGCACAGGGGCGACAGGTATCGGTGTGGACACGTCTCGTACATAGAACCAAATAATATTGTGCGACACTGATCTGAGGCTCTACACGTCTAGACAAAGAGCCATTCCATCAGCGAATGTGATTATCAGAATGGCAAAATATAAGGGATTGATCACGTGACATTTCGACAAATTTTTTAATCCCTTATATTTTTGACTACCACTGACAGAATGTCACTTGTCTAGAGCCACGGATATCTAAAAGCCCCAATACACTAGCATGTCATTGTGTCGTGACAAGTTCTGACTGAGTGCCATCTAATCATTCTCAGTCCCAAACTGTCAAAAAAGTCTCAATTCCCATATATTTGTGACAGATTGCGACTGGCATGCGAATGCGAACGTTGCTTGAAAATAATTAGAATTGCTTCTCTGATTAGTTCATGTCAGTATGGCATGCAAGCTAGTTTGCAGACGTTTGTGCAAGTTACAGGCATGTGTATCGCGGTCTTATCTTTTAGTACAAAACCCATTTAGTACTGTAGAACCGGCCGACCTTCCTCTGTGAATGGTAGACCCTATCGACCCTCACTGATATCTTTAAGCAACAGACACTACTCTTTACTCTGTCGGACATTGTTGACTGAAAAACAGAATTAGAGCCTCGTATGTAACTCACAGTACTTTAGGCCATACCTACTGAAAATTACATGTCATTACTTTATCGTTCGAAGTCCGCGGAGTAAGTCCCTCCACAGTGAGTCATGGCCGCGCGTGTATATATGTGTATATTTAGCTGTAATGAGTGTAGCAACACCGGCTCGTCAGTGCTAGCTGTTTACACACAGTTTATTTTATAAGTTTACACGACAGCTCACTGTACAAATCACAAAATATCCACAGAAACAGAAGGTTCAGCAAACATCTTTGTGACATAAACCCGTATGTAGTATGTACATACCTACCTTCAACATTATCTTGTACAAAAACAAATGATTGATGACAGACCATTAGCATAATAGCACTTATGCTTAACAATACAACAACATTTGCTATCGCATCGTCTTAGCCAAAAATTCTTATGACAGAAAAATGTTACTGAATCGAAAATATGCAGACATCATTCCAGCTTCCTTCAGCGTAGAATCTACCTCGAAGTTTAGAGCCTTCTACAGTTCTCTGTGTTGTGGTTCAAGGCCAAGTTCGTGTGATTCGGGCCATGTGTACACTACCTCGCAGGGCCCCAGTTATGAGCCCGTACTTGTTGCTACGATCCCATGAGCCACCGTGCTCGGTAATACTCACGTAGATTTGTCACGTCGAGTCCCATCCCAGCCCCCGAGGACAGAGGGGCTGACAAATGAGCCCTTTGGTGTTTGCACTGAGGTTTTTCCTGGAAGTCTCGTATATTTGAATGTGTTCCTCGTGTGTTACATCGGCAATAAACATTAATAACGATGGCGATAAAGTTCGGTCGCCCTTTTCTGTAGTTGCAAAAAGCTGAGCGATTTATAGCTGTGTCAATGTGAGTTACACGGAAAGTATGTTAGAGCCCGGAGTATCAGCAACACTGAGCCGACAGTTGTGGCGGGGGTGGGGGGGGGGACATGTTGCTTTGTCGTGTCGACAACTTTGCAAAGTTTGAAAAATGAGTGAAGTGAACGCTGCTCGTCAATTATAAATGCTAATGTTAAAGTTTTCGAAACAAGGTTCTCAGTGAGCTGTTTTGTGGACTTCTGTTCATGGGGGGGTACTATAGAAACAGCTTGTATGATATATTATTACCTAATACAACTATTTAGCGTGAAGGTACCTACTGATATTTCATCGGTTTGTAAAGGTGGCTGAACACACTCCAGGAATAGGTACGTACCGTATAACGGGGCTGTTGTGTCTTGATGTACACTAGATAAAAATATATTATAATTATCGGCTCACTAGCTCATGCACTACGTCTTCACTCCCTGACAGCTGTCATGCGACCAGCCCCCACGTCAGTTAAGCCCGCGTAGTACATAACCGGAGACGACAGTAACTATATGTATACATCCAATACTAATATATTATAACGATAATCATTATAAGTAAAAGTAATACATTTATTATATACATCTTGTTTATATAAGTATGCATGTAATACACTACATCCCTCCCCTTGTTTAGAGGAAAATAAAATAAAATTTAAATTTCAAATAAACTTTTAATATGAAAATTTAAACATTTATTATTCATAACTTTAAAATTAATCTGCACATAGGTAGGTACCTACATATATTAAATATCTCAAAGGCTCAACGTCTGAATTCATATTTTTGTGTAATTTTCATCACCTTCAATTATATCCTCTTCAGCCTCAGTGCAATCAGCGCTACTAGAATCTAAAACTTTCCACTGGCCTTCGACCTTCTTCAAATGTATCACATTTCGTCTTATCCTCTTTCCCGTCTCATCATTTCGCAGCTCAACATCTCCATTTTTATTTGACTCAACTGTATGAGTAGTTGGTTCATAGTCTAAACTTAACTTATTAGACTTATTCATATTTTGTATATAAACCTTGTCACCAACTTCCAAGTCGCATTGCTGAGCCCGTCTTTTCCGATCTGCATATTCTCTTCCCTTTTCTTTTTGTTGTTTTTCTTTATCTCTTGTATCTTCATCTCCTGTGCTATAAGTTAAGTCTTTAATCATTGGTAGTTTATCACGGAATTGTCTACGGAAAAACAATTCCGCTGGTGTCTTACCAGTTACACTATGCGGTGTGGCGTTGTACATTGTAATATACTCTCTTAGAGCTTCTTTCCAGTTTTTCTTTTCGGCTTGGCTGATTTTTAACCTTTTTAATATGTCCCTATTCTGACGTTCTACTTCTCCATTTTGTTGTGGGAAATAAGGGATCGTATGATAAATTTTAATATTATGTTCCAAACAAAATTGATTGAATTCACTACTGGTGAATTGTTTTCCATTATCTGCTGTGATAGTAACTGGATTTCCTAATCTACTAAATATGTCCTTCAGGTGTCCAATTATTTCAGCACTTGTTATTGTGCGGCATACCTTTACCTCCTTGTAGCGACTATAGTAGTCTACCACTACGAAAATATAGTCATTACTGGGCAATGGCCCCATCAAATCGATAGCTACATCAATCCAAGGCTCCATGGGCATCTCTCGAGTCTTTAAAGGATTCGGTGGGTTTGGTGCGGATACCAGTGTACAGCCTTTACACGCCTTACATATATTCTCAGTGTCCTTGTCACATTTGGGCCACCAAACTTTTGATCTTAGCCTACCCTTCATTGCCACGATCCCTGGGTGGCCTTCATGTGCAGCCTTAAGAACATCTGCTCGCAGTTTTGATGGTATAACAATTCTTGTCCCCCTCAACAATATGTCACCGTAGAAACATAATTCATTCTGAAATATCTTATATGTTTTTACAGAATCATCCCAATTCCCGTGATACATGCGGGCTCTTTAACTTTTTGTATCTCAATGTCCTGTCGAGAGTGTTCAATAATTTCTTCCAGCGGTATAGCCATAGGCTTAGAGTGCTCTACCACACTGTGAACATAGTCTCCGTATATCGTCGATGGATTTGACGCCAATTTGCAGAGTCTAGAAAGTGGGTCTGCTACGTTTTCTTTGCCAGGCCTGTATTTAATCTTATATTTATAGGACTGCAGTCTTAAAACCCAACGCTCTATGCGAGCGCATGATTTAGTTTTCGGACCGAAAATTGTCTCTAACGGCTTATGGTCGGTGACCAAATCAAACTCTTTTCCATAAAGGAACATATTGAAATGTTCACAAGCCCAAACCAACGCAAGCGCTTCTTTCTCAGTCTGACAGTATCGACGCTCACACTCACTCAATGTTTTATTGCCAAAAGCAATTATCCTTGGTCCGTTGTTATTAATTTGAACAAGAACTGCTCCCAATCCCACTGGGCTGGCATCTGCTATAACTAAAGTCTGGTCTTTAGGATTATAATAACCCAACTTAGGAACATTTACAAGAGCAGTTTTTAATTTGTTAAAAGCTGATTGCTGTGCCTCACCCCAGTTCTCAGTGATATCAGAATTTCGAGTAGATTTATTCCGAAGTAACAATTTAAGAGATTCAGAAATAGTAGCCAAATGAGGAATCCATTTGCCAACAAAATTTATAAGTCCTAAAAAACTTTGTAACTCTGCAATAGTAGTTGGCTCACGGAATTCTCTCACTGCCGACATGTACTTTTCTAATGGTTTAACTCCATCGTCCGACAGCTCATGGCCAAGAAACTGTACCTTAGTGAGTCCATATAGACATTTATCTTTGCGTAGCAATACATTGTTTTGGTTCAGAACTTCCATCACCTTTTTAAGCCTTTCATCGTGTTCTTGTTTGTCCTTCCCGTATACTAAAATATCGTCAATGAAATTAATCACGCCCTCACATCCTAAAAGGATTCGCTCCAACGTTTTTTGAAATATTTCAGGCGCACAAGTTATGCCGAACATCATCCTCTTATATCTAAACAGTCCTTTAGATGTAATAAATGTAGTTATGTGCCGAGAATTGGGATGCAATTCGATATGATGGAAAGCATCCTTAATGTCTAGCTTACTAAAAAGCTTTGCATTTCTGACTTTAGTAAGGAGCTGATTCATGGTCGGCAATGGATGATTTTCGCGCTTGATGGCTATATTGGCTCGACGCATGTCTACACAAAGTCTGATTTCATTATTGTCTTTCAATATCGGTACAATCGGTGAAATCCAATTTGAAGACCCCTTTACTTCTTCTATTATATCTTTATTTAAAAGCTCATAAATTTTTTTCTCAACCATTTCCTCCAAGGGAATAGGGATTCTGCGGTACGGTTGTGAGACCGGTTTGACTGACTCGTCTATAGGGATCTCGACCATAACATCCTTAAACTTTGGAAACTGATTTTCTTCAAGCTTATTGACATCTACCTTTATTTTGAGAATTCCCAAAGAAGTCGCAGTCTCTCGTCCCAAAAGGTCACAAGTACCGCCGACTATTACATAAAAATTAGCATTCTCATTATTACCAGCAAATTCAATATTTGAATTAAAAGATCCCTTAATATCTAAAGGTTGCTTACTTCCGTAGGCCATGAAATATTTATCTGGATTTTTGTTTTGTTCTGACACCTTTACACCCTTTTGTTTTAAAATTTCCCATGTTTTATCCGTCAGTAAATTTTTGTTGCAGCCAGAATCTACTAAGACCTTTAAATCTACTCCGCCTATTTTGCAAGTAACTGTCGCGTCACTGTTTACATTGAATATGTAGTCCGTAGATATAGTTTGAGTATCTTCAGCATCTATTACATTGTTAGTCCTTTTAAACCTTTTTGTATTGTCGTTATGTTGTTTTTTGAATGTCTCACTGTCCAATTTCCTTTTGTTTAGTATTTTTGTCCTGCACTGTCTGCAGAAATGTCCAAGTACCCCACATCTCAAACAGGATTTGTTTCTAGCAGAGCATTTCTTATCTTGCCCACTGTGCTTTGTACTACCGCACCTTGAACAAATTCCTTTTTGCTGATCAACCTGTATTCTGTTGACATTTTGAGTCTCTGTATTAGGTTCAAAATCATTTAATTGCCGTTCAATTGCTTCTAAAATATTTGCTTCCGACTGTATATCACTTAAAGTCATAGTGTCGCCATTTTTTAAAATTTTCTTTCGCAATGCTACTGAAGAACATTTTTCCGTTATTTGACTTATCAGACTTTCATCTTTATTCGAAAAGTTGCACTTATCTGCCTGTTGTCTTAAACGGACTAAAA
Source organism: Melanchra persicariae (assembly GCA_947386135.1). NCBI lineage: Eukaryota > Metazoa > Arthropoda > Insecta > Lepidoptera > Noctuidae > Melanchra > Melanchra persicariae. The sequence goes on from OX376657.1 coordinate 21,172,889, forward strand.
ATTTTTGAAATTTTTCGCCAGTTTCCTGCTTTAAACTTCTGAAGAGATGACGTTCAAACGCAAGACTTTGCTTTGGAGCAAAGTATTCATCCAACTTGTTGATAGCTATTTTGAAAATTTTTCCATCATTTACTTCATTTGGTTCTACATTCGCATCAGGGAGGTTATAAAAGACTTCTTGGAGGCCTGGTCCCCCAAAATGAAGTAAACATGCCCTTTTCTTCTTTTCATCTTCTATGCCAGCAGCTTCTAAATATATATACAGCCCTCTCTTCCATATTTCCCATCTAACAGCAATTGAACTTTCTTCTCCTTCACAATCAAATTTTTCTAATGTATAATTTTGTGTCATGTCTTCAACAGAATTATTATTATTATGCCGAAAGTGATGATCCTGACAATAGAAATAATGTAATATTAACATCTCTTAATGTTAATAGTAACTTATTACCCCAATCCAAATCCTAAAATAAAATCATTCTAACCAGCTCAGAATATATTAATTACTGCCAGTTACTAGAGCCTACCTGAAAAATATTTTAAACTGTCCAGCTTGGGGCTCTCCTGAACACAATTTAATGTTGCACGGATCAGGGCCCTCCATCCAATGTTAAACGCAATTTAATGCTGCCCGGACCAGGGCCCTCCATACAATAATAAACGCAATTTAATGCTGCCCAGACCAGGGCCCTCCATGCAATGATAAACGCAATTTAATGCTGCCCGGACCAGGGCTCTCCATCCAATGATAAACGCAATTTAATGCTGCCCGGACCAGGGCCCTCCATACAATGATAAACGCAATTTAATGCTGCCCGGACCAGGCCCCTCCATTCAATGATAAACGCAATTTAATGCTGCCCGGACCAGGGCCCTCCATACAATGATAAACGCAATTTAATGCTGCCCGGACCAGGGCCCTCCATACAATGATGAACGCAATTTAATGCTGCCCGGACCAGGGCCCTCCATACTATAATATACGCAATTTAATGCTGCCCGGATCAGGGCCCTCCATACAATAATATTCGCAATTTAATGCTGCCCGGACCAGGGCCCTCCATACCATAATATATATACAGTACATTATACACTTTACTTACGAAAGTACCTAGTTTACTTTGAATAAGTTAATATTATTAATTCAATTTCATTTAAAGTTAATTAGGTAGGTATCTTATTACTTCACAACAAACACAAACAAATAGTATCTTACTAAAAGTTTTCTACAATGTGTGCATCCTCCAAATGCATATTTAGTAAAATCATAATCCTGAATCATATCAAACTTTTAACCTCTCAAGTCCCCTCAAATAGAATGTAAAAAAATCATTGCAGCAAAAAGTTTGAATATATCATGCTGATATTCTATTTTTTAAATCTGTATTTCAAATGACTAAAAGTTATGCTACTTTCTTTCTTTTTTTTTTTTATACACGTTACCCTTTTATTTATGTTGAATTCAAAGTATCTAAAGTGAACAAGCCTTATTTCCGAATGTTCCATTTTTAAGGTAATTGAAATTGGAGTACTTGTAATGAATAAACATTATTTTATACGGCGGCCATTTTAAATCTGAGCGAAGTCCATTTTCCCGCCAATGAATGTTCAATATTATTTTATTAATGTACCTATTGATTCATATTGGTGTTAAACTATAATGAAGCATTGGAAAGCACACATTGATTTTTACACCTATCTTTAGAACAGATTACTTTTCTTTCTAACAAGATGAATTTCGCCAAGCAATGAATTAATTTATACTGGGTACAAATCACAATTTTTCTTAGCAAAATGAAAACTCCTGTGTAGGTTTCCTTAAATTGTATGTTGAAAAACACTTACAGTTAATCCTCGTCGCCAATGCTGTGTCTTGATGTACACTAGATAAAAATATATTATAATTATCGGCTCACTAGCTCATGCACTACGTCTTCACTCCCTGACAGCTGTCATGCGACCAGCCCCCACGTCAGTTAAGCCCGCGTAGTACATAACCGGAGACGACAGTAACTATATGTATACATCCAATACTAATATATTATAACGATAATCATTATAAGTACAAGTAATACATTTATTATATACATCTTGTTTATATAAGTATGCATGTAATACACTACAGGGGCAAATAGAAATGCAGGGTTGAACAGAAACCAAACTTTGATTGGATCCTACACTTTAATACCGAGCTCGTACTATGGTATCTTACAAAGCACTCAGCTTAAAAAAATTGTCCTTAATCCTGCTAACAATATATAACGTGAAAAACCCCTTTAATTTCTATTCACCCCCTGCATTTTTATTCGCTTCGTTTTACCGTTACTACGTTCACGTGTGTCACGTGAATAGCCGTAACAAATAATACACATAGTTTGTGTACACATTGACTGCGCGGTTGTCCAGTTATGTTACAGTTGTATTCAACTAAGTGTTATCCGACCGTAGTCGAACTACTCGCTAACTGTGCGGTAAGCATGCTGCGCATTAGCTGCGGGGTCCGAGGAAGTTTCGGATTTATATATTTTAACTTTTAATTATTTTCTATTTGACTCAGATATCAGCAGAACAATTGAGGAAAAAATCTCACCGTGAAAGGTTATGTGAAGTGCAAATGAGGTGAGCTGTCATTCCTGTTGTGCATGCACGGGATCGACTGCTCACACTAAGCTCACTTCACTTCGGTTATCACGTTGACATTGTTACAGTGCTGCTCTGTAACAACACATCTATCTTTTCACTATTGTATGAGGTGCCTAATCAGTAGGGAGTTGTAGTTAAAAATTGCGTGTGACTTGTAATGTATCAATGTCACAGTTAGATGTTTGGTGACTTTTGATATGTTCATGTTTTATGATTTGAATGTTTGTTTTATGATTTGGTTATGTTTACTTACAAAATATGGATCAGTAGTGTTTGAAGTCAATAGATTAGAGAGGAATAACCATGTCAACACAGCGACTATAATGAACGTTGTAGACAGCCTGAACTACACTATTAACGATGCACATGATTGGTCCCCCGCCCCCCCCCGCCCCCCTGCCCCCCTGCCCCGCCTGTAATGACCTTTCTTCAGTTGATTTATAACGTGCCATTACAGCTGATAGATTGTTTTCCTTTAATTCCGTCGCGAAGTAATGTTGTGATTTTAGTGAATTAAACTGTAATCCCGGATTAACGTCCACTGTAATGGAGTTACAGTCGAAATAGATTACCACGCAATAATCTTAATAATTCGTTTTTACGATATTTACATAAAAAAGGAACGTTTAGGTACTACAACATGTAAACGTTATACCACGTACGATCCCAGTGGTATTTACAAATAAAGACAATAGGGATCAAATTACAAGTTAATTCTACTAACTTCTTTTGAATTCAAGGGTCATGTTATGTCTAGAATACACTTACTATATAAATGCGGAAGTTAGTTTGTTTGTTGTGTTTCGCTTTCACGCGAGAATCGCGGAACCGATTTTGATGAATCCTGGAGACTGTTAAGGCTATTTTTTGCGAAAAAATAATGCAAGCGAACTCGTCGGGAAAAGCTAGTTATTCTATACAAAGTGGTCATTTGAGATACCTCGTCTATACGGAGAGCGCTTGAGATGCAACCAAGTGTGTATGCTCCGCTAGTGCCGCGCCGTGTCGCCGGAGTTGCCGCTATCTGCAATGTGCCGCTACAGCACTGTATAACTATTGACACACAGACAAACTCGCAGCCCGCATGCTGTTGTCCGGTCGTGTTGACTTAGTATGGATTCCGCCGAGATACGGGATTACAGATTACATTACTGGACCACAGACTCCAGACAAGAGACATTCTGTCAGCGATAAATAATGATTTTCGAAAAGCCAATAATGTATGGGATTGACATGCGCATCGCAATGACCCGTGGTCAATCGAACTCGCATCGAAATGTTCCGAGCGAGTGACACGTATCTAGAGAACCTCAGGATGGATAAGAAAGTGAGCAATGGCAACACATGGAGGAGGCCGTTATCCAACAATGGATGAACCTATAGTTTATCATAATGTACTGGGAGTGAAGGTCATTTTATTTTAATACGAAATTACAGATATATCACTGATCTTTTAAACCAAAACCAGCTCACAGTAACTTTTACTGTAGGTTTGTGAATCGTAGTGATTGAATCTTCGTAAAATAAAGTAAAAAGAGAATAGACTGAAATCATGACCCTAAAAGCAGTAGGAAACTTTCCTTTTCAATTTTTCTCTTTCTATATTTTACAGAAAAACATGAAAAACTTTAATTTGTTTTTCATGTTTTTCTTTGAAAACTTTCTGCATTTTAAATGCCGTAGTACAAGCTGAAATTGTATAATTATTGATTTAAAGAACAATTTAATGAAACTGAGCAGCAAATTGAGTCAAAAGTAAGTTACCAAGATAAATGAAACAGACTGCACCTTAAACAGAGTTTAATGCAATTCGTTTCAAAGTTTAAACGAACAAAGGCGAGCATCGTTCAGTGACAATATTTACACAAGTCACGAAGTAAATCTGAAAGTTAGCCGCGAACGTTTAATGAAGAACTTGTCGACCGAGGAGCGGATCCCGGCGTTCAGCTACCAGCAGCGCAACTCGGCGCCGCGCACTCCCGCTGGTACTCACGGGCCAGGGTGCAGGTGGCTCACAATAATGCAGAAGGCTAACTACTTGTTTGTACTTATAAAACAATCGCCGCGCTACGTGCTGCGAAAGCAACAAGGGCAGTTAAGTAGATGAACTGTGCATAAAATGGCTTGGGGTCGAACGGGTGAACTCATTGACGGGCGCGGCTAAATGCATGCTATCTCATCCGACATCATTTAAAGGACGGAATAAACGCTGTGATGAGCAATACGAAGCTAGTGCGCGCACTAATTGACAGTTGCATATCATTTAAGATGATTTATAACGAAAATGAGCTTGTAAAAATTGTTGAAAGACATTTGCTAGTCAGGATATTATGAAAAAAGTCCTGAATGTATCTATTTAAAATATTTTTTTGTATTTAATTTAGGAAATAATCTATTCCTGTATGGTCAATATTTTGCCATTTTCGTACAATATAAGTTATTTATTTACGCCTAAAATTGAGTTAAAATTTGGAAGTTTCGACAGAAATAACTTGTACATCAACATTTTTTTCTGATTTGTTTCCATACAGGGCTAGATAAAGCCGAGACAAATAAGTGTGACTTTTTTTTCTGAACGTAGGTAGGTACACCGTCAATCAGTAGAGTAATCGCCATACTACGTTTGTATGGAACAATGACTGACTAGGGCACCCTTAAGTGTAACGATGTCGGTATAATGTGCGAAATGATACTGGTGGACCTAGACCGTTTTATTGACCTTGTAGTGGCTTCTTTACGTTTCTGAGTCAATGCTATAGGTAACATTTGTGTTTGTGTGTGGCCTGAATTTTGGTTTCTAGTGAGTAGTGATTAGACGGGCCGCCAATCTATTACAAGAATATTAGGAATGTCATGCCATTGTTAAAAGTGGGTCTTCTGCCGTAAGTTACATTGTGTTCCTCATTAACGCCATCTGTATGCAGTCTCCGTATCTCGAGTAATGTCATCTCGACACTAGTGTTGTACGAACGTTTTCTCGCTCGTATCGAACGTGCGATGGTTCCGTCTGTAGTTCTGATCTAAAATGAATACAGATATTATTAGAATACATAGCATGTGTTGTTCTTCTCTTTTTAAATGACATGCTACGATTGCTTGGGACAACGAAGTAATAGAGCGTATCGTTTTGGAATTGAATTTCGCATGGATAGGTATTCTTTATTTCTAAATCGAAGTTGTTATCCTCGTATTAGGAAGTGATACCCGAAAAAACGAGGTGTGTTTAGTTTATCTTTAAGTTTTCACTCGTTTTTTTATGTTATGCGTCATGTTCAGCGCAAATATGGTCTACTTTCTCTTTCCTTTCAAATCTCTTTTCAGGAATTGCTTTTTTCTGTTAGGTAACCTTGTATAGTAAACCGGTCAAGGCTGGTACCTGACATCACGAGTGGGTGCAATTTGTGTCATGGCTGCTCTCGTTTGCAGAATCTTCACGTATCCTTTATTTCTTAGCTCCTCGATCTGTAATAAGGTCATCATCTCAGCTCTTCGATGTTTATTTAAAGATCTGATATGATTGCAGTTGCTGCCACTCCGGTCACGTCTGCTTCGCGCAATCCATACCAACGACTACACCCGGCGTATTCCAACTATACCGCACCGTGAACTTATAGTACGGGGTTACACACACTGTGCTTAACACCGTGTATGTTGTATGTGTAGCAAGTGACACAATCAGTGATGCAGCTGTAAACTGGGAATATTACAATAAATGTGAGAGAGCATACAATGTCATACACATTACGTACGACTTTGTTGACAATAATTCAGAGCAAAGAGAACCCTGAAGACCTTCCTATTCGTCTCCAGAATCTTGATGTGGCCGAAAAATAGGTCCAACGTCATTTCTTCTGTTTTTCAAACTTTCATGTAAAGTAAGCTGCGGAGGAGGGTTTTGCTATTATTATAAACGTCAATGTGGCACGTTGTGGCGGGCTGAAACCACGCGGCGGCGGTGCGGGCGGTGCGCGCTTGCGGCTTGGTATTTCACGTGGAAAAGCTGCATTATGCGCGCGGGACAAAATGCGTAATTTTGTATGACGCTCATGTTACTTTAAGGTTGCAGTGTTTAGTGCGAATGAGGCTAATTTATTTAAAAGGGTAGGTAGTCAGAAGTCGAAGTCTGAAGGTACGGTCTTGCCAAGAGGGTCGTGTACTGGCATGAGGCGGCAGTCGCTCCATGTGAACTACTGGCATCTAGCTGCATCCGGTTTGACAGGAAACAGTTCAGCGTGGTCAGCGAGCAGCTGATTGATTGAGACTTTAGTTTATTCTCTAAACTTGAGTAAACAATAGATTCAATAATAGCGAACTATATACTACTAGAATAATCGAACCAACTGTTAGCGATCGATGAGCTTCCCGGAGCCCTCGTTGACGGATGGTTAAAACCGTTCAGTTTGATCACACTCTCACTGCCGGTACAACGAGGCGATGCGGCGCAGTGCGGCGCGGTCGCTGTGCGGCTCACAGAGTGGGTGCGGCCGCAACTAACTGCTCGGGGATGATGCGCCACACTCAGCAGTAATAGACTTGTTCATTGAAATCCTGACTATAGTGGAGTTGGGGTATAAAGTAGCTCCTTGTGGTAAGCGATACAAATAGTGTTAATGACACTAAGTCTACAGACATGACTCTTTTCCGGTTTCTGACTAATTATAAAAAATACTGTTTTTTTAAAAAAAATACAAGAGGGCCAATGCTACTAACTTTAGGCAACGATCGCATTTGCATGTCAGTTGCAATCTGTCAAAAATGTATGGAAGTTATACCCGTCTGCCTTCAAAGCAAGAGTGAACAGGCATCCTCTGGGCACGCTCGCTCCATCATAGACCTCATCTATCGCTTTCCATCAGGCGGGATCGAGGTCAAGAGCAAGCTTATTCCTCAATACAAAAAAAAAATTGCAACTAACATGCGATTGCAAACGATGCTTTAAAATGAGTAGAATTGTCACTTAGGTAAGGAACTGTTGACTCCCAAACTAAGTAGGACTTGTATTGTGGAAGTCAAGTCGCTCTCTCGTTCTCTGAGCATAATATAATTGAGTACCTACTGATCGCTTCATTCGATTCTATAAGTCAGTCTAATTCACGTACAGACTTCAAGGTTGTCAGTGTCAACGTCTGGGAAAAAAAATACTGACAAAAAGTTGACATCGCAAACATTGACTGAAATTAACGAGTCCCTAGACCTAGACCTCGGAAACTGAACAACCGAGCGATCTCCTTCGTATGTACCGGCGTTTCCTAAACAAGTTCATACATCACCAAATAATACGGTACTGTGAGAGTGAGTGTGCATTCAGTAGACGTTCGCGGGCGACATCAATGGCCGCGCACATTTCTCCGCGGGAGTGACGTCACTTCCACCCTTCCGTCCGCGTTCATCCCCCGCATCGTGCTGTGTCGGACGATGGATGATGGATGACGGCGGCTGCGTGTGACGGGACGTGCGGGCTTTTTGTTTGATGTTAGAGCCCTTGCTGTTATTAAAACTGAGTATGAGGCGCGATGGGAACAATATTGCTGTTATACGGGGTGAATTTTTCAAGTGAGCGTGGACGGCCTCATCTGAAACTATAAGTACCTAATAGCGAAGTCAGGCCCTATTTTGATGAAAAATAAAGCTGCATTCTAGGATTTTTTAAACTAAAACTAGTATTCATCAATAAAATTCAACCTGTATAGTTGTATTCTAATATCCATTTAGCAACAAATGTAATACATGTCGACAAGCAACTTTGTTAGACTTAGACATTTATAAATCGCATTTTCATGTGATTTCTTCCTCGTGATGGTAGTACAATGTCCTAAGCATGGTGGCACGGTGTGCCTGTTCTACATTCGTTCAGCCGTCGAGGCGTGATTGATTGCATGGATTCAGAATTAATTTTTACAGTGGGATACGATTTAATGTTATATTTCAGCTAGCCATTCAGAAAAGCTTTCAGCAATAAAACTACCCGTCGCAGCATCAAGTATTCCGATATGCTGCTGCATCTTTCATGTATCGAGATTGGAACTAGGAATATTATATGAATGTACCGTATCGCTCATACAGAAGTACGTATGACATGTACACAGTGCACAAGTGTGAGTGCACTGCAGTCAATCTCTGTCTCAAAGTGAACACTTAAGAGATCAAGGCCAACGACCGCCAAATTGCCTCTAAAAGGATCGCTACGACGCTCGTAGCACACACTGCTACGACGTAGCACCCTCTACGAATTTGCTACGATATTAAATTTACGAGCCAACGATTTATTTAGGTTTAGTAGTTTTTTTACTACACGTACGAATGAGATCTTGAGATTGATGAGGTCTTGAACTTGATTATATATCTTACTGAGTTTAATCTTACGTTTGATCAAATTCAAAGGTCTTCTTAAGGAAACATTTCGGTAGGTACTTGTACAACCGATGTCTGATAATGTACATCAGCTAGTTGATCCGGTAAGACCCTTTTAGAGTAAACAAATATAATTTATTCGAGTGCCGATCTCCATCGTGAGCCCGGCTCGGCGGCGAGTGTGTCCGCGCGGTGGGGCTCGCACTGGCGTTACAACTTATTGGAATACAGAATATGTGGGGTTATTGGATAACAAAATAACTGGTTTTCAAGTTTAAGGAATAGCTTTTCAAAGTGACTGTACAACTGTACAGCGCTCACAGACAACAAGTTTTACTAGTAATTATAATAATTTGATGTTGTCGAGTGTTCCACGCAGGTCTGACTAGTTGTTTAATTTTAGTTCGTGCCGTCAGTTTCGTCCGCAAAATTCGCTAATTAGTAAATCAAAAGTTAGCGTTTCAAAACTGCTGAACATTTTGACGAGATGTTTGAAACTGTTTTTGAATTTTACTGTTGAGGAATAATTAGTGGTGGATCTTTTTGTGGCGAAATTAAAGTTCAACTGATGCGTATTTCAATAGTTTTTGCTTAATTCGGGCTCAAGTAGATGTTATTTACTCCCTTACCATTCGCTCAGGAGTCGCGCATGACGAAATGATAAAAATATTAACGCGTGCAAACAAATTGAGGCGCACATTGAGGCGCACATTGAGGCGCACATTGACTGCGCTGAGCAGAAACAACTGTGATGATTCAGATTCTACTCCTACTCTCATACTAATAAACAATGTTAATTCTTTATCATAATTAGATTAGTTATCACCTCCCGGGACAGGCCGCCTCTCGACGTCATCGCGGTATATTGTCACGTGACAGTTCGGCTAAGGGTGAACTTTACTACATGTCATTTGGCAAAACGTCGATAGCTGTTGCTTGCTCATAACATTCCTAGGAAGTACATGATCTAGTGTCACATCACGCGCCTTTATTCCTTCATAAGTGTTACGACAAACTGTTTTCAAACAAAAACAACATATGGGAAGAATGGGGGAGGGGCCTACGTGCGAGTACACTACCTGGCCGAGCTGTGTGAGCGAGTGACTTATATCTAAATCGATAGCGCACATAATCTTATCTCAAAAAAATAGAGCGTTCTTTAAATGTAATATTCTGATGAACGCATGTTGAAATAAATAGATTTATTTTTATACCCATTTACACCTCCGACAGGCGTCGACTGAGCCATACAAGTACAACGTCTTATTTTTGTCGTATCAAAAAATTAAAAAAATGTGTAGTCCGGCTGTAGACGATGATACAATGTATGGGATGCTGAAGTTTGAACATTTGCAAATAGTCAAGTGTGCCGGAATGTGTTACGGTCAAGCGCACTACAATTCGACACTATTGACTAATTGACCCACAACATCCGACTTCTCGTATAATTCATCAAGTATATTACGACAGCGCGTGTGTCAGGCTCCCGGAAACTGTCGCGTCTCACTGACAACGTATTATATTGTCAGTGCGCGCACAGAATTATTTAATAACCTCCTGACAATAGGCTGCCGAACACTATCGTTTTCCTTGTATTGTTACTGGCGGAATATCGAAAACATATTGTTATGATTCCTTGTCAATATGGCAGTTTTAATTGACACAATTCTTGTTGAGCTTGAGTGGGTTTTGATAAGTTAGGCCTGTTCGAAACTACTTTGGAACGAGATTAAATGGGGCTCTGTACTAATGTATGTAAAACCGCGTGGTTTTGAAACTTAGAAATTCACCGAGTAATCAGTTATTGTTAGTCAAACATACCCAGTCGAGTGAACAAAAATACTCGGCACAATTTTCGCGTATTCACTGTTCCAGTCTTTTGGTAACTAAACAGAAGTGAAGAATAGGACGTTTATTCAGCAATTCAGTCGCTTGCTCTCGCTGACATTTACGTTAACCATGTCAACACCCCCCCTGCCCCCTCCAGGCGTGACGTCACCCACCAATGAGCTGCCTTCAATAGAACCTTGGCTGAATGACAAAGAGTATGTGTCCTTCACTTAATACTCACGTACCCTTAATAACATATATTTTAAAAAAGATTAACGTATCGAGGCACAGGCGCTAAAAGAGAGCGTCCGCGTCCCTAGAATACTTGTTCAAAGTTATTCTGCTCTTGATATAGGAGCAGAATAATATCCCACTGAATGTCTGATGAGATCTTGAAACATGCTTTAAATACGAATCGAGTGAGAGCTAATCTGACGGATTCATTAAGTGCTCGACTTGAACGACTGACGAGAGCCACTCCAGCGCGAGCGCGGAGATACAGTGAAATATTTTATTTGATCGTCTTTTATTTGTAACAGATTCAAACCTGGATCAACGTCTAATTGGACGGCTATTAACTACGTGTCAAGTGGATAACACGAAAAATGCGAGATTTATACTGACGAGGATTCCCAAAAGAAATTAAAATGCTTAAAGTTTCAACTGTAATCTTTATTTATAGTCGACACCTTGATAAATAGCTATCAAAGTTTTCTATATCAACGGGATTAATATACGTAATAGTGTGTAAGCAACAAAACACAATTGCACAATATAATCTCGGTAAGAGCTTCTTTGGATTTCAATGTAAATATTTCCTCAACAGCTTCTATTTGTATACGATCCATACCATAACATTGACTCCCGGAACATCCAGAAACAAACATAAACTTCTCCATAGAACACGTAGATATTACCCTCCCGAGGTCGCAGTATCTACGTGAAGCTGGCGGAGAATGTAGCCGTTATGAATAACTTGAGAAAAGTACCCACAATTCAATTATTCAAATTTTTTTAATAGCATTTTAGAAGAACTTTGAAAAGGTCTATTGGAGGTCTTTGAAAAGAGTTCCAAGTACTCGTTCCGTGTCGTTCATCTCGGCAATTTAGAGACCTTAGAGGTTATTGCTCCAAGTCTTAATCGTACCTTCTTCTCTAATCCAGGCGGCCTAACTTCATTACACCTTTTTGAGAGACTGTCTAGAATCAGAACACTTGATCTTAAAATTGCCAGTCTGTGGCGCACGTACGTTGAACTGTAGGTTAAATAAACGTATCCGTGCGAGGTTGAGCTGCGGGGTAATGGTGTGACTACCAACATGTTTGCACAGCAAATGAATAGCTATTGATTAGACCGCCCGTAATGGATCACTCGCGGGAGGTACCACCCCACTAAAACTTACCGAACGATTTGCAGGACTGTGTTCATTGCTGCTTTAGTTTGTTTTAAGATGGAGTCGTGGTTTATAAGTGCAGCAGTGGAAGTTGTCCTGGGCACTAGCCCCAAATAGTTGCCCAGTTCGAATGTGGCATGTTTGAAATGTAAATGTTTGTAGTACATCTGAGTCTCATTTATTACATCTACAATGCAAAACTTAAACTCAAACGCCAAGCTTCTAATCCGGTAACTAAGCCACGACCTCGCTTATTCTCGAGTTTATTCCTTTTCACGGTCAACATGTTTTCAGCTGGAACTTTTTATAGATTTATTTGCCGTGGGAACTTTATTCTGAAAGCGATTCGTCATAGTACGGTGTTACGAGTAATGGACCGAAACGGAAACTTTGTAAAGGTCACGCCGACGCCTCGAGCAGTCTGTTGACACTTAGCACACTCTGAAGATATTTTCTGTTTCTTTTCTTAGATTTCATTTTAATCCTACTCTGGTGCTAGATTTATAGTATTAAGAACTTAGTTGTTGAAACTTTATTTTTGTTATTTTTCTCTATCAATAATTCTTATCTTCTTTAACTTGTATAGCAAGGACTCGATCAGCCGAGTCATCTATCGCTGGCGCGCACTGCGTCACATACCTCACTTTTTACCCCTTTCTTGATCGCTTATTTTTCTTCACTCGGGCGCGGGTCGACTCGCGTGTACCCTCGTCAAGTCGTCACCGACTGCCAGAGACGCCGATAATATGTTAAACATAACAAATTACACGCCACAGTACGCGAGCTGGCACCAACTATACCGCTATATTTACTCAGGAGACGAAAGGTTCTATAAACGGATGATCAGATGAGATGTGGAGGCATTCGATAATGGATCCCTTTTACTTCGGAATGTAGCCGAACATGTTATCCAGTTTATTTTGTTTGTTTTTGTTGAAATAAGAGCCGCAACACACGGAACTATGCCGCCTGAAAACAACTCTTTCCCAAAGTTATTTCTACTTCACTGAAACAACAGAACATAGTTTTGTTTTCCATTATAACGACAGAGAGCACCATCACTTCTAATTTCGTAACACCATTCTGTCACACTGCAGGTCGGCGCGCCTCTAATTTACAACCGCTGTAATAATATTAATTTGTGTGCCGAAGGTTTACAATACAAATGAAAGCCTGGGGGGGGCTGTAGAACAACTGTTGTTTAATTATGGTTATTGGTTGGGAGCGTGGCGGCTAGTGCCCGCACTTTTTACCCGACTAAGGAGAAGGGTTTTTGTCTTTCACGGAGCTTGTTTGCGTCGCGGCGTCAGCTGGACTGAACTTTGTTGTGCACGGAGGAAAATGTAGATTCCATTATTCATTAATTTTCGATTAGTGGTTTAATTATGTTTTGCCTCTTACAACCAAGGACTTGGTCGCATCTATTTATAGCCCTTCTTAGACTTGAAGCACAAACAGCCAAAGTTAGAAAAACCTTTTAAGAAAGAAAAGTAACTTTTATTAACTTTCGCAATTTCGCATAACGTGTTCAGAGCTTACAGAATTAGTTCTGGGAGAGAAATGGCGACACATTACATGGTGCTACAATCTGCGGGAAATCTGCGCATTTGCCTGGGATTAGCTCGTAATAGCTCGCACTTAGACTCGCCATTACTGGCCGATGACGACATAAGCTAAGAAAACAGGCCGTTTGGGACTCGCCGGCGAACACTTGCTGTTCTACACAATTAGCTCCTGAGTATGTTTCATGATTAACTCATTTATTAGAAAGTGTACTGAAACATTTATAAGTCAGAGCAGCATGGTAGCACATTAACTGAACCCTCTAGAACTGGAATTAATGTTTTGTTCGAATCTGAGTCGAATCTGAGAAGTTGTTCAGTGTGTTTAGTGCGCTTGCAAATATATTCATAGTAACGATTCCTATATTATGAGAGCAATATAAAGTGATCGTTGAACTTTAAACTCTCGCAATCTTCAGCAAACTTAGTTGTCCACAGCACAAACTTTAAATTAAGACTTGGTTAGAGCTTGACAAGTCCTGATAAACTGGTCGTGGTCCCCGCCTGGACCCCGCCTGGACCCCGTTTGGACCCCGCTTGGCTCGGCGGGAGTGTGGCGCAAGTAAAATTTGATGCATCTCATTACGAGAGGCTCGTAAACTGTACTACTTGTCTAGTTATGATCTTTGAACGTTTTTGCTGTGATTTAACACGATTCGTTTCACTAAGAGGCATAATGTAATTAAGCATGCCTTCGCTACAGACAACTAAATGTTGGATAAACTTTCTGCTAATTAAGATAGTTTAGACTTTGATTTCATTGAAGAGCTCGTGGCTAATAATAACAGCAGCACGGATCGATCTTCATGGTTAAGCAACGTTTGATAAGGTTGGTCTGTGGATGGGTGACCATCTCAACATACCGAGTTTCGTCCGTGCCTCGGAAAGCACGTTAAGCCGTTGATCCCGGCTGTCATTTGATGATCTTTGGCAGTCGTTACGGATTGTCAGAAGCCAGTCAATGTGACTCCAGTCTTGCCAAGTACGTGTAACCCAGTTAATGGGTTGTGGACGTTTGGTAGGCAGCCGCTCCACGTAAAATACTGGTATTCAGCTGAATCCGGTTTGACTGGAAGCCGACCCCAATATAGTTGGGAATAGGCTAGGCAGATGATGATGAGGCTTTAATTTCATTACCTCCATCTGGTTAACTTGGATGTATTTTTAAAATTAATCTACTTATCAGTAGTATATATATACCACGGAGGTATATTATTAGATATTGTGTCCTGTTCAGGCTTCATATACCCACAAGTCATTGTGACATTAAATGAGATGTCCCGGCTTGTCCCCCTAGTATAAAGTCCGGTACGGGAACCCCGCAGGTAGTCTGGTACACGCGTGACTTGTGGCGCAGCGCCGTCTGAGGGCTCCACGTCTACGTAGCGTGAATATTGCTCAGAGAGGGAGTGCACTCAATTGATGGCAGCATTATACATAGATGTAAATTATAATAGTTCAATGTCATGTTGATACTATTAGATAAGTCCGACGTTCTGTTCAGAACGGTATAATGCAATATAAACAAGCAAAATATTCCAAACGGGGAATAGAGAATGTCGCGTTTAAGATTCTGCTCCAATTTCTACAAATTGGGTCTTAATGTACCGAGACTTAACCCACGTTTGTTACAAATCAATTTATTAAGGTCCGAAACAATTCCGAAAATGTTCACATAGGTACCCATTCAGTACAGAAGTATCCGCCACACCCGGCCGTCTTCTGTATTAGAGCTGGTTTAAATGAATAAGGTTAAATGAATGACATACCAAGCTCTGCAAAGCCGAACTTAATCTGAAACCCGTTGTACCATATCGGGTGCTATACATAAACTTATATCGACCAGTGACAGCGCGGCCTAGTGCCAGTCTAGGTATGATGTGACTGCTCACATCTATTCCAGGAGCCGCGTCATGTCACACAGAACAATATCCTGTGGGTGCCGAGTGCCGCTGTTTGTTTGTTTGTCCGTCTGCCGGCTGCGCCATCGACACACTCATCGGGTAATTGATTTCATGGGAAATTGATCACACACCTGCGTGTTGATTCCATTAATAGCTGTCACGTGTTTTATAGTTTAAAAGACCAAGCTGAAAACTTGTACTAACGAAATTCATAAGGTTGTCTGTAAAATAACGCTTTTAGCATAAGACCGCCCATTGCTACACACTACTTATTATTTTTATTTTTAAAGACTATATTTTTATACACTATGACATGCCTATAAAAATATAAACTGCTGCTGACGCCAGCTAACTTGATCTCAGCCAAGTCCAATTGTACAAGCTTAAGGGGTCATTGTACTCATAATTATGAACAACTTTCACTATGGGACCAACACTGAAAACGCGAATAAAAAATCGACTGCCCATACATTTTTGTCAGCACAACGCGACAAAATGTACTGAAAAGCTGATTTTTTTTTCGCAATTTCGGGATTAAATCTATCTACCATACACTCATTATATTTACGGTGCGGCTGTCTTTCAATGGTATAATATTCCAATACCGAGTGTAAATACAGCAGAGAAGATAAATCAAATCTCTCGCAGGTGTCGCCGACGCGTCGCTATCATTGCGCCACATTTTTCACTCAATTGTACCTCTCGTGTACCGCAGTCGGTAATGGGTTTATAATACACCGGCACTCCTGACACCACCCCCCTCTCCTCCGAGCCTCACCTCCGCGAGTATTGCCGAAGACCTCCCTTAACGGAGGGCGTCTAATTCTGCGGTGCGTAGCCGGCGCCGGGACACATGACGGAACTCTACGCTTGATCCTGCTCATTGCACAACGTAACAGATAAAGAAGCATTCATAATTTTATGCGTTTGGGAAATTAGCCAAGAAACATTCATGTTTTATGCGAACAATTTTTATTGTGTTGATTTTTAGTTAACATTTCATTTTAAAACATCAGCAGTGCAGATACAATCCGTGTCTTTATTATATTCATCTTTTTATCTATTAACGAGTGAAAAGGTAATGTCAAGTTATTGAAATAAACTTTCATTTGTAGCTTTGAATAAAAGAGTGATCAGACGGGTCCAGTTTATAGCTCACCTAGTACGCGACTTCGCTGCCCTCACGTTTTCCACAAGAACCGTGGATTAAACAAAAATCAAAAGTAGTCAACGCGTGACACTCAACTATGGTGAAGGTGACTATCCGTGAAAGAGGTTTTAATATCAGTTGAGGAGTTTCCGAACTTACTTCGTATATCCATACTTATAAACTTGACCTCTTTGCAATACATAATAGTGTTGAACTGTCGTTAGTACGGAGTGTTCCTTCTGTCCGTCCATTCCATGTTGCCCCGTATGTTTATTTTCCTCATATCCGCTTCCAGTTTTCTTTTCTTTCGGCGAGCTAACCGAGTAAGTGACTCGGTATGTTCGAGTTGTTCGCAGAATGTAGGTACACACATACGTGTCATATTATGTATACATCCATGATATGACAGACAGTGTTTGCGTGACGTCGCGAGCGAGACGCCTGTAGCCCGGCAGTTAAACCCGCTCACACGAACACAACACAAATGTACCTAAGTACTACACATAAAATGTTGCCTCAACTCTACAAGAGCCGTTTGGCAAAATATTATTTATCAAAGGAATGCGTCTTGGATCGTTAATATTTTAATAGTCATACATCATTATTTTTTGGGACCCTAAAAGTATATTATTAAGGGGTGAACGTAAAAGCCATTGTAAACGTTTCGGGAATAATGTGACAGAAATAAAAAAAAGCAATACTTCTACAATATCTTTCAAATATTTGCCGTGGTAAAAATTGCCTCGGTACGCATTTCTATATCTTTCTTTTATCTTTGACCTCGGCACAGGGGCGGGACAAGCTCCTTCGCCTCATTTAACCTCACAAAATAAAATTTCTTTTGCACTTTATATTTAATATTCCATTCCAAATTCCCAATCTTTGATCCACGTTCACTGCTGTAAGTACTCGCCTTGTTTGATTAACTTTGATTGGTTTTCTTATACTTTTAAATACTTTTAAGAAATTAATAAGTTTCAGAAGTTCATCGGGCAATTAAATTAGTGCTTAATCCTTTTTAAATGTGTATTTTGATCTGTAAATATCGACTTGTTCCACGTGGAGCGAAAGGTCAAGTACGTAGGTTAGGTAACATTTGGATAATCTTTGAAAACCAAACAAAAATAACAGTGAAATTATTCCGAGTAAAACAAGCAAATCTAAACAAAGCTTCGCAAGCATCCAATTATTACGAACTAGACGTCGAGGTACTGCTTGTTCTCTCTCGTCTCGTCATAAATACAGACGCGATACCTCTCCCGGCGAAGGATACTGCGTCTTAATTAAAGGTGCACAACGAGAGCGGCACAGATACCGGTGGCTCCAATCATTCACAACAGACGAGACACTCGCAATCATTCACTGCACTGTCGAGAGCCGCACTTGTAGAGATGCGACACACTAGAGGTGTCAGTCTCACATACACATTATGCAGATGTGCTCAGAGCGGTGGCCGGGACATACGTCTCGCAGACGTGTGCTACGTGTGCAACGTGTTTGGAAACTCGCTACATTACACGCTACACGTTACAGACAGGTCGTCGGTCACCGGCGGTCGAAGCCAACGTATCTCACGCAGAGTACCTACCTTGTAAAAACAAGCTAAATTGCTTGTTATTTTCCTCACTAAATCATGACTTATGGACTGTTCTATGAAAATATAAGTGAATGATAGCCGTCGGAAGCAGTTTTCTATTTATGATTGTTGACAAACATTGTAACCTTTTTCAAGTTTAGGAAGTAATGTGAATTATGATGTTAGGTGAAATGAGTTCCATTGTACGAGTACCTATCTATAGCCGCCACATCGCGTGCGAGTAATCGGCTGTCAGTCAAATGAATGGCTCGCCTACAAAAATGAACGTTCGTTCATTTACTGGGAGTCATTTTCATTTATGTAGTTCGTGTGTTACATGTGTACGGAACCTAAACCTTATTCATTTAGCGTATCGAAGCTTTAATATAGAAGCAATATGTTATTTACCCACAAAAGACGTGGGTCAACTCTACAAGATTTACCAAGTAACATGGGTCTAATATATTATGATAATACTCCAGTCATGACTTTACAGTAATCTCATGTAAACAAATGGGAAAATATGGCCTTGTCTTCCACTGTGTGTGTGGCAAAGGCAATAATACGTACCAATATAGCTAAAGGGAAAGGTAGAAAATATAAAAGCGGAGTAAAAAGGGGAGGGGAAGAACTCATAGGGCATCGAAAAATTCGTCCACATCGCTGTCAACGGGAAAAGTGCCCAGAACACTGGCCGCATTGCCACGTTGAATGGCAATGCTGATTCGTTGGCCAAAGAAAAGGCCAGCCCTCTGGTCACGTGAAGAGTCGACTAACTGCTTGCTGATTTCACGAAAAACTCTATGAGCACTCGGACCCCCCATGGCCCTAGTGTTTCAACCCCAAACGGCTCAAATACATAATTCATAGAGAAAGGTGATTTTTCAAATGGAGTCAATATATTTGCCCTTTCGTGTGCCAACTGCCGCTTAGGTCGCTATTGCTCGATCCTCGGACTGGACAAGACACACACAGTGAGTGCAGCACTTTCAGAAGTGTGCTACACGTAGCGCACGTGAGCGTGACTACTGGAGCACGTCCCGCTCGACACACTCCCACACTACACGCTTTAATGGTTAGAATATTTATATTGTTATAGGTTTTTATTTTACATTTACTTTTGACTTGATTAATTAGTTCATAATTATAATTTGATTGTTATACAAATTAAAAAAAATTAAGATGACAAGCTCATAATTATCTTCTTTTTTTATAGAATGTGGGTACTTACCTGATATAAATTTATTTTAAACTTTTAGCAGTTGTAACACGTAGCGCACGTGAGCGTGAACAGTAGAGCACATCCCGCTCGGCATACTCCCGCACTGCTCGGCACACTCCCGCACTACACGCTAAACTTTCAGCATTTGTCTACACGTAGCGCACTTAAGCGTGCACAGTAGCGCACATCCTGCTCAGGACACTCCAACACTAGACGTTTTAAACTTTCGCTTCGTTTCCGACAACACGTCGAACTGCGCCGCGCGACGCTTTTATCTCGAGCGCTTACAATAATACATTACCGTGCAGCGAAGAAATTAAAGTAAGCACCTTTTAATATTCAATGAACTAGATAGAAATGCTTTCGTGAATAAAATATAAAACTTCATCCAATTTATAATTTATTGAAATGTTTCAGTGAATACCTTTCAATATAATTCAGCGAGGAATTTAATTAATGACATTATATTCTAACTTGCTAGACGCTGGTTTTTATGAAAGTTCAGAAGACAAACGAATGACACACGAACACTGTCGAACAAAGTTAATAAACACGAAAAAATAAAATGAATGTGAACACGCCGCGAAATGGCGGCCGCGGGGATCATACAGTAGGTAGCGTAATTAATATAGTTATAGAGGGACCGATAACAATTAGTGTTCGGCCGTTCCGGGCCGGCTTAGCGCTTACTGGCCGAACGCCGAACGGTTTAACATTACAACGCGTTCAATATGAAAGTTTACCACTCTGTTAATATTGTTAAAATCTGTGCCAGTTATCACGTAATACGTGGTGGCAGAAGGACCGACCCTCATCGCTCGAAAATTATGAATCGGAATACCTGTCTCTCGTACCGGCAAAGAGAAATAGTGTCGAACAACTACTCACATATAGGTATTGCTCGTTCTGTTTCAGTTGACTTGATCCGTTCGTCGTCTGTGTGCTTTGAATTAGGTGAGCCCTCTGATCTGTGCATATTACATTCCGAGGTGTCTACAGTCGGGCGTCGCTCATGAATGCAGTACTCGTAGTTACTAATTAGTTAAGTTACTAATGTGTCGCAGGCGTCAGTTAAACGGTACTTAATCTGGCGTCAAGTAACCGGCGCCGCGCACTAACCGTGAGTTGGGGTGTTAAGTGATGTCGCGTCATCATGAGGGTAGGTGGCGCGGTGCCGGAGAGGAGACGAGATGGGAGGGTGGCATAGTTACAGGTAAGTATCGGTTAAGAACTTGTGTGGACTTTACCTGAGTGAGGAAATGTTGCTCTGGGTAAATTACATGCGATGTAACGTTTCCCAAACTATTTAGGTAAAATACGAGTAGGGGTCCGCTATTAATTCATCCAATAACACGTTTTAGTTTCGATGAAAGTTCTCTTAGAGCCAGCTCTTCTTGATTCACTCTGTGTCCGTCGTGTATTTGCATACATAGTCATCAATATTTATCATCATAAAAAGTGAATCACCGCCAATCTACTAGTGACATGTTAACACTTCTGTCTAGATCAATGTCTTCGAGGTTTCCCTTGGCCTTTACTGATTAGGTACAGCGTGTTACAGTTGATATTTTTTCTAAGTCTTTCTTGAAGCATGAAACGTCTTTGTACTCATGTTGTATTACGAGCAGGAATATGAAATGTGTTAGATATCACAATTATTCACAACACGACGAAGTTTCAATAAGGAATGTTGTTTCAGAGCCGTGTGTCATTTTGATCTCTTTTCAGCTCATCATGTGGTTTTTGTTCGTGTCTTGTCTTATTCATGAAAATTTCTTGAGATGTCGACGAAATGTTTTTCTAGTGGGGGCTCGGTAGTGGTTTGATCTTCGCAAACGAAAAAAAACTACTTTTTATTAAATAACTTTATAATTTCGGAAGTCGGTGTTAAATTACGAAGAAACAACGAAAAACACCGACTTCCGAAATTATAGTTATCCCCACACCTAAAGCAGAAGCAGACAGGAAAGCAGAATACGCAATTTCGTTCACTTGGATGACTTTTTTTCCAGTTATTTGGATTTAAAACCGAACTACTGAACTGATTTTGATGACATTTCAACATGACCAATCGGAAAGTATATCCTTTCACATAAAAGAAGAATTTTTCAAATCGATTCCTAAATGACGGAATCATGAGGTGACAAACAAAAAAAAATACAACTGAATTGAGTTTTTTTTGAAGTCGGTTTAAAATAGTGAATAATGGTCGTGCCTCTAAAGAAAATTTATATTACTTGCAATTGAGCAGTTTGCCTTGGACCTTTTATATTATATCTACGTTTTGTTCGCTACGTACTGTATTCGTTATTAGATTTCTTGTTGCGTAAACTCTCGACATACTAGATATAGAATCAAGATCAATTAATTCATAAGGATTATATTATGAAAATATAACAAAACATAGTCTAGACTTAGCTTAAATGATGAGGTGTTGATAGCATTGGAATCAAGCAATTAATTTCTTCATTACTTCTATTATAATAACGTCCGTGTCAGCACCTGGTACATACCTAGTAGGTTCTCTTTATTCCCAAAGTAATTTGTGGCAGTCTGACTCAGACAGGTGGGTTATACCGATGTGAATACGTGCTAGATTGAAGGTAGAAACTTACGCTTCGTACACTTATTGTTGCGCCCACGAAATATTACTCCTTTTCATTGCATTGTTCTCTGACAAAAGGGTTTTATCTGAAAATGTGGATTGTTTGTTAAAAGTTGATTTTGTTATAGATCCGTCGGATTAAACTGATACAATAGAGTTATGTTCTGATTGAAAAGCTTAACGTTATTTATTTGTATTCGTGATCAATCAGCGATACTATCAATAAAACTGGAATATTGTTGTGTTTCGTGATTATTTCTTTTACCAAAAAGGCAAATATTGAAGGTAGCAGTTGTGCTTACTATTAGAATTGTTAATGTTTGTTTTAGAAACAAATAAATAATATTGAATTCGTTGAACTGCTGACTTTGGCCGTGACGTGTCATTCAATTTTTAAGCGCTGTTTACATTTGTATAACAAGTCCGATGCGCGTGGTAGGTAAACTTTCAGCCATGGCCCTTAATTGGGCCCCGGTGTGAGCACTTTATTTGAGGCGGCGACCAGCCGCCTGGACGCGTCCCAGAGGATCATGGCCATCCGGCAGGCCCGGGGATACCGCACGGTCTCGGCGATGCGGCGAGCCTCCTTGCCGGATTGCAGTCATGGGATCTGAAGGCGGGAGTCCTTGCACACGTCTACGCGTGGCGCTTGGAGGGGCTTCCACGGAGTTTCGCCCCGGCGCAGACGTAGGGCTACGTCTACGCCCGGGGCGAAACTCCGCTGCCGCGGCAAATCGCAGCTCGGTGAACTGAGCTCTAGCAAGATCTTATGGCGGTAGGGACAGAGCGATTGTTGCGCTGGTTACACCACTATTGTGGCAATAATTCCCTTCTTTGAGAATTGGCTAGGGAGGCGCCACGGCGTCCTCATTTTCACTTGATGTAGGTACTCACCGAACACGGTTGTTTCGGGAGGTACCTGTTTCGGATTCGGCGGGAGGACACGCCCGGTCGTCACCACTGTGTGGTGGACCCGGAGGACACGGTGGAACATACGGTGGAGGTCTGCCCTGCTTGGGCGAAGCAGCGTTGTGTCCTCGTAGAGGCGATCCGCGGCGGAGACCTCTCGCATTCGTCCCTGGTTCAGTACATGGTCTGGAGCGAGGGGCATTGGAACTAGTCATCTCCTTCTGCGAAGCAGTAATACAAGCGAAGGAGGAGGGGGGACGCATGAGGCAGACGTAAACCTCACGTCCCAGCCGCCGCAACAGAAAGCCCGGGCCTCATGCCTGGCAGGGTTGCGGAATTTGTTAGAGTTACCGCGGCCCTGCGCCCAACGGTAGAGGTATTTTGTGGGTTTAGTTAGTAAGAATCTGACACTTTTCCACTGCGCCCGGGGGCGGAAGGAGTAATTTTACGATCTCCCATCCAAAAAAAAGGTAAACTTTCAGGGAAATCTAACAAAATTCTGAAAACTCACGTTTGAAGATGAAAATCGGCAAAATGCATGAATCATGAAACCTTGAAGGCCAACATTAGTATTAACAGTTCATCAGTTTCATTTGATTATTATTTATTATTTAATTCGAAGGTCGCACACACGGTCGGACTCTGGCTACCTACTCGTGCGATGTTTACATTCAATCAACTTCAAAGCGATGTTTTTACATTTGAGACCGACAGATGGTATAGAGCGTCTGATACAGCTACCGGCAGCAGATGAGCGAATTGATTTATATTTCAAAAGGACTGTGTAAGTGTGCAGTGTGTACTGTGCGCCACACCAACGCGGTCGATGGACGACACGCCGACGACGACGCATCGCTTGCTGCCAGCTGGGGCTTGTACAGAGATAAGGCGCTCATGTTGTTGACGTTGTGTGACGACGTCTTCTGAGCACTCTGACTCACGTATTTTGACGAATCTTTTGGTCGATTAGTAAAACTGTGAAAGTTCAGTAGGATGTTTTTCCATGTGAGTTGTCGATGGTTACATTACCTACAGGTGATAATTTGATTTTGGTTTACTAAACCTGAGAGTTTTTCTTATAATTAGCCATTTCGTAGCCATTTCGTAGAATTGGACATTTCGTGATGTAGCCGAGCTAAGGTTTGAGGTGGACATGAAATGTTAAATTTAATGTATTATCATAGGACATTATATTTGAAAACAGAATATTGTCTCTATTTTCCATTAGATATTTGTTAACAAGTCGGCCCCCCTAGCGATTTTACCACGGCTCTCGTAAGGAAGACTCCACAGTCACGGTGTGCCGACATTTGAGGTCACATTACCATTACAAAACGCAGCCTTAAACCCCTCCCCCCCTCCAGCCGCGACCCTACGTCTCCAAGGTACGCCATTGTTCGTCTAGAGGGCGCCACCGTCGCACGACATTTAACTCGAGGGGTGGGCAGACATAATGCTCTCTCAGGCACTGTTGTCTAACTTGTGAACGACACTAACTTAACCCAAATACCTGACGTGCTAGTTAACAGTCAAATTTAAAAAAAAAATGTTATTTTCGTCCTATATTAGAAAGTGGGGCTCCCATACAACAAGCGTGATTTTTTTGCCGTTTTTTTTATAGATAATGGTACGGAACCCTCCGTGCGCGAGTCCGGCTCGCACTTGGCCGGTTGTTTTACTTACACTTTGTCTTAAATAAGTGACGGCAGAACGTCAATCATGCACACAAAAAATCAGGGCGCTAAATAGTAGGTACTTATACGACTCAATGACCGACGATATGAAAAACATGTTATTGGTCTCTTAAATTAATTTAATCGCGAACAGAGTGGCAGGCAATGAAAATGATATAATGTAATGTATTGCTCTGTGAGCTCGCTAATGTTTCCCGAGCGAGTGAGTGTGGCTCGGCGACGCGGCGACGTCATCGCCGGCTGCGAAGACGCGCCGCTATTTTAAATTAAAGTGCCGAGCGTTTTATACGACAGCTTTGCTTTTATTAAGTTCTTAAGACATTAACAACATTGTTTATTTTCACATAACTCTGGAAAAATACAGCTGGCATCCTTGAGACTCGTTGTCCAGACACATTCAACTAAAACTAGCTGTTCTCACGGCTTCGCTCGCCTGAACTTATTAATTTACGCGAAGAAAAAACATATACTTACTTTTCTACTTATTTTTTTGTTGACAACAAAATCCATTAAGCACTTACTTCTATTTTCCTCAAGGAACTTCTATTACAACCTGGAATGTGCACAGGCTGTCGATACGCGGTCCGAGGGAGATAGCTTCGCGAGAGCCCTCTGTCCCTTTCATTAGGGTGACCAACCAATATAACATTATATTGGTTGGTCACCCTAATGAAAGGGACAGAGGGCTCTATTATATTAACCAATAATTTGATTTCATAAGTTAATAATAATTATGCTTTAAGGATGCATTAAAGTAAAACGCATTAAACTATGTTTTATTATATCCTGGGGCCTGAAATGAAGACTGCAAATAACGGAATAATTTTTGATATTTGAATGACTTGGAATGACATCAAGCCATTTTTTCTCCCTGATTCTTCTCCAGGCAGTCTGAAATTATATTTTTTAAATTTATTTCAAATATACAAAGTAAATCAGCGATTAATATGGGAAGTTGAAACTTTTTTGCCATTTCCCTACAATGTTCCTCGGGAAATGTGAAATTTCATGATCACGTCTTTTAAGTGTTCGGTACACCATTCCATATAAAGTTTTATTATGCTTACGTTTAAGAATACCTCCTATTTATATGCTGCATTGTGTTAACAATCTTATAATTTCGTTCATTATGGGCACCCTACTTCAAGAATTGCAATATACTTACTTGAAGAAAGAAACACCGCATCCTGCATAGGATTCGCTTTTGCAACCGAACAGCTTTTGAATCGCACACTTTTTAACCATCTTTATTACATCCGAATAAAGAAATTGATTGTTTTACAACAAATAAATATGGCTGGTGGGTTACCAGTCTAACTTATATAATTATATATTCTACTAATAATCTTTTCTTTTTTAATTACATTCCAATACAGTATCTAAATTATTGCTAAAAAAATGTTCTCATTCTAACAGATAATTTAAAAATATTAGAAATATATCAGAACAAAAGTTAATGTTTTTTTAATAAGACACGACAATATTATTTTTTCCTACCATTCCTACTAAATTCGGGAATAATCCTCCTGGCAACACTTTAGAAAGGGACACAGGGCTCTCCAAGCGCTTTCTCCCTCGGACCGGATTTCTCTTTGACCAAGTGATTGTCTGTAATAGAACTTAACTTCGTAAACATAAGGTTTATTTTTATATTGGTGTCAAATTGACAATGCTCATTCCAGGTTGTAATAGAAGTTCCTTGATTTTCCTGCTCTGCGGTAGACAGGGAAATTGTTGGGTTGTCAAAATGAGAGAGATTTTATTATTGTCAGTGTGTCACGCAAATAAGGTGCATTTGTTGAATGGCGGCAAGATTTCCATTTATATGAATGTTCATAAAGCTCGGACTTCAGCCGGCGGCACGGTACGGCACGGTATGGCACGGTGATGCATCAATTGTACGACGTGACACCGCGACACGCTCGCGGGCGGAGGCAAACAATATTACACGCGACGTCGCGGTATGACGCATGACTTATTATAATGCATTCTATGATCACGTCCGGACAGGGTACACTTATCGCTTCCATGATTTTAAAGCAGTGTCTTTACTCTTGAAAATGAAATGCTGTTCGTTGATGGGAGCGTGACTTGAGAGGGATTGCGTCGATGTGTTTTTTTATTTGTTAATTGTTCGCATTAGTCTTAGTTAGGTTCATAGGAGAAAGAAAAATTGATAAAGTTACCCGGATAATTCGGGAGAAACTGAAAGTGCTCTATGGCACTATTGTTCGACAAGACAACGCTCGTCGGGCCAGCCTGCAGCTGGTGTAGGAACACCTCGGGCTCGATTGTTTGCATAGTTAAGGTGCGGAAATATTGCGCGATTTTTGAAGTCTTTTCTAAATCGCGAACACGCCGGGTAGCATGAGTTTAACTAGTCGAAGGGTTAGAGAACAGGGGTGTTGCCCCCGTTCAGCGCAATGTAAGCCGAGCCAGGGTCGTGACGAGGTACAGGACGCCCGTTATTACGAAACAAGTGAGTTAATTGTTTTATAGTTCGAGGTACATTACTTAACGAATTAAATAGTATGGCTCGAATGATGCAGATGCTGGCATTTATTTTAGTTCAATCACAGATACCACCAACTAAGTCATCCACCGTCAGATAAAAAAATAGTTTGATACAGAACGTCACCCTTAAATATCACTCCCACTTCTGAAACACCATGTCTATCAGCCACATCATCACACGCCGCAAGTATATGTCAATGGTCTCGTAATAGAATCGTGGTTCTAAATATTTAATGTCTTTGAAAAGCAATGACTGCACAATGACGTTCTAATGGTAGGTCACTGATCGAAGGAACTGTCAAAATTTTAGCAGATTACCGCACAATGCCTGTCATTCATTTGTCATTATGTACGAGATTACTATTATATGCCATTTCTTTCAAACGAGTGTCAGTGGTTGACCATTGAAAAGTCATAATGACGCTTTTATATTAGTAGATTACTAAACTTGTCAAAATCTACTAAGACTTGAGGCCCGTGGCGTGACCGCCGCACATTATGTATAACCACTGGTATGTGGCCACGGCTTCACGCTTGACGTCCACTTTACATGCAGTTTACATTAGTGAACGATTTAGATTGCCTGATTAACATCAAATGGGTCTAAGTAAACTTCATTCAATGAATAACAAATGTAGGAACAGCCGTTTTCATGAACTCCAGCCGCCGCGAGACATAACACGTCATGTTCCAAGTAAAAGTGTTACAATGACAAACAAGTAGCAATACGAACCGTCTGCGTCTGCGCCGGGCTCTCGAGGTGCTCGACACGTTTGATCCTGGGAAACTGTCAGGGATCTGCACCGACCTTGTAAACCATTAGAATAGTTTGTTTGTGAGACAATCTGTGCAAGTTCATACTCCCACAGATTATCTCACAAACTACCTACTTTACAATTTTTCTACTAGGTACTACTTCAGAAAATTCTAAAATAGGTTTTTATCAGGAAAATTCTTTACTGGCAGTCATTGCTTTTGATCCCGGAAAATGTACGGTTGCTGTGAAATCTAGGCGACGTGAACGACGCCCCAGGGAAAAACTAGTGTAGAATACCAATAAAGTACGAGAGAATAAATAGTAGAAGAAAATAGATCGGTACAGCTGTGCGTCTTCACACCGATTACACTTTGTAATCACTCCGCTTAAAATGGCCGTTTTGCGAACAAGCAATGAATTTAATAAATCCTATAATTTGACAATCAATGCTGGGACACGGTTACAAATCATGTTCAGCATAAATACGGCAGACTAGCTGAGCCCGTGGCTCCGTCCGGCAGTTGGAATGAGAAAGCCTAGTTAAGTCCTTTTCGTAATGTTAAATTTAATCTAAGTTGGATCAAATGATTTCAAAATGGATTCAGGAAAGTTATTTCCTTTCGCATATTTAATTGAATGTTTGTAAACATAAGTAACCTAACAATTTAAAGGAAAAAGTGGAGCAGGATTATGATTTTATCTGACTGCGTTGGTATTTAAAACGAGAATCCAATTTAGATAACGTCCTTCAAAGCAAAAGAAAGGTTAAATATTTATGTTTAAAAACATAAGCAGGGATTTTGTATAAATAGTCTTTGTTCTATATCATCGCTTTCAGCGACTGCCGGCTAATAGCCGAGGAGGCGAGGAGATACTAAATAATTAAGGTATTCCTATTAAATATATTCATATAGAATTGTTCTGTTCTGCGTAATTCAAGAGTAACAAGCTCTCGTTTCGGTTTAATTAAAGCAAACAGTTGAAACTAACTTAGTAGCCCAGGTTCAGCTTAGCGCCGGCGACGCGGCGGTGCCGGCGGCGTGCTGAACTGACTTAGCTAATTAATTATTAATTAATCTAAACTAGACGCGCGAAATTGTTATAACTGAAAACAGAAAATTACAGATATTATTAATGTTTTACTATAATAAGTAATAGTAATGGTTGAGATAGAAGAATAAACGCGATGCCAGCGAGTAGGTACTAACTAGCATTGTGACTGCGATAGTGAGTTTGTATGTTCCCTCTTCACGACTTGATGTCTGAACGGATACGGATGAAACTTGTCGCACGGGTAGACCATGCTCTGGACATCAT
This sequence comes from Melanchra persicariae, assembly GCA_947386135.1. Taxonomy (NCBI): domain Eukaryota; kingdom Metazoa; phylum Arthropoda; class Insecta; order Lepidoptera; family Noctuidae; genus Melanchra; species Melanchra persicariae. The sequence continues at coordinate 21,202,317 of OX376657.1, forward strand.
TATCCGAGCGCCGCGCGCCGCGGGCGGCAGCTGGTCTGGTTCTATCGACGTCGACATTGTATCTTTGTGAAAATCAAGAAATCTTAATTATTATTATAATCAGTTTGGCTGGTACCGAGCGGCGGGTGTCTCTCAATCAAACTGATCGCAGTAAGTCGGAAGAAGAACAAGTCGCAAACAAAAAGCGCGGCTCAACAAAGAGGCGGCGCGCGTGATTGATGGATGAGCTCATTATCTGCCGCTTTGTTTGTTTACAGCTGGGCAGCCGACACTGTCGCAGAGCGGCGGCGGCGGCGGCGGCAGCGGGCGGCTATCACAGCTCGGTCAAATGCTACTGGTTGGATATAGGTACGTAATAGGTACCTACAAGTACCTTAAAAACAGAATACATAAAGGTGTCAGTAAAAAAATACTACAAAGTATAAAATACTTACCTTTTCGGAAGTCGGTGTTTTCCGGTAATTTTTTTATTATAATTGATAATAATAATAATAATATAATAATAATAATTTATTCAAATATAAACGTTCACAAAAAATATTAAGTCAACAGTAATAATATTTTCCATACAATTATAGTGCCTAAAAATAAACTAAAAATATTAATAGTATAGGTGCAAGTACCATTACTTGCACCTATACTATCACCTACCACTACCTAACATTGCAATTCCGAACCACCATTGGTTCGGAATTGCAATGTTAGGTAGCGACCCGCCCGATCTAGGTTAATAAAAACCTGTGTTTCGGGCCATCACTTTACAAACCAATAAACAAGGGACAAAAGATAAACTATAACTTTATATAAAACAAAAACATTATATATTTTAAACAACTACGAGAAAAAGCTTAATAGTACATTAATACCTAAATCTAAGCCTATGTAATAATACTAAAGTAAACACGAGGGGATCAAATATCTTCATGCCAAAATTTCTAGAAGTTTTTCCGTGTCTGCGTAATTGAGTGTTGCTAAATATTCTGACAACATTTTGCTACATTTTTTATACCTTACACTATAGAAGCTTAGCTCCTTGTTAAGCCTATTATATAGAAAAGGTCCTAAGAATACATAAAAACGACTGGCAAACACATGGTTAGTTTGGGGCTTTACGCAAACCAAGTCCTTTCTTCTCCTGTCAGAAGGTACAGGGTCAAAAGGAAGTGCAGTGTGCTGGTGTAGTACTGTGCTTAAAATAAATATACGATATGATATACGATAGGCACGCGCTTGACCTCTATCTCACCTGATGGTAAGCGATGATGTGGTCGCAGATGGAGCACGCTTGCCTAGAAGCAACCTATTCACTCTTGTTGACATAAGACTGTAGCTATCAGGAAACACAGACTCTGGCAGGGAATTCCACTCCTTAGCTAAACACATTCATTGCGTACCACAATGAATGTGTTCCCAAAACGAACACATGTGTTTTTTGGAAGTCGGTTGAATTTTTTTTATTCTCACTATATTGTGAAGATCTTGATTTTATTGATTTTAATTTGAGAAGGTCACTGGTTTATCTTTGAAGTTCAACGTCCAATGCAAATGTAATATACCTAGCTATAACTGAACGCAACGCAGACAGAATCATCAAGGTCGGTTAATTAACAGTAAAGTAAAGGATGCCCGAATAGATAACCCCAAAAACATGGAAATTCTGGTTGACTTGTATGCATCTGCGTACCCCTTCACAGCGCACCAGCGCACCGGCGCGGCGCGGCGGCGTGAAGTTCTTCACCAAATTGAAATTGGATCATCGTCCGGGATAATAATCTTCCAAACAAAAAAAATCATCCAAATCGGCGAAAATATCGCGGAATAAACAATTTTCCTAAATGGGATGCTATCATCAGATCCTGACTGTATAAACCTTCCATCATCAGCTCAGCACCATGAGATGATGATTACCAGGCACAAAATATCTGAATTGAGTAAGAAAGTTTATGAAAAACATTGTATGTGCCTTTAAAATTTGAGGGCTGCCCTCAATTTCCCTAGAATCCCATCATCAGATTCTGACGTGGTGACAATGGGATTAAGAGGAGTACCTACCTCAGGAGTACAGGCTTTCGAATAAAAAAATCGGTCCACAATTGGCGGATTAATCGGTAAACATACATAAGAAAATACATACAGTCAACAACCTTCTCCGTTTTGAAAGAAGATGGTTGAAAAAAAGAATAAATATAACAATCCTTGACTCCTTGCAATACTACAGTTTCTTATTTCTAGTAGCTTTATTATGATTATCGGTTAGTGTATTTTAGTCAGAGTATTTAATTAATTTAATTTAATCGTCAGTTTTCGTCTTTATTCTCTACTAGCTTTTACCGCGACTTCGTACGCATATATCCCGTTGTTTCCTGTCCCCGTGTAGGCTTCCTCGTGAATGTGGCTATCATACACAAAAATAATTTTCGGAATTGGTGCAGTAGATCCAGAGATTACCTTTTTTTTTTTTTACGGGGGGAAATCCTCATGGATGTCCTCCGCCCTGGGGCGGGCGGAGGGGTCTGTCAAAATTTTACTGACTAAAACCACCCCGGTGTTCCATCTTCCACCTACGCCGGGGATCGCGGGAACATATGCGACTTCCGTAATCCCCGGCTGGTGCCGGCCCGCCTCTGCGGGCCACATCTCGTACGCGGGGGGAGTGAGGTGTTTAACTCCCCCCGCGACGTCAGAGGGGCGCACGGGAACACCACGCGCCGCCACCTCGGGTCCGGATGAATGGGGGGCAACGGACATCCCCAAGTCCGCCGCCCCTGGACCCAGTTAGGGGGGCAGAAGGAGGGCAGCGTATGCCCTCCTCCGACGCCCGGTGCGCCTGCTGCGGGCCGGGAGAGCACTCGACATCTCCCTCTCCCTTTCCGCAGCCTCCTTCTGCGCGATGACAGTTTCGCAGAAGGAGACCACCGCGTCCCAGGACTCCTCACCGCCGACCATAGAACGTACTACAGCCGGCAGCGAGAGGTCACTGCCTACCACAGAGATGAGGGCACGGCGCGGCTCCTCCCAAGCGGCACACTCTGACAGCGTATGCCGCGCCGTGTCCTCCCGACAGTCGACGCAGTGGTGACACCGAGCGTCCGGCTCCCTGCCTATGCGACACAGGAATCTCCCGAAGCAGCCATGCCCCGTGAGGACCTGTGTCGCACGAAACGACAGGGAGCCGTGCCTTCTCCCGAGCCACAGGTCGAGCACTGGCCGGATGGCCTCGATAGTGACGAGGCCGGCGGAAGGGCGTGAAAGCCTGTTCCGCCATTCCGCCACCAGGACCTCGCGCAGCTGCGACCGACGCAGCTCAAAATGTCGCTGCGTCAGTCGCTCCCCGCGCGCCCGCGCGTCCTCGCGCCACCGATGCATTGACGCGAGGACTTTTGCCTCCAGGTCTCAGGGCGGAGATCCGGCCAGTGCGCAAGCCGCCTCGTAGGAGATCGTGCGATAACCCCTGATGACTCTGACGGCCATCACCCTCTGCGGCTTCCGCAGAACAGAGATGGTGCCGTCCGAAATCCCACCGGCTGTCGAGCACCAATCCCAGGTATTTCATGGTGGACTCGACAGCGATACGGGCCCCACCGACCACGATGTGTGATCCCGTCGGCGGCGCCCGCCGGGGGCCATGAAAAACTATGGCCTCCGACTTGTTGAGGGCCACCTCCAGGCCAAGGCGTCGTATGCGGCTCACCACCTGTGAGACCGCGGCCGTCGCCAGCAACGCTGCCTCCCTGTACGAGCTCCCCCGGGCAGTGACCAGCGTGTCGTCAGCGTAACACGTCAGGTCCACTCCCGGCTGGAGCTCGCCTCTCAGCACCCAGACGTACTCGATGTTCCACAGCGGCGGGCCCAAGACCGAACCCTGCGGAACACCGCACGACATGGGGTGCTGGTGTATGCCGTCACGTCCCAGGTAGGTGACACACCTCTCCGCCAAATAAGCCCCAATGACGCGGCGGAGGTAGGGAGGCACTCGATGATAGCGTAGTGCCTCCCGAATACAACTCCAGGGCAGGGTGTTGAAGGCGTTGGAAATGTCCAAGGACACCGCCAACATCACCCCACCCCGGGACACCGCTTCCTCCGCCAGGACTCTCACACGCGATATCGCCGTGATAGTGGAGCGCCCGTGCCGGAACCCGAACTGGCATTCGGCTAGGGCCGGCCTCTCTCCGCACAAGTGGCTGACGAGGCGGGCTGCGATTATCCGCTCGAACAGCTTTCCCACCTCGTCCAGCAGCACTATGGGCCGGTAAGCGGGCGGCGAGTCCGCAGGGCGCCCCACCTTCCTGGCCCATCGGGCCCCGGGGCAGTGTTCTTCGCCCGGAGCCGCATCACGGCCGCCCTCAACTCTGCTTGTGTCACCTCTGGGACGCTGGCGTTCTCTTCAGGCTCTGCGGCTGTGGGCAAAGCCATCGGCGGCGGAGTACGCTCCGCTCGTGCCGGGAAGAGGGCTGCGACTACGTCCTCCAGCAGCTCTGGTTGGAATCCAGAGATTACCTCCTACAACCTCACCAACTTTACCTCATTTTATAGTTTGTACAGTATAGATAAATTGGGTAAGTAATATAATATGATATAATTACAAAATCTCTAATATTTGCAAGATATACTCGTACAACTTGGTAACAACTGAATCTAAAATTTATTATAATGATCAATCGTTTATTATATTAACTAATATAATAAACGATTGATATAATTTTAAAATAACTTATTTATAAAAGCATAACATACTTACAGTAAATATAAAATCGTTAGAAATCATCAACTTCGAGTGCAGAGCCTCCAATCTTGATAGGAGTGGGTGCTACATGGGTATTTACCATGACCTTGGTTTTGTCAATGTCCATTTTAAGACCCACTCTTTCGGAAGCTCTACTGAGGTCATCGAGCATTGTACTGAGGTCCTCCGTGAACTCAGCCATGACGACTATATCGTCGGAAAATCGAAGATGAGTGATGTACTCGCCATTGACATTAATGCCTAGCCTTTTCCAGTCCAAAACCTTGAAAACGTCCTCCATTGCGGCCGTGAACAGTTTCGGAGAAATTACGTCTCCCTGCCTCACACCCCGCTGCAGGAGGATAGGTTCTGATGTCTGATCCTGAAGTCGGACGGACATGGTGGCGTTTTCATACAAACACTTCAGCACCTCGATGTACCGATAGTCGATCTGGCACCGTTGGAGAGACTGCACACACAGCCCAAGTCTCGATCGAATCGAAGGCTTTCTCGTAGTCCACAAACGCTAAACAGAGGGGCAGATTATACTCTTCGGTCTTCTGTATAAACTGCCGCAGCGTGTGTATGTGGTCTACGGTGCAGAAGCCTTTTCGGCATCCGGCTTGTTCGGCTTGTGATGACTCTGGAAAACAGTTTGTAGACTCTCAGAAGTGAGATGGGCCTGTAATTCTTAAGCAGGGCATTGTCGCCCTTTTTAAAGAAGAGTACCACCACACCTCTGCTCCACGCGTCGTTAGAAATAAATCGTTAAAAATACCACTAAAAGAAAACCTATTTAGTCTAACATGATAAAAACGCCTAGTTAAAAACACAAAGTAAAATTATTGCACATATACACATTAATTTTAACTTAGTGTAATTATTTATTGATATGTGGTAGTGTTCGGAAACCTCTAGAACAGAATGATGACGTCGACGGAGGCGGCACCAGCGACGGCGTCAGCGGGGGTTCGGCGCAGCGCGGGGAGCAGCTATATAAGACGCAACCGCGGTGCGGAGCGGCACGACAGCACTCGCACACGACATCACTCGATCAGCCTTAAGGCGCGTACGCACGTACGAACACGAACATAGCGAACACAAACACCAGACCCGAACATTTGGTTCGTACGTATGGACGGCATATTCGAACACGAACGCAAACATAGTTCGAGTCGAGTTCGCGAACAACAGTCGTGAACTCTATCTTAGTAGCCATGACGGCGCCGTTGGAAGTGGTCGATTGTGATTTATTAAAGCTCTTCGAACACCGTCCATACAGAACACACTACAAGGATCGCCGCGAACATGTTTGACGAACAGAGTGTTCGATGTTCGATAGTGGTACGCACGTGCGAACCAAGTTGTTGCGTATCATGTAACGCAACAAATTTGTTCGTACGTGCGTACGCGGCTTGCATTGTACGCGTCCCGCGCCGTCCAAATTTTATTGTTAATATTTTGTAATAAATCAGTATTTTAAAATCAGCGTCGTCATTCATACAGCCCATTTAAATCTCCTCAACAGGTAGCCTGTAGGTAGCTTCTTCTTATTTCCGAGTCGATGGTTAACTCTTTGTATTGTTTGGGCCCAGTAGGTGGCTACGTTAGTTGCAGCATCGGTCGCATTCATTCGATCTTCCAAAGTACAGGTGGTAGCTTAACAAACATTATTGTAACTTGTCACTTTGTGTGCATAATCTTGCTCAGTTAAATAATTATTTTAAAATTGATTCTTACAAGTGTGAGACATACAAACGTTCAAAGGGTGCAGTAAAATTGTTTTTGAATGGAGCTAAAAACAGACGAATAAATAATACGTTCTACTGAATTTGTGAACTGAACAAACGAAAAGAATGCACCATGCATGCAACAAGCATGCAGCATACAAGCAGGCAAGCAGCATGCAAGCTGGCAAGCAGCATGCAAACAGCTTAGAAACTCTGACACTAGGGTGTGTGGGGTCGTTAGACCTTACTACCCACACGAAGAAGAAGAAGAAGAAGCAGCAAGCAACATGCAGCCGGCATGGTTTCTGCTCGGCTACAGCGCTGCGGGGCTCTGGCGGCGGGCGGTCCCACGCGAGCTTATCGTCGCAGATAGTTTCTGCGCTCAACTCCGCGCGGCGGGCGCTGACACACCTGCTTGTCAGCTCGCGGGCCACCTCGCATCGCAGGCATCCTCGGCTCGCCTACACTCTAGGGGTAGGGCAGACAAGACTCCGTGGAGTCGGTTTTGCAGCGATTCGTTTCTGTCACTAACTTTTGTAGCACAACAGAATTATTGACTTTTTAAGACAATATTTTAATTATAATTTAAGGTTCAAAATTATATTTTATAAATGCGTAAATTTTATGGTATCAATATGTATTTTAAACGATAAACGTAATATCCAATAAAGTTACACGCAATAGGTTTTAAAGTTAGAGTTAATAAATTTTGTAGAGAAATTATATCAACGGTTGGTATATCTCACGTTTATTATATGTGAACGTTATTGAAATGAAAATATACCAAATAACGTTATAATGAAACGAGACGCACCCACCCAGATAGATTAGCTCTTGCCAGAGGCTTCGTCCGCGTGAAAGTTGAAAATTATACCAAGAGAGTATACTACCTTGATGAGAAGTATCCTACGAGTATCTTCTATTCCGGGGCATGGTCTACTCGTGTGCCAAGTGTCATCCAAATAGACACAGACAGACAGAGTTACTTTCACATTTATAATACATATTAGTATGGACTCCTCCTATTGAGAAACTCATCGTGAAAGAGTTCCTTCAAGGATGCCCATTTGTCTCTTTTTTGTGCTATGTGGGTCCAGTTTGAGCCAAAGGGAAGGTGTTAGTAAGCTAGATAAAATGTCCTGTCTAGCAGGACTCCGTCCTCAGTATCTACGTGACACTTATTTTATATTGTTCATCTAGAGTAGTATTAGCATGAATCACAGTGCACACGAGTTCCCAGCGAGCCCCGGCCATCGGTCCGTAGTCTTTCTCTATGCGCTGGTCTAGGTGGATGTATCTATTAGCTGTCACAGTGACGGCTCATCTGTCTTCATACTCTCCGAATAACTGATAGAAAGGTATTGATTATCTGTTTGTTCCATGAAGTTTCATTTTGTTTTCTCTTTTTCAATTTCAAACTCGAAAATTGTATTTAAGTACTACACGTTATAACATTATGTTTAGGTATGGAAAAAAATACGCAAACTTAACCTACGTTATGTACCTACGTCCAACGTTGGTTCACACGTTTGTAATACATCGATGTAACGATGGACTAATATTTAAAAAAATATGTGAAAGTCTGTTTTTTTGTGAGTTTCGAATAGGTAGGTATGTTTGAAATTTTTTATAATGTGGTAAAAGGAATCTCAATATAAGAAGAAGATAGTTCTTAACTGTTGATAGATGCGAGCTTGACCTATATCTCAGTTGGTGGTAAGCGACGGTCTGGTCGACGATGAAACGTTTATTAGAGGCTGATTAGAGAAGGCAGCACAACAGCAAGAGAGAGAGGATTTGTCCAACAGTGGGAGAATATAGGTAGATTGGATATTATACACGTACTAGCTTCTACCAGCTGCGGCTTCGCCCGAGTGAATATCGGAAATAGCAAGGTTACCTGATTTGTATTGTAATTTTTTTACTCAGGAAACACCCACCCTACACCTACCCTACACCTACCCTACACCTACCTTACACCTACCCTACACCTACCTTACACCTACCCTACACCTACCTTACACCTAACCTACACCTACTTTACACCTACCCTACCCTACACCTACCCTACCCTACACCTACTTTACACCTACCCTACACCTTCCCTACACCTACCCTACACTTTCCCTACACCTACCCTACACCTACCCTACCTATATAATTATACCAGCCCAAAAATACTATGACATGTTTCTGGCCTCCTGGTACTTGATGTTTCTGGTCTCCTGGTACTTGTGAATCTGAAGTACTAAGGCAGCAGCGGCTGTGACTTTCTACTTCCACCTCAGTCTCCATTAATCCGTGCCACTTACCAGGATAAAAAGTATCCTATTTTTTATTCCAGGATATGAACTACATGTGTGCCGAATTTCATCCGAATCCCTTCAGCCGTTTTTGCCTGATTGTTACACAAACATACAAACTTTCACCTTTATAATATTAACTAGCTTCTACCAGCTGCGGCTTCGCCCGCGTGAATATCGGAAACAGCAAGGTTACCTGATTTGTATTGTAATTTTTTACTCAGGAAACACCCACCCTACACCTACCCTACATCTACTTTATACCTACCCTACCCTACCCTACACCTACTACTTTACACCTACCCTACACCTACCCTACACCTTCCCTACACCTACCCTACCTATATAATTATACCAGCCCAAAAATACTATGACATGTTTCTGGCCTCCTGGTACTTGATGTTTCTGGTCTCCTGGTACTTGTGAATCTGAAGTACTAAGGCAGCAGCGGCTGTGACTTTCTACTTCCACCTCAGTCTCCATTAATCCGTGCCACTTACCAGGATAAAAAGTATCCTATTTTTTATTCCAGGATATGAACTACATGTGTGCCAAATTTCATCTGAATCCCTATAGCCGTTTTTGCCTGATTGTTACACAAACATACAAACATACAAACATACAAACATACAAACTTTCACCTTTATAATATTAGTAGGACTAGCTTCTACCAGCTGCGGCTTCGCCCGCGTGAATATCGGAAACAGCAAGGTTACCTGATTTGTATTGTAATTTTTTACTCAGGAAACACCCACCCTACACCTACCCTACATCTACTTTATACCTACCCTACCCTACCCTACACCTACTACTTTACACCTACCCTACACCTACCCTACACCTTCCCTACACCTACCCTACCTATATAATTATACCAGCCCAAAAATACTATGACATGTTTCTGGCCTCCTGGTACTTGATGTTTCTGGTCTCCTGGTACTTGTGAATCTGAAGTACTAAGGCAGCAGCGGCTGTGACTTTCTACTTCCACCTCAGTCTCCATTAATCCGTGCCACTTACCAGGATAAAAAGTATCCTATTTTTTATTCCAGGATATGAACTACATGTGTGCCAAATTTCATCTGAATCCCTATAGCCGTTTTTGCCTGATTGTTACACAAACATACAAACATACAAACATACAAACATACAAACATACAAACATACAAACATACAAACATACAAACATACAAACTTTCACCTTTATAATATTAATAGGATAGGATAACCAAAATAAGAAAAAATCTACTTCGGTTACTAGAGAAATGAGCGCTCCGTAAAAAGTATCTTTGTGGGTTACTCACATATATTTGAACGTCGAAAATTAAAATTTACGGGTAAAAGGTCAGGGGGTCTACTCTTATTCAACGAAAAACGAAGTTTCGATCGAAATTTCGCGTGTTTCCTACTACAGTTCTATTCGTTCCCGAAGTTTCGTTCGAACGAAAACTGTTTGACATTCATTCATAAATGTTGCGAACGAAAATTTGAATTTGACAGATGATTGTTCGGAATTTTAACCTCAAATTGACGAAACCAAAAGTGTTACCTTTTGATTTTCGTTTGTCATTCTTTAGTGTGGATTTTGTTATTAATTTGGTTGAAATGGCTGCAAAAATGCTCTTAATCGAGGCTGCTCTACATGAAGAACGTTTAGAGCGTAGAAGGAACCGACGTCGCCTGCGCAATCAACTAAATATTAAGGAAATTCCCGACTTAGAGTTTGTAGGAAACACAGAACAAAGATTCCGTGGTAGGAAATTACAGACTCAGTCGGCAATTATTCGAGGAGTTATGCCAGGAAATAGTGCCTTTATTACCACCAAACGCAAGGTGTCATGGAAAAGAGCTGATATGTTTCGGACGGCAGGGACACGACCAGTGTCCGCACTGTCGACCTGGGACAATCTCCCACGTAGTTCGACGTACGCCCCTTAAATTCCCTTGCGCTGGTTACGTACGCCGCCACGCACCCCTGAATGCGTATGTGCTTCTACTTGAACTCTTGGGACCTCGGGAGACTGAGACGGACAGCCGGGAGGAGGTGAAATAAAAAAAAAATGCTTCTTCCTGGGGTTTCTTGATCTGCAGGTTTCGGCTCCCTTTCTTGATGTTGCCTCTTCAACGGCTGCTCGACGACTGCGATTGAGCCATTTTTTTTTTTTAGGTATGACCACTAGCAAGTTAACACACATTTTATTGCTTACTTTACACCTTAGAATAATAACGCCTAGAAGGAGAGTCTCATACACGCTCCCTACCAAAAAATGAAGCAACTTTCGTACTTATGTGTGAGTGAGCGGTATGTAATTACAGCCACAGACGTAAAAAAATGTTGCTAGGAATGAACACTTTCCCTAAAATCGGGAAAAATGTTAATATACTTGGGACTAATCATAGATCAATATAAAAAAAAATGTTAAGTACGTAACTTGTCGGTATGTACTTATTGTAATCGAAATCCAAGATGGCACCGACGAAATTTGCTAACTTTTCGTGATGGGTGTCATTTCCATGGTTTCTGGGGTCGCTAAAACCGATTATGGGGTTAAAATTGAAATCCAAGATGGCGCCGACTATATTTGCTAACTTTTCGTCATGGGTGTCATTTTCATGGTTTCTAAGGTCGCTAAAATCGATTATGGGGTCAAAATTGAAATCAAAGATGGTGCCGACGAAATTTGCTAACTTTTCGTCATGGGTGTAATTTTCATGGTTTCTGGAGTCGCTAAACCCGATTTTGGAGTCAAAATCGAAATCCAAGATGGCGGCGACGAAATTTGCTAACTTTTCGTCATGGGTGTCATTTTCATGGTTTCTGAGGTCGCTAAAATCGATTATGGGGTCCAAATTGAAATCCAAGATGGTGCCGACGAAATTTGCTAACTTTTCGTCATGGGTGTCATTTTCATGGTTTTTGGAGTCGCTAAACCCGATTTTGGGGTCAAAATCGAAATCCAAGATGGCGCCGACGAAATTTGCTAACTTTTCGACATAACATTTTAAACATCAGGAGGAAAGATAGTGGTTTTTCACTTTTATAGAAAACTTCAAATCGTTGTCTCTCTCCTTCTAAACTCTTTTTAGAAAATGTTCTCAACTAACTATTTAGACCTGGTTAGATGGCGTATGCATACTAAGTTTTCGATTTTGACCCCATAATCGGTTTCAGCGACTCCAGAAACCATGAAATTGACACCCATAAGGAAAAGTTAGCAAATTTCATCGCCACCATCTTGGATTTCGATTTTGACCCCATAATCGGTTTTAGCGACCCCAAAGATCGCGAAAATGACACCCATGAAAGACTGGTCGGCACCCGCGGGGCCGACAAGGCTCCTGCCTCCCCCTGCCCCCCCCCCCCTGGTTGGCCGCCCAGTCTGATGTTCCTTTATTTCAATTTTAAGACACGATCTCATACACAGGTGTCGGTGTCGCCGCGTGTCGCGACTATGGTTTTTTCCCATATGAAGACTGCCCAACGCGCCTAAAGAACTTTTCACTTAAAAAAATGCGCAAATTATTTGAATCAACCGTAATTATTAGCTTTCGTTTCATACTTACAACTTTAAACAATAAGCATCATAATACAGGTAGACTCCAACAGTTAGTGCTTACTGTATTATGGGTAATTTTTCTTTACAACTGGCAACACTACATTGTGATAAATTAGGTTATGAAAATTTTAATTTGAAGATCGATTTACGTAAAAATAATGGATTTAATGTAAGTACTTACTTGTGAAACGTGATTTTATCACATTTTTTTTGTTTTCCTGGTGTGTTAGAGCATCTTTTTATGCAACAAACTGTCATTTTTAAATATTTCTCGGGAGGTGCATTCAACAGAGCGTGACCTTGAGCACTGACGGCTCGCTGCGCCGAGTACTCCGTATATGGAGTAGTCTGAGTTGCTTCACTTTTGATGCTCGTACTAGGTTTCTAGGCGTTATTATTCTAAGCTTTACACAATAAAAAGTTTCTAGAACAAAAACTGCAAAATTTACATCATAACAAACTTTCACTATACATTTTCCGTATTATCTATAAAACTACAAGTCCTATCGACTTAATTCTTTTTGTAAAATAGGTTTTGGGTCGAGACCTTTATTTTGACACCAATTTCAAAACGATATCTCTACAAACAAAAAACCTCATTTTCAACTTACGTAATTTTTTCGTTACGTCAAAAATTCTACTTAAAAATTTCCTTACAAAATCTAAAAATACTATCATATTGGAGTCTTATTGGATCTAGTATGCACACATAATACTTATAAAACTAATTAGACAATAATTAAACCTAAACTATTTAAAATCTAGCAAATTCTAATGAGTTTCTTTCAAACTTTAAGACAAAATTTCCCTATTCACATGGTCGCCCCTACCACTACTTGCGCCTAGGGACGTGGACGGGGTCTCGTCGCCGACAGTATATTTTAAGATATTTACTAACAATTTTTTTAAATCCAAAATAAAACTTGTGGAGCCCCAAAATGCAGACTGCGACACAATACGACTTGAAACTTTCTGGCGGAATGTGTACCTATCGCGATTGAGATGTGTGTAAAAAAACACACAACATGATTTATTAACACAGTTAGTACTTGAGAACAAACTGAAAACTTTTTAAAGAATCTAAACAAAAAATTGTAAGTTGACATGTTATGATTAGATTGAGTGTGAATATACAGACAATTTTGGTTGTCATATATTAAATCCATTTGGTGGCATGAAATAGTACTCTTTAATTTAGTCGGTTAAAAATGACCGTGAAAGGGTGTTTTATAGTGTCCCGGTTAATTTCACCAAAACTAAAAAATAAACTGTTTAATTATTGTTTCTGCATCAATATTACAAGAAATATTTATTAAACCACATTTTAAATGTAAAATTTCAAAATAAATCAAAATAGTTTATAAATTTAAAGTTGAAGTAAAAACCGTAATTTACTTTAAATGACATCATAAAAGACCCACACAATATTTTTCATGTCATTCGTTCACGAAAATAGTCTATGGATCCGAACTTCGTCTGCGTGTCCGAAAACAAAACAGAGTAGGGTCACTAACGAAACTTCGTTTATATTTCGTTCGTTTACGAAGTTTCGTTTCAGAGAAAGAGAGTAGACCCCCAGGTCGGGTAAACGTCTTTAAAACATCGAAAACTTAAATATCGAACGAACATAAAACCGAACATTAAAATAACGAAAGTTTATGATATTGTCGAATGGTTAGATAACCTACGTCCAATATACCTGCTTGCGGGGTCAGCTCGGGTACCTATAACAATTTTAACCTATAAAAGTTTTGAACATTGACATTTTACCCTGTAGCTCCCCCCCCCCCCCTTTCCTCCTGGATTCGCCACTGATGCTACAGATAAGTTTTCATGTTGCTGCAGAAAATAAAGTTTATACTGTTACGGAATCGAGCCCAAGATGCGACTGTAACCTGGACCTATCTGTTGCTCGCCCGAACTGAACCGAACTGAACCGAACTGAACCTAACTGAACCGAACTGAACCGATCTTTTTTTTTTTATTATTATTATTGATAGGCACGCGCTTGACCACTATCTGACCTGATGGTAAGCGACGATGTGGTCGAAGATGGAGCACGCTTGCCTTGAAGTAACCTATTCACTCTTGACTTAAAGACTCCCAGGTTGTAGCTATCAGGAAACACAGATTCCGGCAGGGAATTCCACTCCTTAGCGGTACGCACAATGAATGTATTCCCAAAACGCTTTGTGCGTGTGGGTGGGATGTCCACCATGTACCGGTGGCGCATCGCCGTACGTCTTGTGGTCTGATGATGGAACGGGCTAGGCGGAATCAAACTATGCAATTCCGTTGCACACTCTCCAAAATGCAACCGATAGAAAACCGACAGGCTAGCAACTCGGCGTCGATGCTCGAGACTTTGGAGCTTCGACTCGACGAGCCTATCATTGCCGATGATCCTCTTGGCTCGTTTCTCTATTGACTCAAGGGCATCAAGCTGGTATCTGGCAGATCCGTCTCAAAGATGCGAGCAGTACTCCATACACGATCGAACTTGCACTTGATAAAGTTTGAGCAGCTGTTCCGGCGTGAAGTACCGTCGCACCTTTGCTAGAATTCCCAACTTTTTGGCAGCCACTTGAGCCTTTGCCTCTATAAATGTGCCAAAATTGAGGTTAGATGTCAACGTGACACCAAGAAGGTCAAGTTGGTCGGTTATCGGCACGGTTACACCTCGGAAAGATGTAGCTGGGTGGAATTGGCTCCTTTTAGCGGAAAAAAGACACGCCTGGGTATTAGCAGCATTGAACTTGACCAGATTGGCATCGCCCCACTCTGAGACAGCCTGTAAGGACAAGTTCAGGCGCTCAACCATAGCCTCCCGGAGAGACCGGATCTGCGACCCACCAGCTCGTGCGTTAGACACGTATCTCTCAGCAACAGTACTGTCGTCTGCATACCAAAAGGTACCGGGTTTTAGCAGATCATTAATATGCAGCAAAAACAATGTTGCCGAGAGCACCGACCCCTGAGGAACCCCGGCATTAATATCCAGCAGTCCAGACGAGCAGCCATTTATGACCACTCGAATAGACCGATCCCGCAGGAAGTCTGCAATCCAATCACACAATCCGGCGAGTAGACCGAAGGAAGGAAGCTTACCAATAAGGCTTTCGTGCCAGACCCTATCGAAGGCTTTCGAGATGTCAAGAGAGACCGCAAGTGCTTCCCCGTGTTTCTCGATGGCCTCACTCCAGATGTGAATGGCATACGCTAGAAGGTCCCCAGTGGACCGGTTTCGGCGGAAGCCGTATTGTCGGTCACTAAGGATATCGTTAGCTTCTAGGTATGCCAGGAGCTTACCATTCAGCACGCGTTCCATACTCTTACAGAGTATAGAAGTTACTGAGATGGGTCTATAATTTGTTGGGTCAGCTCGACTGTCCTTCTTGGGCACGGGCTGCACGTTAGCTTGCTTCCAAGCCATCGGCACCTTACCAGTCTCAAACGAAAGGCGATATAGGCGTGTCAAGATCGGAGACAACTCAGGCGCGCAGGTCCTCAGTACAATTGCCGGTATCCCGTCGGGGCCACTGGCCTTATTCACGTCTAGGTTACGCAATACCCTACGAACGTCCTTCTGATGAATGCGAATGTTCGACATACTCGACTCGCATCCAACAGGAGAAGCAGGGAGCCTAGCGCCACCAGGATCGAGACGCGAATTTTCCGCAAACAGAGATGCAAACAGGTTCGCTTTTTCCTCAGCGGAATGGGCCAGCGACCCATCAGGTCTCAGCAGTGGTGGTAGTGAGGGGCGGCAGAAGTTCGATTCAACCGACTTAGCCAGGGACCAAAACGCCTTAATGCCTGCTGGGTATGAAGCAAGTTTGTTCCCAATTCGGCTAATGTAGTCAAAGCGAGCCCTCCGCAACACCTTCTTGCAGGACTTGGCAGCCCTGTTGAAGGCCCTCTTCTTCTGACTCACGTCACCCGCTTTGCGTGTACGAGCGTCGACCCATGCTAGGTACGCCGTATGTTTGAGCGCATCAGCGCGATTGCACTCGGCACCAAACCATGGACGAGCCACGCTAGATATTGTTACGTCAGAGAACGGAATGAAATACTCAATTCCCTGTCGCAACACATCCGTCACGGCGTTCGCGCACGACGAAGCGTCAGTCGAAGAAAAGCAAGTAGGCTGCCAAGGATAACATGCGAAGAAAGATGGCATTCCATCCCAATCTGCTGACCTGTATCGCCATACCCGCCGGGTGCCTCTAAGGCTAGGATCGGGCGGGGAGTAGACGGACACAGATTTCACCAGACAGTGGTCGGAACTTCCTAGTGGTGAAGAAATCGACTCCGAGTAGCGGTCTGGATCTGTTGTCAGCAGAAGGTCCAAGCAATTGGCTGTGTGCAAATCAACATCGGGCACCCTCGTTGCCCCCTGGACCAGCTGGGTGAGATTTAACGCTAGCGCTAGCTTTCGCGTCTCTCGTCCAGCATGGTCTGTGCACCGGTATGGGAAGATCCACTCCTAATGGTGGGCGTTGAAGTCCCCAAGTAACACCAATTGTGCAGAAGGGTATCGCTGCTGAGCCGCATCCGCCGCCTCACTGAGGTGTTGTGTGAGCCCAGTTGTCTCCAGATCTCCGCTGTGCGACCGATAGACACAGGCATAGATTATTTTATCTAGGCCAGTGTCCACCAGAACCCAAAGTGTTGAGAACCTGGAGTCCTCAAGGTTGCGGAGACGCCGATAGCAGATGTCGTCCCGGGCGTACATACATACACCCGCGCGTGGTTTAAAATAGTGCTCCAGAGTAAACCCTGGGTAAGTGAGTACGACACGTCTGACGGATATCCGATCTGCGTCTCCGAAAGGAACAGGAGCGCTGGTTTCTCAGTCTCCAGGTGGTGATGGACTGCGGCGAGATTAGAGTGCAGACCTCGTATATTACACAGGTGCACTTTGTGGGAGAGGGAGTGCTGCCGCTGTACAGCCTTTTTAATTTTGTTTCTTTGATTCATTGAGTTTGAGAGTGAAGGAGGTAGAGGAGAAGGAAGTGAAATGAGGTTCCATGCTGCTAACCTTCAGGCACGCTCTGACAGGACGGCATCATTGGGGGACTAGTCTGGAGATTGCGGGGACGCCCGAGCCCCCCCGGGAATGTCCATCGGGCCCTCTCGTCTGGTCGCCAACCAGCACGATGGTGCATTCCGGGATTTTTCGACAGTTGGCGGGGCAGCCTTTCGTGTGTGGCTAGCACACTACTTGGGCCCCCAACTACCTGCGGTTGGCCAGCGGCGCACCGTGCCTCGGATCCCGCTACCTTCCGCGACTAGTCTCCCGATACGCCCAAATCAGAGCGAGCCTGGTTGGTCTGCCTGCATAGGAACAACTATTTCGACCCTACTCCTCTGGATTGGCTACACTGAGCATCCTACCGGAACACGGCTAGGCCGCTTGGCGGTATGCCTTTGCCCAGTGGGTGGTCACAAGCCATCGGCCGAAACCTACCACCAGTTAGTGTCACCTGATTAGCACCACCCGGGGACCACGTGTAGGGCAACTGTGGGTATTCTCCTACGGACGCGGGTGACTCGGCCCCCAAAAACAGAATTGAACCGAACTGAACCGAACTGAACCGAACTGAACCGAACTGTACCGAACTGAACCGAACTGAAACGAACTGTACCTAACTGAACCTAACTGAACCGAACTGAACCGAACTGAACCGAACTGAACCGAAGTGAACCGACTGAACCGAACTGAACCGAACTGAACCGAACTGAACCGAACTGAACCGAATTGAACCGAACTGAAACGAAGTGAACCGACTGAACCGAACTGAACCAAACTGAACCGAACTGAACCGAACTGAACCGAACTGAACCGAACTGAACCGAACTGAACTGAACCGAACTGAACCGAACTGAACCGAACTGAACCGAACTGAACCGAGCTGAACCGAACCGAACCGAACTGAACCGACCTGAACCGTACTGAACGTTGTGTACTTGATAGGTTTTCTGAGACGACATCATAAAACACAAATGACTAAACTTGACCCTCTTCAAATTTTACTGGCGAATAACTCGAATTGATTTCAATCAAACCGCGTAGTTTTAACGACCACACTCGAGAAGGAAAAACTCGAAAATTCACAATCCCACCTGCAAGTAATATTGTTAAGGAATGCAACAAGTTATGGCTCGCCGTGGATCACTGCTGTATGGTACCTCTGAGACAGAGTGCAGTAATATGAGTGAACTCGTCGCGCGTCAGCACTCGCTGAACGGAACGCGATTGAATGCTCTCCGAAGCATATTAAAACTTTACGGCGCGAATGTTTGCAATTACTGCACAATCTGCGCGATGTGAGCGATGTGAGCGCTCCGTTCAGTTATAGCACCTATGTACCTCTATGTTCCTAAGATATGACGACGTTACGACTTTACGACTGTGGTTTCAGAAGGAATATGTCGAGGTGTAAGGGTTGTATCATGTAAGTATGGCAGTATGGATCATTTCCCAGATGAACCGTTGTCAGCATTAGAAAATATTCTTACAGGAAACCAGCTGGAAATTTACTTCGTTTCCAAATTCAAATTGCGAGAAGTAAAACCAGAAGATTGAGCACGTGCATGAGATGATAAACCAGTTAGTAAACGTAGTTTGTTCTTTTTACTGAAACGTTGGACTCTTCAAAATTCTCATCTGCTTGTGAAATGGTTTGTCAAGATACTTATATCCCAAATAGAGGCAAGGCTACAGGTGTAATATTGTGTTGATGATCCAAGTCCCGCTGAGCACCGGATGTTTGTTGTGGCTACACCTCTCGCGTGCCGCGTGCTGCCGCGTGCCGCCGCGCGGGTGTCGCGGCGCGGCGCGTCGTGCTCCAGCTCCGGGCGCCAGTCGCACAGCGAGCCCCGCGCGCGCCGACCGCACCACGCGCGCCGCGGACACCCACCCGACTGTACTACGAGTACCGGCTCTAATCGCTTATCGCTCCGTACAACACTACTACTATTTTCTTCAAGAGTTTCAAAACCTTTGAGAGTTTTATTCCGGTACGTAGCGTAGTCCCTGTTAGTCGTAACTTAAAAAGTAAGGTTTCCCAAAACTTCTGGTGTTCAGTTCGCGGGAAATCGCATAAAATAAATCTCCGTGCGGCGGTTCATATCGTAAATTTAAAAGTTGTATTTCAGTCGCCGTCGGGTTCCGTATGGAAATAGATATCATTTAGTGTAAACTGTTCGTGGATGTGTGGTTTCGTTGTTCAGACTTTGCGGGAACAAGAACTTAGATTGAGTCCAAACTGTGTTGAAAGTGTGTACCTAACTGCTGAAGAAGTCGCGTAAAGAAGTTCTTCAAAGGGTATGTATAAAATTACGTACCTACTACTTAAGTATATCACACGACCTGTCCTGAATAAAAACTTGTAAAACGTGCGTGTTTCGTCTGCGTCGCGCGTAGGTTCGTACATGAGGCGGACTTCATGGAAGGAGTGCAGCAAGTAGCTGTCGAGGATGACAGCTACAGTTCAAAATTTACTGTCTGGATTAGCATGAGAAACACATTGAGTTCAATACACATTATGTTATGGGTGCGTGGCCAATGGCGGCCGACGTAGGTACCTAATGGTTTAACGACGAGCCCGCGCGGGCCTCGGCGAGTAGCTCGTAACATCGCGCTGTTCTGAAAGAGACTATTAATCTGCAGGTCACAATCAAAAGGCGTCGTTATAATAAATTGTTTCGGGAGTGCGCGCTGATCGGTATTTAACCGAGGTTCATAAATCTTGGGCAATTTCCAAAATGTCGGTGTTTCCGGCGCGCGCTCACTGCCACGCAAATTATTTTAGTGGCACTTCAGCCACAGCGCTAGCTCTTAAAAGCGCTTCCGGAACCATTTTCACGTTACAGCTCGTTTAGGAAACTATAATCCGAAGCCGCTCGAACGGTTCGGAACTTCGGAATTGTCTCACGATTAACGCGCATTGTCCTCACAATATTGTGATTAGTACAAATCGTTCCTCTTGTGAGCCACACACGTACGATACGTACCTACCATGTGAACATGATCAGTGATCACAACATCCACAATGTTTTCTGATAAGCTGGAGATGACGCGTCGCTAATAACTGCGAAAGTTAAGACGTTCAGCAGAGGTAAGAGATTGTAAAGATGACATGCGTCGTAATTAACTATTCGGTGTCCTGTTGCTGGATTTCTTTCAGCTTTTATATTTAGGGAATATAGGTACGTAACTGTGCCATATACAAGACACAGTTCTGAAATGGATTGTAGATAAGATACAGGCCTGACGGGCTGTACTCTCGAGAGGTGCCGAGATACGAGCGCTGCTGGGAGATATCATCATGAGGGGCTGACGATCGATGAGTTATGCTAGTGAAACTTTCAGGGAAATGATTATTCTTACGAGGAAATATCCTAACTAAAGTGTTTTCTTTAACATCTTAAATTTAATATCTCATCTTAGGTAGTATCAAAGGAAGTTCAACGTAAATCACAGGTGAATTGTGTTACAAATGTTACAATCTGCTTAGGTACCCATTTTCCGACTTTGGTTTGTTCGACTTCCAATATAATCACTAGGTACTTGGTTAAATTATTGTACTCTGTGTGGCCATCAAATCTGCGAGTTATAGCGCGTTGATGACGGCGAGGTTCTGTCAACCAGATCAAACAATATTATACAGTCGTGTGCGGGGCTCGGCGGCGGCGGCGGCGGCGGCGGCCTGTTGATCCGCCTACTAGATTATTTTCCTTGTTGACCTCCGCACCGTGCCGGCCTCGTCGCTCGCAGTCCCAAACAAATACCTTTTTAAATCACCAATGAACAGGACACAAATATTTACTCACTCATAAATATTTATAAAAGCTGCCATGTATTTCAGTGTACCTCCCTATGCCTTGTGTATTTCAGAGTCTGAGAACAATGTTCGTTGAACTAGATCCTACCGACCACAAGAAAATTGCCTTCATATACATTCATAGAGATTCATTTTGCATAGAAATCTATTCTTTGATTTTATGCTTGGGCGGAGTAAGGTGAACCAGGTAGAAAATAAAAGAATTCTTAATTGTGCCTGAGTATTTATTTAAAACCACGATTTTGAACAACTAAATCGTCAATAAAAATAGTTTAATACTCAAACTAAGTACTTACTGAAAATCACGATCTAAAGAGTGAAACAAGAACATATTCATAGTGATGTGCAGAGGACAGCCGCGCTCGCTCAAGCGACTACCAGCGGACGATCAAGACGCTTCTAACGACGATACCTCATTTGTCAAATTTTAATGAGCTGTTTCGAAGTTATGAGGTGACAGATGAACATACCTACATACAAACATACAGGTCAAAATCCTTATACATTTTGCTCCTTCGTAGTCGGGTAACAAATTACGTTGTGTCTTGGAAAAAAAGTGTTCTAAAGATCGTGCAATAACTTCGCTAAGTAGAAGCATGGCTGTCGGGATAAGTTCGTCAATTCGTGGTCATCATCGAACTCGGCTAAAACTTTTGCAAGTTTTCTGTAAAGGACACGTTTCAATGACGTCATAATTAGGTGTTCGGTTTCCATGACACGAACAGTTCGTGTTCGCATTGCTGTGGTATTGTCGAACAACCACATCGTTTAGATTTCACAATAATTAATGTTGAAAACAGATTTCGCGAGTTTTAGTTATGGCGGAAGTGATAACGGCACAGATCTGTCCGTGTCACGATTACGTTTACACATGGACATTGGACCTCCTATCCTATTCAACTAGTACAATAACTAAAAACCTGTAGTTTGATGTTTGGATATTTATTAACGAGTAGAATACGGAATGTCGACGCACAAAATATCGATAAATGCTGATACGATGACAACCACGCCTCAACGATTAATCGGAAACTTGGCACAGTTGGCACACCATAGGTAAGCCATGGCCTACCCATGGTGTGTATGTAAACTGGAGATCGTATGCTCACTCAGCAAGTCACCAAGCCATGACCTGGGAAAGGATAAGATCCCTAGTTTTCCGGTAGGTGTTTAGTTCCCGCGGAATTATTTCCAACTGTCACGTTGGCAAAGTGCGAAGTCGTTGGCAAAGGTTAGTTATGAATAAAACCATAACGTTCTCAGGCTCTAGAAGAAGGAAACTATCTGTTATTGAGCAGTCCAGCTGCATCGGGTCAGGCGCCAGGAGAGTAACCCCACCGCTGTGTCGTGTAACAACAAACCAGCGTAGCGTAGTAACGCTACGCTGGTTTGTTGTTACACGACACAGCGGTGACTTCGAGCCACGAAGGAATGGCACGTGAGCCAGGTTAGAGAGACGCTATTATTAGCTCCGACCTACCGCGCGGGTACCTTCCGCAGGCGGCACTGGCGGCGATCTGTCGCCTTCCATTGATTGCTAGACAATGCCCGGAGGATAGTGAGAACAACCATCAATGAACCGAGAATAAGTAACGGACCGACAGTTTCGTATTAAATGGATTCATGTGCAGGCGAGTTGCCTGGAGCGAGCTGCGAATGACGTGATGATGCAGGTACACTGCACTTTGTATACAACGAAATGGGTATCATTGTAGAATTAACGCGCGCAGACTATTTGGAACGTTCGATGTTTTTCCGAGATGTATTTTACTGAAAGAAATAAAACAGGTATATTATCACAATCAGTTTTATTCGCTGGTTTATTACGCTAATATTGTACTGTGGGCCAACTCTCAGCAGCTCGGCAGTCAGCAGCAGCCAGCAGGCGTCACGAGCACGTCACAATATATGTTCGCACTCTACAGCAGATCGCAGCGTTTTATGAATCCAACAGTTTGTTCATTTAATAAACGTTCGCGTTGTATCGCGTGTGTTATAACAATTCCGAACAAACAGTTTAATGTTGATTGCTGGAGAAACAGAAAGAGTGCCAGCAAGTCTGGCCTAATATTTAGTGAGATGACGTAGTTTGCGTAATTTTCAAGTAAACCAGATATTTTGGGATGTGACTGCAAGGAGCTATATTTACGCTGAAATACCTACGTGTTTTTGAGTTACTGTTCATTAATAAAAAGTTGGTTGACGACGTGTGATTGCTATATCATGCTAAATGTTTCCGCTCACTAAAACAAGCTCCATTTAAAATCGGTACGATTCACAATTTTTCATCGGTGTCATTATTAAAATGTCAGGATTTTAACATCACATTACAATATTGATCGGTCAGTATTTCAGATATCATTAATATCGAAAGAAATATTTTGTCTTTCATAGAATTTAAATCATCATAACGTTTTTAGTCTCGATATTTTTTTATTGGAGACTTTCATGCTCTATTATGTAGGTACTAATTGGAGCACGTTTTGTTCTCTGCAATACTTATAACGTAGGTAACGCAAGTCGTCATTTACCAGTACCTAGTTAAGATGCTTACCCTCGGTGACCAGACCACACCAGACCTAGTTAAGATGCTTACCCTCGGTGACCAGACCACACCAGACCACACGGGCCGTAGGTACTCGGTCGAGTGCCAATCTGTGCGAAGGGCCGTCGCTCGGCCCAAACCACACATTACCAGCAGGAGCGATCACAACACATTACATTTTACTGTCGGAATATTCCGTTGTCATGAGACAGTCACTGTAGAATAGTTTTATAAACGTTTGAGTAGGTAGCCATGAACCCGTTTATATCGATGAGCTGGCTGGACGAGTCAACCGATGATCAATGTCTTCACACGTGGATACTGTTAACTGTCTCCGCAAACGTTCAGTTACAACATGTTTATTCAAATTACGCAGACTTCCAATCTGCGTACGACGTAAAAGGCCTTGTAGATATTATAATGTAAATCATGTTACATATTCTTGACTAGGCACCTACTTCGTCCGTGTTTTGTCACAGTAATTAAGCACAGGTATTCACGCATGTTCCATTGAACAGCTGAAGAGATTATCATAATGATGTGTCGCGACTCGCGTCATGTCGCGTGTGTGCTTGAACGCGCGATGATCGCTACGACGCCGCCCGTGTCGCTAACCACCGCACCCGCGCGGCTCTGTCGCAACTCGCGACTCGCGTTCGCTCCGCGTCGCGTGTATTACACTAAACGAGCAACTTGTTGTAAGTGCGTTTAATTTTCTTTAGATGAAGCTGAACTTATTTTCCACTTTAGTGTTACTGAGTAGGTCGTGGGTAAAGCGTCGCCGACGTTTGCAAGGCTTCACACCACCTTACATGAAGTTGCGGAACTATACCTACACTACAACGTCGACGCAATCTGTGGGAATAAAAACTAAAACACGTGCAAGTATTTAATTTGAAATTAAAATGGTTAATCAGCTTAAGATCTTCGGTAGATAATCTAATACCAGCTTCGAGTGGAGTGTGGAGCACGCGAATATTAACGACATCATCCGACGAGCTCTTGTCACCGTCGCGTCGGCGTTCCGGCTGTATGAATCCAATGGCCTGGCACGCGACGATGGCAAGAGACCGGACGGCATGTCGTTATTTCCATGGAAGATGGATACTTAGGCCATTAGTGGGGGACGCTACTTGTGTCGGTACTCTTAGTCGGTACGCTAGCTCTTCGTGCTATACTGCCGCTGTGGCTGCGGAGAACCTCCAGCGGTGGAAACATAATAACCTGGTTGGTAGTTATTATTTTCGAGCCATTTAGGGTTGAAACTCTCGGGTCGTGGGGTCCGAGTGCTCATTACTTGTTTAAAGATCTCGCAAGACGTTTAGTTGACACTTTGCGTGACCCTAGGGCTAGCTTTAGCTTGGACAAAGTATAATAGATATTGCCATACAACGGGGCAATGCTGCCAGTCTTTTGGGCACACTTCCAGTCGACAGCGATATGCGGATAAATTTTTGACGCCATATGTTGGGGTTAACTTAATTAGGAGTTTTATTTGTATTTTTAGTGTATACTATAGTTGGTTAAGTATTTAATCTACACTAATATTATAAAGAGGAAAGATTTGTTTGTTTGTTTGTTTGTTTGTTTGAAATGAATAGGCTCCGAAACTACTGGACCGATTTGAAAAATTCTTTCACCAGTAGAATCCTACATTATCAGAGATGGACATAGGCTATAAAATATTTTCAAAAAAGTTAGGGATCCGTATGAAAACTTCGATAATGTGACCCAAGGTGTGAGAAAAAATCCTTATATCGCGTACGCTGCGGAATCCATTGACAATAGAGCAAAGTGATGTACTACAGTTTTATAGAGGTCATCAATATCTACAAAAAAGTCCGCATTACCATATGTCTAACTATTATGGGTAAGTCACCATGACCGCTTTTTGTTAATATTAGTCAAGCAAATCCCATGGTGAAATAAAAAATGGTGATTATAGTACCATGATATTAATCCTTATCCATTTAAATGATTTGATAATTAAGTTTGATTATGTCCGTGTAAATTACACTTTAAATCATTCAAATCGGACCTTTCGTTCAAAAGTTACGACGGTAATAAACATGCTCGGAGTAAGAAAAATGTCGCGGCTTGAGCGAACTGGGGAGAATCGTATCAATGCTTGGTCCGATGACGTTGAAACACCACGGCATTTAATGTTTTCGATAAAACAATAAGAATATCAAATGTTTGGATTTTTCGAAAATCAACTAGGTACATACATAATAAGGGGTGAAGCAGGGGTGAATAAGTTTTTAGGGGAGGAAATTATAGCTTGCTTCAATTTACGTCGGAATTCTATGAATAAACTAAAAGTGGGATAATTGCAACAGATCATGTACCTAACAATTTTTGCATAATCAACCTCTGACGGGCTGAACGGGGTGAACAGTTGCGCTGAACCAATAATGAGAATCGTTGTGCTTAATTTTCCAAAACTAACCTTTATAAGGGGATATGTATAGGGGCGTTGCAGTTTGTGGATTACCTACTATCCCCACGCGGACGAAGTCGCGGGCGAAGTGCTAGTAATAAATAATCTAAATATCAACAGTTGTAAATCCCAGCTAAGTATATTAAGTGTCAATATATAATGGAACACAAAGGATTATTGACAACAGAACGTTGTGCCCGAGGAAATGTTTTCCTGTTCTAAACAATATTGTGTCGCTAACACAGCGTGATTGTCTTTATTGGGTCGCTACTAACCTCAACACGATTGCGGATGCTGTACTCGTACCTACTGATATGTTTCTATCTGTCAGATTTTCTTATTTTCTAAAAGGGTGGCTTGTCTACAAAATATTAGTCCACCCCACACATTCATGTTTACCAGGCCGCGACGGTCGAGTCTAAATTATATTAGATCGTAGGTACTTTTATTCCCTCTTTGGGCCGCTCCGGAAGAACCCGCCATCGCCGCTGCAAGTAAAGTCACAAGAACACATACCGCTAATATTATGATTTAGGATCGAGCGACTTGGCTCATTTCCCAAAAGTATTGATATTAACCATTAGTATAAAACAATGACATAATCACATTCAATATTTTACATAAAATAAAGTAAGTCTGCTTCTTCTCGTGTCGATTGACTCATTGACTCACGATCATATCGTCCGACAGTATTGAGCAACTTGTACAGCTCTGTCATTGTCCTCGTTCAAATCTTGGATGGCGTACATTGATATTATATCATTGATGGTATATCACAATTGTAAGAACAGACATTCAGAACTTCGAATTTTAAAATGCATATCATTTAAAATGTGGTGGAGTTCACGCGGCGTGTGAGCCGGAGTGACACGCTGTCACCGCTGACACTGCGATGAATATAAGTGTTCAAGAAGTGCTGACGCTGCAGTAATAAGCTGTTGAAAGGAGTGTCGCCGGTGTCCCGCGCCTGGCCCGACACCCCGACACCACGAGTGTCGCCGGTGTCCGACACTGCCAGTGTGTCCGACACTCGCGGGCAAGGGTTTCATTTCCGGCGCGACTCGAGGCAGGTTTGCTTTTCCACCAAAAGCTTATATTTGTCACACGGTATATTGCTGTGGCCCGCTAGCTCAGTGTACTATTAAAACGCTATGTTTTGGATTCAATATTTATTTTACTACGGTCCGGGAATTCGATGGTTGCGCAGATTACTATTTCAAACAACCGACTACGACAAGGGATGACAGTGATAAGTTGACATTGAATTTTCGAATCAATCATCAATCGACGGGCTCACTCAGAGCTTTGTAAAGGTAGATAACAATCCAAATTAAAATGTGAAGATTTTTACTCGACTGCGTCAGAAGGAGGGTAATGTTTTTTACTAAAATATCGTATTAAAAATCCCGATACGTTACCATGTCTTCTTGAATTGTGAGTTTTTGTTATATAAAGGTACGAACTTCGTTTGATTTACCAAAAATACGCAACATTTCAAACGCGTTTTGGTTTAGGTACGTCTTTTAGAAAGGCTGAGAAAGTCACCATTAATTTATTAAATTAAAATATTGTGTCATAATGGGCGGTATGGTATGTCTTGTCGTAATCAATTCGACATTTCTAGGGAGGTTTATTTGTTCTTATACTCACTGGCTGCTAGCAAATTAACAACCAACTGAAGAATAATTGTAATTATCTATAGATTTCCTATTTTGGTCAATGTGCGAAACTATTATAATATGCTAATAAGTCCATGTGTGTGCAGTGAGCCAGAGAGCCACTACAACACCGTACGGTTCGGAGTTCGGACGACGCGACGCGAATAGCTCGCAGACTATAAATAACGCGGTAACTATGTAACTGAGCTATTTCAGCACATGTGCGATAATGTGGATACTGTGACACACCGCCGAGGGCGACGGAGTTTGGACTCGCCGATATTTGAACATTTCCATACTTCACTAATACCTGTAATAAGTATCATCGTGTTGACCGACAGGTTAGAACGATATTATCGAGTAACTACTTCATTCAATATTATTTTTACTAACATCACACTCTCAAATATGGCAGGTTTAAAATTGCTTTGTCAAACAATACCTACAATATGGCGTGTTTTCTATGTTGTATTTTTAAAGCCCTTTTACATTACGACCTGTCATTTTCCTGCGCTTGCCCGTGTCCATTGCGTGTAGTCGGCGCGATGTGTTTCCTCTGATATCCTCTCCCATCTGCCTCGGTGGGTAGTCCGTCACGCTATCGTTCAGCCACTTTTCCTTTAATTTGGTACAATGTAAACATTGGTTACAAACATTACCTGATCAGAAACCTTATCAGGCATTCAGAAGTTGAGGATAACTCCATCCCGCGAGCTTCTTCAATATGTAGGTATACTTTTTAAATTACACAATGAATTTCAAAAGGCTGAGAGCTCCATGGCAATCCGTTGAACAAGCGCAGGAGGAGGGGAGGAGGGCATTATGATAATAACAGGGAACTGCGAAGAAAGAGTAATGCTTCAAAGTGACGCTTTACTTTACTTAAACGTTAATAAAAGAGGTTCGGTTAAGTAGGAGGAGGTATGGAATATTGAGAGCCATGTGTGAAGCTCATTATTTCTTTGTATATGGCTGTCAATATACCTGCTAATAATTTTGATTTATTTATTGTGTAATTTTAATTTTAATTAAATTTATTTCGAATTTTAAAAACTTGATTCGTATGTTGCCTGAAATAAATTTAATTTAATTTATTTTGATAAAATAAACTGTTTTTCTGCAATTAAAGTTTTTATTGTTTTACAAACGATTGTTTTATAAGTAATCAGTATAAGTTACTGCTGTGTACAAACGATTGTTTTATAAGTAATCAGAATAAGTTACTGCTGTGTACAAACGATTGTTTTATAAGTAATCAGTATAAGTTACTGCTGTGCACAAACGATTGTTTTATAAGTAATCAGTATAAGTTACTGCTGTGCACAAACGATTGTTTTATAAGTAATCAGTATAAGTTACTGCTGTGCACAAACGATTGTTTTATAAGTAATCAGTATAAGTTACTGCTGTGCACAATATTACTTTACCTGTAATTAAAGAAACAACAGTCAAGCTTTAACTTTCACGAATATCGCCTCCTATAGGTCCTATAGGCCCTATAGGTCCTTCAGCTGTTCTATTTGTAACTAAGTGTACCTACGTAGTTTTTTGTAACTTCACAAATCACAATGATATGTGAATAGGTTATCATTTCTTAACATCTATACACACTATAATATAGTGGTTATAGGTAAGTACTAATTTCCGTTAAAGATCGGCTAATTGTCCGCAAGAACGAGATGATCTGTCGGTCCATTAGTCCAGCAACACATGCTGCCCCGCCGCATGCTGCACTGCGCATGCGCACCGTCCGCGCCCGCGCCCGCGTCTTCGTCGTCGACAAATGACTTGACAATAGCAATTTGTTACACTTGACAACCACACATTGGACACCACGAAAGTAGGACGAATAGACAAATAGGACGGCAAAATATGAATCTTAATGTTTTCCAAAATGTATTAAGTAAATTGGACTGAAAACGTGACGTGTCAGTATGTAGAATGTTCCTCTCAGTTTGTAGCCACAGGCGACAGATACTCTCCCAGAAACATTTGGTTAGGAGTGGACGAGTGGTCCTGTCACTTAGCGGATTGGTTCTCAGGTTTCTAGATGGAAGTAGAAACCTGTGTCTAGGTGGGTACATACAATGTTGTGTATGTTTCTACTTTCGTTGAGTTTTATTTTTTGTTGAATCAATTACAAATAGAGAGGATTAATGAAACAGCTGTAAGTAAGTACCTATTTAATTTAGGTACTCACATCACTTTTACGAGAATGAATACAGTTAAGAATTCAACCCTTGCCATAAAAGCGAGGTTCAAAAATGCTAACACACATTATTTTGAGAACGTAAATATAGAAGCTTAGTTTTAAATCTACTTTTAGAAGGTTTTAACAAGTTACACGCATTCTGTGGTCCGGCAGCACATACCTTCTCATGTCTCAACATCAAGGGAATATTAATTACAGCAAATTGTTCTTTTTTTTGCTTGAATCACTAACGCCACGGCGACGTATACAATGTCGTGTAATGAGCAGTAATTACGATGTACTACGTCTACGTCTACGTCGGCGCGTGTTCACGACTGACACTATTATTGTATTGCCGACGAATTATTACGTGACAACAACAGTTACTACTGTAGTAATAAATTAATACTAATAATGTTCGCTTTAACCCACGCTGTTCATGATACCTACTTCATTGTAATTTTACAGAGTCAATATTTGCTGGTATATTTCAGTGTACTCGTGAACAACGCTCCTTGTTTACAAAGGTGTGTCTATGACACGTCGCGTCGTCAGGTAGCACTTACCTAGCCTTTTCATTCTCCGACTGTACACCGACTGGCGACGGACGCGGGCTCTATATGAAGTGGTAGGTAGTGCCCAGGCACTGCAGGGAAGCACTGAGACGCCGGATTATCCGCAGCTAGGTCCATGCCCCGGCTTTGTGCGAGCTGACAGTTTGCTGACAATTGTTACACTTTATAAGCTTATCATTGTTGTACACAGTACAGTTTTATCGAGTTTGCTTTAGTAGGTACTTACTTACCTTAATATTAATAATTTAAAAATATTTGGTTGTGTTGTATGTTTTTAATCAACCTGTATAAACAAATCTCAGAGAGGAGACCTTAGCCCAACAGTGGGGGGACTTTTTTGTGTTAAGATTATTGTAATATAAGGGTACCTACTTACAACCAGTAGGAGTGTATGTACAATAGATAAACATGTCAAGAACCACTAAATGATTATATTATGGTCATAACCAAGAGGGCTTCACAATAGCCTCCGTACCCGCGGGAGTGCCGGTCATCTCTCAGAGATGAATGTCAAGAGGCAAACACAGAACAGCCTCCAGATATGAATACACGGCGGTCAGCAGCCGCTGCTCAAGAGCGACAACTGCGGTATTTACCGAAAACTGTTGTTTACGTTGTATGATGAACCTTATTATATTTATTTCACTAAATTATGAATAAATCTAGCATGTTTTCGTAATTGTTCGTCATAGAACACGCTCTAAGTAATACCGCCGAGTGGAGAGGCGCTGACTCATTCTTCCGAGTTATTCATCCTATCAAGCAAACACGGGATTGTGGAGACAGGTGTATTCGGAAGTGTAAAGTGTCTTCGTCGCGAGACGTCGCAGTAAAGTCGTTAGGGGCGCTCGCTGGCTTCGGGAGCGATCCGAGCGATCCGAGCGATCCGAGCGAAGTGCGCTGTATGAAGCGGAGCTGACGGGGCTGAAGCGACGAGCGCTGACAGTTCCCGCGAGACTCAGCGCTGCAGCGCTCGAATCGGTAATGAATGCAATTAAAAAAACAATCTAATATTGCTGACGGACGGTTCGCGACTAAAGCGCGAACCGTCAGCAATATTGGTGTTGGAACAATTGAGATTATTTTGAGCTCAGATGAGGTACCTATGTACACGTAGTCGAGCTTGTTCCGTAGATATTTCTTCGACAGCAAAAAATGTTATTTAGGTCTTGATTTGTGTTCATACGACATCACGTGGTTGTTGGACATTATGTTATGTTTATGATAAAAATTTAAAGAAACCACAAGTATAGGTAGGTAATGTTGTGGAGCGTTAAATATAAAGTTTTTATTGAATCATCCCCTGCTATCCATTACCTACGCACTCTAGGTAATTGTTAATCTATGACAGTAATTGCACACGTGTAATTTACCAACTTACACTTGAATTTTCTTTTACTTGGCCGCCGCCGGCGCCGCTGTAGGTACGAAGAACGTGTCCGTTTCGATGGCGCGGCCACGACTTTTTTTTTTTTTAAATTATGTCACGATTTTGTAAAAATTTGTAAAAGTGGACTCCCAAAACCATAAATTTGTCAAAGCTATGGTTAAAAAGTTATAAGGGTTTGAACGTGGCCGCGCCATTGAAACGCTCCGAACCGCGCGGCCACGGAGATCTTTAAAACTAAACATTGCAGAGACCTGAAATTTTGGTAAGTAACAGATTAAATTTGTAAAAAAATTGTAAAAATATAGAAAAAAATCCTGGGCTTATATTTTAGGAGCTGTGAGACTAATACGCCATGGCCGCGCCATTGAAACGGTGAAAAACACATTTTCGCTGATATCTTGCTGAAAAGCAACGCAGACGTCTGAAGTATTTTGTAAAACCCAGATTTGAATTTGTAAAAACTAGTAAAAATAAAACAAAAAATCCTAGGTTTATATTTCAGGAGCTATAAGACTAATACGCCATGGACGCGCCATTGAAACGGTGAAAAACACATTTTCGCCGATATCTCGCTGAAAAAGCAACGCAGACGTCTGAAGTATTTTGTAAAACTGAGATTTGAATTTGTGAAAACTAGTAAAAATGCACGAAAAAACCCATTTACATTTCAGGAGTTGTAGAACGGAATCTTTAATACGTCTTGAATATGACGAGAGGGTGACCATGGCTTATTGTTTACAGAAAACTTTTCAACTATTTTATTAGATATTGTATCTTAAGGCGCTGTGATCCCCCACCAACCGTGTCTCCACGTTGCCGTCGTGGTGGGGCTTGCGTGTCTCAGTGATCTTGGGGGCTTTGCCGGTAGAGCCACTCATGCCGGAAGGTCCCAAGTGAGAGACCAGACCAAGAGACACAAGAGGGGCACACCGTTCGGAGACTTGAGCAGTGTTCGGGTCCTCGGACGGTGTGCGTCTCATTGGCTTTTGTACGCGTCTGATCATCAGACGTGACTGTGAGGGCAGCGAGCAAGCATTGAGAGAGAAGGGGAGAAAGGGACCGCACCCTCAAAAAGGACAACATGGATAGCAGCAAAAAAGAGACACTACCCCAGGGCGGTCCGGACTGCACAGCAGTCCGGGAATCCGCCACGCTTTATGCGTCAAGCCCCTCGTATTCTGGGGGGGGCAACGTTGCTATCCACCATCCGATTGCCGATGGCAACAAGGGCCGAGGAGGCCCCCGATCCGAACATCCTTCGCGGAAATGATCGGTTTCGATTTTGGCTCGCCTGACAAAGTGTCGGTCGGGCGGAGCGCGGGTAGAGGCGCGCTACTTTGAAGGGAGGGCTTGCCTGAGCGTCACGCGGGTGCAGAGTCGGAGTCCGAGCTGGACTCCGACGACCTGGTGACCGTTAGCTCGGCAAGCTCTGGACCCGAGGGGGCGGGGGCTGCTGCGGAGGACTCCAGGTCCTTCCGCAAGCGGCCCAGACCGGAGGACGACCGGGGGTCGTCCTGCAGCGAGGAGGTGGCCTCGGCCCGAAAAATCCCCACCAGTAGGCGGGGCAAGGGCCGAGAGGGAGGCAAGGGGAGATTGCCCGCCTCCAAGGTGGCTGGCCAGCGAGCCGAGAAGCTCGTCGCTGACGGACGACCCCCCGGAGAGGGCGGTCGCGGGGCTCCTGGTTCGGAGTCCTCCGGCGGTGAGCCGTATGACTCCGAACA
Organism: Melanchra persicariae; assembly: GCA_947386135.1. Classification (NCBI taxonomy): domain Eukaryota; kingdom Metazoa; phylum Arthropoda; class Insecta; order Lepidoptera; family Noctuidae; genus Melanchra; species Melanchra persicariae. The sequence goes on from OX376657.1 coordinate 21,236,002, forward strand.
GGAGCGGGTTCGGAGGGCCGGGTTTGCGGAGGTCGTGGAGGCCGCGCTTCGCAATGTGGCCTTGAAGAGGAAACTTTCCTCAAAGAACAAGGCCATAAGCGAGGCGATGGCCTCCATTCTGGCGGCAGCGGAGGCTAACCCAGGGGGGCCTCCGCGGGACGAGATGTCCAAGCTGCGGGCGGAGGTCGCCCGCTTGGCTGCCGCCACGGAGCGTCTCCAGAAGGAGAACGAGGGGCTCCGCGCAGACCTGGCCAGGCTCCGGGGAGCCGGCCCACAGGGGGCGCCGCAAGGGGGGCGCAGGAAGGCCAGGTGCTGGACCTGGTGCGGCAGGAGTTGGCTGCCTTCCAGGCGCGGTTCTCCGTCCTGGAGGGCATCGTCCTGCGCCCCCCGCTAGCGAGTGCGGCGGCGAGTGGGAAGGCCCCCCCAGGCAAGAAAAAGGCGGCGTCGTACGCGGCCGCCGTGGCTGCCACACCGGGGTCGTCCGGCCAGGACAAAGGGTCCGGGCCGGCACCCGCGAAGCCGGTGCCGGGAATACCGGACCCGGCCCCGGGAAGGAAGAGGAGGGGTGGGGTTGCTGCGCGGACGGCGAAGGCTCCTGCGCCGTCTGTGCAGCAGCTCCCCCCGGCTTCCTCGCCTTCAGATCCCCCCCCGGCTCAAGCCGAATGGCAAGTGGCCGGGGAGAAGAAGAAGGCGGGCAAGGCAGCCAGGGCGGCCAAGAGGCGAGAGAGGAAGCGGCGGCAGAAGGCGCGAAGCGTCGCGGCTGCGCTCCGCCCCCCGAAAACCGCGGCTGTAGTCCTTACACTGCAGCCGGACGCGGCGAAGAGGGGCGTGACGTACGCGGACGTGCTCACCAAGGCGAAGGAGGCGGTGAACCTTGGTGAGCTAGGCATCGTAGGGGGCCTCCGGCTACGGGTCACCATGACTGGGGCCCGGATGCTGGAGATCCCCGGGGCAGCCAGCGGCCCAACCGCGGACGCTCTAGCCGAAAGGCTCAGGGCGTCCCTAAGCGCGGACGATGCCCGAGTGTCCAGGCCCACCAAGCGCATCGACATGCGCATCTTGGGCCTGGACGACTCCGTCACGGAGGCCGAGGTGGTGGCCGCCGTCGTTAGGACGGGGGGGTGCTCAGCAGAGGAGGTGAAGGCGGGCACCCTACGTCCTGACAACACGGGCATGCGCACCATTGTGGTGAGCTGTCCCGTGTCGGCGGCCAAGACCATCTCGGAGGGCCGTAGGTTTTTGGTGGGTTGGGTTTCCGCGCAGGTCAAACTGCTGGAACCCCGACCTCTGAGGTGCTTCCGGTGCCAGGTGGGCCACCATGTAGGAGCTCAATGCACCTCGGAGGTGGACCGCAGCGGTCTATGTTTCCGCTGCGGTCAGCCCGGTCACAGGGCCGGCTCCTGCGACGCCGCGCCGCACTGCGTAGTCTGTGCGGCAGCTGGCAAGCCGGCCAGCCGGCCGATCACTGGGCTGGGGGTAGGGCCTGCGCCCCACCCGCCAAAGCCGAAAATAGGAGAAAGCCCTCCGCCACCGCCGTCTCTGCCGCGACCGCCGCCACCGCCGCCGCTTCCTCCGCCGCCATAGCCGGTTCCACTGCGGCTGCTGCTACTGCAACAGCCGCAGTAGAGCCCCTACAACGGGCTCCGGAGGGGGCTGAAATGGAGTGCCAGTAATGGCCCCATTTCACCCCCTCCTGTTGAACGTCAGCCACTGCGCCGCCCAGGAACTGATGCTCCTGAGCATGGCGCAGTGACTGATGCCTGTGGACGTCGAGCAATGGGTAGCTCGCCGTCCGATCAGAACAGGCCCGGGTTGACGGCGCGCTGTGTTCTACGCGCGCCAAGCCAGCAGTCGTCAGCATGGGTCGGGGCCCGATAGGGCCAGAGCCTACCAGGGTTGCGGATTTGTTCGAAAGAGTTACCGCGGCCCTGGAACGTAAAAGGCACTAAGAGGAGCATGGGTGGGTTTAAGTCAGTAGAAGTCTGACACTCCCTGCCGCTCCACCCAGAGCGGGAGGGGTCATTTGATGATTTCCCATCCAATAAAAAAAAAAAAAAAAAAAAAAGGCGCTGTGATCAGCAAAAGCTCGGTCACTCTCGGAGTGTATAGAAAAGAAAGAGAAGCGCGACGACTAAATGCTTGCAATTTATTGCCAAATATGAAGCATTTTATCGATTTCCTCAAAACTAAGTTGATCTATTAAAAATCTAAAACAAAGTTTTGCATTACGATTCGATTCATTATTTGGTATAATTTTTATCGGCGTAAGTAGGCTAATAATATGGGATTTTTTTTCTAATGTCAAAGGTAAAGGTAACTATGACGATCATTATTATCGAGGATTTTATTTTAAATGTGTTTCGGAAACAACAGTGTTCTTGGAAATATAATTTAAGTTAATATATGTTTTAATTATATTTCAAAGAACACTGTTCTTGAAATATATTTTTTCTGCAGCTTGAAACTAAACAGATTTGGCTAAAATTGCGTGAGGAAACCAGCAATTTTCTAGTTTTTGCTGTTCACAGCGCCATAAGGATTCTAAATGAAGTAAAAATGAATGCCAAAATTTAAAACACCAACAAGTACTACGTACGAATTAACTGAAAGTAAAAGGACGACTAATCGAGAAAAGCTTTTGGCGGGAGAAGACGGGATGTGACGGCGGGATATCTCTTTTTGGACGGCTACGAACTACGGAGAACGAATGTGTACCTCACGCACCGTGCGCCTGCATTGCGACCCAACACCCCATCACCAAACATGGCAGGGTCGCCATGTAAGGTTGGGTATTGGAGAAGAGTAAAACGCTTTGACTGCTCGTTGATAACTCACTCATTTATTAATAAGGATTGGTATTTAAGTACACGAGTAACATACAATAGATATATGCAAACTAAGAACATAGATTATACACTACATTTGTTAGACAGACAGCCTTCGTCTCCCGCGCTGCATCCGCGCGTTTCGTTCGCTCCTTTGCTCCTGCTATTCAATGTTAGAATTTAGAATACATGACTTAATTACGGGGATTATTTTTGGCAGAATTTAATCTTAGTCTTATTCATCAAATTATGCTATTTTATACTCATTAGTCATTACGAACGCTATGTAAAAATATCTGTTATAGTTTTCACACGTCTACTCAAAATCAGTATTTTCAGCTAGCAAACAACGATTTTTAAACAAATTAACATGGTTTTGTATACTAACGTTTCACTTTTATTTCATTTAGAATCCTTAAGATATAATTTCTAGTTAAATAGTTGAAAAGTATTCTGTAAACAATAAGCCATGGTCACCCTATCTCATATTCAAGACGTATTTAAGATTCCGTTCTACAGCTCCTGAAATGTAAATGGTTTTTTTTGTGCATTTTTACCTGTTTTGACAAATTCAGATCTAGGTTTTACAAAAAACTTCAGACCTCTGCGATACTTTTTCAGCGAGATATCGGCGATTACGTATTTTTTCACCGTTTCAATGGCGCGGCCATGGCGTATTAGTCTTATAGCTCCTGAAATATAAACCTAGGATTTTTTGTTTTATTTTTACTAGTTTTGACAAATTCAAATCTGGGTTTTACAAAATACTTCTGACGTCTGCGTTGCTTTTTCAGCGAGATATCGGCGAAAATGTGTTTTTCACCGTTTCAATGGCGCGGCCATGGCGTATTAGTCTTATAGCTCCTGAAATATAAACCTAGGATTTTTTGTTTTATTTTTACTAGTTTTGACAAATTCAAATCTGGGTTTTACAAAATACTTCTGACGTCTGCGTTGCTTTTTCAGCGAGATATCGGCGAAAATGTGTTTTTCACCGTTTCAATGGCGCGGCCATGGCGTATTAGTCACACAGCTCCTAAAATATGCTTATATTTTAGGAGCTAAAAATTAAAAAAAAAAAAAAAAAAAAAAAAAAAAATTGTAAAAATATATAAAAAAATCTGGCTTCCAGGATTTTTTTATATATTTTTACAAATTTTTTACAAATTCAATCTGTTACTTACCAAAATTTCAGGTCTCTGCAATGTATAGTTTTAAAGATCTCCGTGGCCGCGCGGTTCGGAGCGTTTCAATGGCGCGGCCACGTTCAAACCCTTATAACTTTTTAACCATAGCTTTGACAAATTTATGGTTTTGAGAGTCTATTTTACAAATTTTTACAAAATCGTGGCATATTTTTTAAAAAAAAAAACCTCGTGGCCCCGCCATCGAAACGGACACCGAAGAACTCATCAGTCAGCAGACAGTAGCGTGTTGTCAGTGCCGAGTTGCCGACGCGCGGCGGCGAGGCGCGGCGGCGTGATGAGCGCGATGTTCTCGTCAGCTCGCGTCGTAACGCTGCCATCAGAAACATTCCCGCGCTGTTTATAATAAAATATGTAAAAACATCACTCGCTGTTTATTCAGCGCGTCGCTGGAGGTGCCCCCCCCCCCCCCGGTCCGGCACGGCGCGGCGGCGGCACTACAAGCGACTCATAAATAACGCGCCTCCATCAAATATGCAGCGGCCGGCACGCGGTCGCGCGCTGGTATTGTCCAACAGTTTCAGTCAGTCCGATTACTTACAGCACTGTGCACACAGCATGTCAGCTAGGGAACATAAGATGGGTGATTGTTGACAGCCACCCTCCAATCAGCAAGGTAACTTAACAAGCTCAGCCCTCATGCCGCCTCATGCCGCCTCATGCCGCCCGCAGTGCTTTGACCAATACAACGTTTGAGACTTAGACTTCTCAGCCTTTTCCGATTGTTAGGGTTAGCTATCGCCTTACAGTCCGAATGAACCGGATGCAGCTGAATACTAGTATATTACATGAAGCGACTGCCTAACTGTCCTCCACAACCCAGTTACTGGGTAGTACTATCTCCCCAGGACAAGCTACTGTCTAATTTTCTGTCTTCTGACTACCCTTAACGATTGTCAAAGATGTTCATATGACAGCCGGGAGTCGGGACCAACGGCTGCACGCGCGCACCGAGGCACGGAGGAAACTCGGTACGTAGTATAGTCACACGTCACCTCGCTAAGCGTACCTCGGTGAGGTGTTCTCAATTCCCAACTTACGTAGGTAATGCTCTCGCCAATCTCAGTCGTATCCAAAGACATTAAATTTATACTAGCAAGTCGTATCTTAACATCGCAGTCATTTTGCTTATAGAACATCTCAAGACTTCATCATCATCATCATCATCTCATGCGATGTTATATGTGATGATGAGAGCTGCAAGTACTTCCACCTCTCGTGACTTTGTGTTCATCCGAAAAATTATCATGACATTGAGCAATAACAGAACGGAAACATGCAAACATGTCTGTTTTATTGATAACTTTATAATTTGTACACGATCAGTTTAATAATACTGGCGAGCAGCAAGTAGGTAGCGTGGTGGTATCGTACAGCATTCAGGGTGACCTCGAGAAGCGACCATCTAAATATCATCACATGACGCAATTTATTTACTGTCGTCCCACCTGATGACCGAGGCAGTTCATGTCTCGGTTTTTCATATACTTCATATTATTTATAGTCGTAGCTTAGGTAAATATCAACACCATCAGGTGAGTCAGGCTGAATCTCGAAAGATCCGCCTCGCCGCACCTTGCCGCATATCTTCGAAATAAATGTATTCGTGGCGTTCCCGACATGATTGGAATTCAAATCATATTTCTGTTCGCAAAAAAAAAACAATAATAAAAAGCACTTTCTCTTATAAAAGGTAGGCGAAGCAATTCATCTGATAGAGAGGCTCCGCGAACACGTTCCATTAGAGTGGCGATCTCGGAGGTATTGCGGCGTATTGGAGGGACCCGTGTACCGCGTTGTGTACCTCTTACCTCTGTGAAACAATAGGTCGAGTGCCGCGGCTTTGTTCGCACTGTGTTCTAACGATACGCTCCCGTGAAGGCGTGGCATGTGTGCTTGTTACGTTGTTCCGCTTGTTAACTTCATATCGACTACAAACAACACAACAACTATTAACTTATCATAATGTGGAATTCGTTTTCGAACTAAAATAGCTTGCAGTCAATAAAATCATGACTTCTCTTTGATTTATTTTGACCTGAGGCTCTAGAGAAGTGACATTCCGTCAGCGCCAGCGCGGCGAAGGCGATTGTCGCAATGTCAGCAATGTATGAAAGACAAACGTTGTCGAAGCGTCACGTGATCAATCCCTTATATTCTGGCAATTCGACGTCGCCTTACCTGAAAGAACGGCATCACTTTGTCTAGAGCCTCTGTACGCTGTACGCTGTCGCGCTCGGCTCTATACTTGTCTCGAACGATTTAGTCATGGTTAAGTTTAACGACGCCACGGTGGACCAAGACGTAATGAGTCCATGCAGTCACGTCCCGAACATTCTCGAACGTTCCCGAACGTTCCTGAGCGTCGCGTGTTAAAAACATTAATTTTTACAGCGCCACTATCCGCTTCCCCCGATTTCCCCCGAGTGCGAGTACTGAGTAATTCATAACGAAATTACTTCCAGCACATACCTACCTACGAGTACCTTTACGTACATACTGGAACATCGGCACATACCCGCGATACTCACACGAGTGATGTCGTTAGCAGTAAATTAGGTACCTACGAGCGACAGACGTCTCGATTGTGCTCCTCACGAGTTTGTCCTCGATCCTCGTACAATAACTGCGGAAGGGTACGTGATCGAAATTGCGTCGTATTGTGTGGAATAGCATCAGATGATCACATTGAAGCTTCCATCTGAGTGGGCGCGGGCTCCTTATTGTCCGGTTCGCGCGAAGTGACCAAACTCGGCGAAAGATGGCGAGTGGCTAGTTAGTGCCGCCAGTAAAAGTTTACGAGGTGTCGACAGGCGACAGGCGACAGGCGGCACTATACGGCTCGTGTCGCTCGTGTCGCTCGTGTGGCGCGACAGACACTTGTCGCTAATGATATTACTGACAGCTTTTATTGCTGTCGCATTAGGACAGCGACAAGTTATGGGAGAGGCCATGTTCTGTTATTGCGGCAGGCAAACGTAGTACTTAACATACCTATTTAGTTTTGGTCCAGGAAAATACCTTGGCCTCGGTTTAATTTAACTAATAATTAGCACATTCTTAATTTGAATTTGAGTAGTAGAAACCCAAACGGGAGCAATACATTCTCTGCAAATGACCTAATGGGTTCTTAATTTAAATTTTCTGAAAGATAGTGATTTTTCACTTTCTATAGAAAACTTAAATTCGCTCTCTCTCCCTCTAAAATCTTTTTCGAAAATGTTCTCTACTAACTATTTAGATCTAGATATTTAGCGCATGGATACTTTTCTGACTGTACACAATAACACGAGATTCAAATAAAATTAAAACAGATTTTTATGGTGCTGTTCTACAAAACACATAAGTACCTCAATATATGTGCGGAATGACATCGAGACAACCTACAGCTGTTGTAAGTTGTAACGACACTACTAAGTCTCTAAACTGTGATCACGTCAAACACTCAAACGCCCGATATTTGCGTAATTTCACTTACGTTAGCGAGGACTTAGAGGACTTCGTGTCGGTCTCCCACAACACAAGTGTATGCAGAAGACCTACTCTGTCATCAGTCCCGGCTGAACTTATTCTAAATTTACACAGTAGAAGGTACGACGTCTATTTAGTACTTGCTTGGGCAGAAGCTACTAACAGTTCTCTTCTCACACGATTCACGTCGCGGTCGGAATGCGTCTTCTGCTTGCTGTCGCTCCAATCCGCTCCATAGTCGCAGCGGGGCCAGCACGCGCAGGGCGGTGCAGGGTGCGCTAACTTCTGCTAACTTTACATTTTAATTACTGGCCCGCCTCGTTAGCGGCCCGGGACTTGCCAAGCGTCCCTCCGACCTCCGTCCTCCGCCGACCCCGGCAGTTTGGTTTGATTTTATTCAAGAAGTTTGAATGTAATATCGTTAAAACCGACTGAATATCTAAATCTTGTTTCATTGAATGGTTTTTGTTATTTATTTATGATATTACTAGCTTCTGCTAGCGGCTTAGCCCGCGGGAATGTCGGACATTATCCCAAGGGAACATGCTCCATGGATTTGATTTGGATAGATTTCATTCAGAACCGTCCAGCCGTTCCGGCAAAATTTCGTAACAAACATCCATCCATACTCTCGCATTTATAACAATAGCTGTAAGATAAAATGACACTATACGAGTACGACATCAGAACATTTAAATATAATTATTGGTTTAAATACTTGTAAGTTACCCTGCGTTTTCGTCGGGCCTACACCCGTACTAGGCTTGCTTGAACTCAGCGGACTTGTTTTTTTCATACAGGAGTTAAGATCACGTCACCAGGGAACTTAACTCAAATGACTATCGGTGTCCTCAATATTGTACAAGCAGGCGATGGAACCATGACAGAGGAGCTAACAGCATGAATGACTGCGTGTGCACGGCGTGCGGCGGAGGCGCCCCAAGTCTGCGCCCCCACGGCCGGACGTCGCAGCGCAGGCATCGTGGGACGTCACATGCCATGTCACTCGGAGCCGGAGCCTGGCACGTTGCGATTCTTCTAATTAATATTACGATGATAGCTGGGTTAAGCAAACGCCTTAATGGTATATTTCTGTACTGAGCTCACTTTAATAAAATGAGCTTCTGGATACAACAATAACACCACCGAGCTCTGTAATAACCTCATCCTGAACATTCAATAACGTTCAACTATTAAATTCAGGTTGTCAGCTTATTTTTGTTGAAAGTTATTTATGTGAAAGCACACGCGATACAGACATTTTCTAGCTTCAAAGCATAAAAGTGTGACAGTGATTGAAAAATATACGAGCGTCAATAAAGCACACACGTTTATGCGTCACGTCTGACAGCTGACCCGCCAATGAGGGCGCGCGCTGGCTGGCGAGAACCTCGCTGTAATAAGCACACGAGCACTCCTCACAGGACGCTCCGGAGGGGGGGAGTAGGGGAGAGGGACGAGATGTGGCGGCAACAGGTGGTCCCCACGCGACCGCTTTATAGCCACGAACGACTTCAGCGGTCACAGACCACTAGCAAACAGAAAGACAAATACTTCGACAACCGCCCTTAAAACTTAAAATAATGTTTATCAGCACAGTTGAAACTGTCATAATAAACAGGTTATGCAAGTATGCCTTAATTTAATAGCTAAAGCATAATATGACGCCGCGCGCCTCGGCTGTTAGCGAGAAGCATTTCATACGCTTACTGTTCATGTCTGGTTCTAGGCAATATCCACGATTCCACGCCTGATTCCAGCTGTAACAAGCCATTAAACGAGACATTGGTACTTAAATGAGATGACGGAATTCCTGAAAATATTGCCTAATTAGCCGACTTAACTACACAGTTGGAAAATCTCCATAAAGTAGCATGAGATGTTTCTCCATTAAAAATTAGTTTGTCTTAAATCACCGACACTGTGACTGACTTCGTTAAACACCTATACATTGGGTAGCGGACGAAGATTATAATTATTATGTTCTCTTAATTAATTACCTGGCAGTTATCCAAACTGCTCACTAATGTAACGGCGCATGGCGACACGTCCGCGCGATTAACCGGCTATTCACGAGTTGATCTACTGCGGCGCTGTGGACTGTGGCCCAAGTGTTGGTAAACATAGATGAGCATCCATTTTTACGAGATGAACGATGAATGTTCAAAAACAGTGAAGTGCGTGATTTTCTAGGTAAATAATTCTCGACTCTTACCCGCTGTAATAACACAGTAACGTGGGGTGAGTGTACAGTACCCTGTGGATCGTGGGTGCGGTATGTCCGCCCCACCCCGGAGTAGTGACGGCTCATGTATTTATAATAATGCCACGTTATAATACGTTGTCGTAAGCTACAAATCACAGTGATGGCTAATAGCTGTTATTTGAAGCCGCACAAATTAGAATTGAGCCGTTTAGATTAGCTTGGTGATATGTAGCATAGTGCTATTGACTTATTATGCGATAATGTTGTAGAATTACGTACATAATGTAGATCTAATTGCACACAGAATAAGAAAGGACCATCATTTAAAAAGAAAAACCTTCGGCCGTGAAAATATACTTAGTGAGTTTCCTTGAAAATAAGATTAATGAGTAGTTACCATTCACGTGTTTCACAATCACGGTACACCTACTACCAAGCGCGACGAATCGGATTGGACACGGAGCGGCGGTCGCTACGGAATAGACGAGCGAGCGATACGCGACTGTGCCCAGGGTCGGACAGGCCATCATTTCGAGGTGGCGTTTGCCAGCCGGCCCAGTGTCTACGTGGGCCTCCACGGTCCTGGCATGCGGGGCTGCATGCACCACAAGCCAGGTTACATAGAGAAGGGGGCCCTATACTTAAACAAGGGGCAACCACCAGTGCACTCTTCGCGGAGTATGAGGAAACATGTACCACTATTGTACATAGAGTTTAAATAAATAAATAAGAAACAAACACGGTGTTGATGGTTCCACATGCCTGCATTGTATGAAAAAACCTTTTCATCTATTTACCAGTTTGTTTGTGCAGTTGCTCTCAGGGTGATCTCTAAACGCTAATATTGCTATTTATAAGTATTCATGCATGATTGTGTATTTGTACTATGTACTTCACCATAATTCACCTTGACCGCGTCTGGCTCCTTCAAGATGTATTGAATGCTCTTTTCTTTGTTTGCATTATAAACGACGCAGTAAAAATTTACAGAGGATACATCGTAGGTATGTAATGTGTCGTTCGGATGGTGGAGAACGATAAACATTTTATGGAACGCATCAATTTTATGATGTCGACGCGGCGAAGGTGGACGTGGAGCTTTGCACAGGTGTGCGCGAGGCACCTGTGACCTGCTCCTGACAAGAGTCACCATGTGAATGATTTACCCCAAATAGCTGGGGAAGAAATCAAAAGGAAACGTTCAGAAACAATCATGAATCACCTCATCCATATCCATCCATGCATACTAATGTTATTAATGCGAAAGCAACTGTGTCTTTCTGTCTGTCGGTCTGTCAGTCTGTTATACGACAATACGTCATAGCAGCTGAGTAGCGGCATTAATACCGGCACAAAAATCAACGTAGCAGAATCTACAAATGAGACTCGCAGCGCCATGTATCTCGACACCTGCGAATTAACTTGACAAAATCCTAAATCGCGATATCAGAGTTTACCGTGCGATTAGAACATGTACAACAGCCCGCCCGCCAGTTGCCCACCGGATATAGCAACCGTCCGGTCGGAGGATCCTCCCTTTTCAACGGAGGTATGCGGGATGTACCGCTACCTTCATAGCTGAACGGATTTGGATGAAACTATGCAGGGACATATAGGATAGAAAATGTTCATACTATGAATAGGTATGTTCCGTTGGGAAAGAAAGAAAGAAAGAAAGAAATCATTTATTTGCTCATAATGTAGGTATACATATAATATGTTAATTTTGTGGAAAGTCCCAATACATTTTACCTTACGGCATGCAAAATTGTTCAACATAGGTTCACGGAAAACAAGAAGAACAAAAAAAAAAATATTTACAATTTCGACTATCACGTGAGTGAAGCCGCTAACAGAAGCTCGTACTCAATATTGCTGATTTCATAAAATGTATTGACCTTCTAAACAGCAAATGAGAACAATTTTCGTCCGAGGAAATTATGACAGAACAATGTTCGTTAGATGTCATCTCGCCACAATACCGTCGTGTCAACGTAACCATTCCTCTCGTCGCTCAGTTCGCGGTAAACGACGAGTATTTTGTGAAATAATGAGCTGTCCCCGAGCGCGGCCGTCTCACGGCGGCGCTTACGAATTGAATCTGATAATGAGATGATAGAGGTTATGAATTAACTGTAACCAAGCGGATTACAGTACGAACGCTACACTGTATTTTTGGTTAGATATGAACTATCTTTTTCCTTTAAACATAATTCCAACGCTTTATTTCAACTTAATATTTCCCGAGTCTATAGTTTATGAGTAGCCTCTCCAAACTATTAATATGAAATTATGAACATGCGATTCCGCCATTAAAGGCAAGATTGTATCTCAAATAAATTGAGTTACACAAACCTTGTTATAGTTCCATAAATTTCAATTTTCAGCTTCAGTAAATATAGCCGGGCCGTGTTTTGTTAACATTAGGAATTAGCGCTACACGGTACAGCTGAACTATTGTACGAGCCGGCGAACCGGCCCTGGGGCGCGCGGGAGGTGGCCGAGCTCAGCCAGGCAGCCAGGCCCAGCACACGCGGGAGGTGGCCGAGCTCAGCCAGGCAGCTAGGCCCAGCACACGCGGGAGTGCCCTGGTGTGCGCGGGAGGTGGCCGAGTTCAGCCAGGCAGCCAGGCCCAGCACACGCGGGAGGTGGCCGGGGCGCGCGGGAGGTGGCCGAGTTCAGCCAGGCAGCCAGGTCCAGCACACGCGGGAGTGCCCCGGGACGCGCGGGAGGTGGCCGAGCTCAGCCAGGCAGCTAGGCCCAGCACACGCGGGATTGCCCCGGGGCGCGCGGGATGTGGCCGAGCTCAGCTAGACAGCCAGGCCCAGCACACGCGGGAGTGCGCCGGGGCGCGCTGGAGGTGGCCGAGCTCAGCCAGGCAACCAGGCCCAGTACACGCGGGACACATCGCTCTATGTCTGTGACTCTATTTGATAGTAAGTCGTGTTCACAGATATGTCTCCACGCAGTAAGCTCGTTATTTGATATTATATTATTAGCACAATAGAGCTAAATAACTTAAAAAAAAGACAACGATTGAAAATGACGGTTTATTTTTTAGTACAACAAATTCAAAAATTAGATATTACAAAACAAAAATTAGAAAAGGCAGAACTGGCTATCCAAACGGGCAGAGGTTTCCCATAACAAGTTCACCCAACCATAAAAGAGAGCCCAAATGAGCGTGCGGCCGCTTATATAGGCGTGCGGCGGCGACTGTTTGCCATCCCCTCCTCACGATAGATGTGACATCACTTCTCTGCTAACACGGCCTCTCCTGACTGGAGGACGTCCTCGTGCTCCTGTGTCCGAGGCTGTGCCGCACAGGAAGTGCTTGGTACAGGTTCTGGTGTCATCACACCAGTAGGCACATTGCCGACAGCTCGCTCAGGCGTGGACTCCATGTCGTCATCATAACAGTCTGCACCTGAGAATAGAGTAGAAACAGTGTCTTTACTTTTTGATTCTCAAAAATAACACGTAATTTCCGGAAATTAATTTTCTAGAAATTACGTCCATTGTAACAATGCAATTGAGCCGCTGCAGACACCTCAAGTGCATTATCACTGTTAGTCTTCTAGTTGCACAGTTAGGTCGGGTCTTTGCAAACATAGGCACGACGTTAGCATGTTGCTCGCAACCCCATATGGCATAGGCACAACGTTAGCATACCAAATTCACACAAGACAACCGTAAGAAACATAGGCACGACGTTAGCATATTTCTTACAAACCCAAATGGCATAGGCACGACGTTAGCATACCAAATTCACACAAGACAACCGTAAGAAACATAGGCACGACGTTAGCATATTTCTTACAAACCCATATGGCATAGGCACGACGTTAGCATACCACATGGTTTCCACACTCGCATGACATAGGCACGACGTTAGCTTATCAGCAAGTATAGCACAAATTACCTTCGAAAAAAGTGGCACACGTTTCAGGAGTCCATTCCCCTCGCCACGGCACCATAAACTCTGCCGCAGCCTGGGTCGCTTTTCCATAAGAGCCTGCCAGCAGTTGCAGCTCGTATCGACCATGGGGAAGCGCCTTGACCACTCGGTATGGGCCACGCATGCCTGAGTCGAGCTTGCCAGTGGTTTGTGCCTGTTTTTTAACAAAGACAAATGAATTAATTTCAAATAACCGAGGAGATCTGCGATCAGCGTTAACGGTTGCGTCTTGCTGTTGCTGATTAGCCTTTAAACGCTCGGAAACTCTCTGTCTATGCATCTCTCTCAACGCTTCGCGGTTCGGATGAGAGTTCTCCAGGGCGACATCTCTGACCAGGTGTCGTATAAGCGGTGTAGCCGCTTCGATACCCACAAGGAGATTCAAGGGAGCTAACTTGGTGGTTTTTTGTTTTGTTATATTCAGAACCAGCTGTAATCGCCACATGACATCTGACCATTCGTTTTGCCGGTGATTGCATTCTATGCGGACCATGTTTAATAACGTTCGACAATAACGTTCAACCTGCCCGTTGGAATGATGCATCTCAGGAGTGATGAGGTGCACGTCAATGCCTAATTCGGTTACAAGCCTCGAGAACTCAGAGCTCTGGAACATACGGCCGCGGTCTGCTACAATTAATTTTGGAGTACCAAACAGGGAAATTACATTGGTAAACAGTCTTTTTAATTCATTGGCATCTTGACCAAACATAGGGTATAGGAGGCAATATTTAGAAAATGCGTCTACAACAATTAACACGTACTTGTAACCATTAGATTGAGGTAAAGGACCTAATGCATCTGCATGTATAACCTCAAAAGGGGTACCCGGTTTTTCCCAAGAATGTATAAGTTGATGAGGGGCTCTGGGGACCTTTTTATGCGTTATACAAATAATACAGTGACCTACATATTTTTGAACAAATGATTTAAGAGAAGGGAACCAAAAATGTCTCCTGATAAGTTCTAATGTCTTATCAACTCCAGAATGGTCATGTTCATCATGAAAAATTCTGAGCAAGCTGAGCCTATGACCTTTGGGCACAAAACATAAGAGTCTGGAATCTTCTCCAACTGGAGAATACTTATAATAGAGCAAATCATTCTTTTTAACGTAATGTCTGGTGTCCAATTGTCCTTCCGTGAGTTTATGAAGAAGTTGCTGGGTTTCCTCATCAGCAGCCTGTGCTATCTGAGCCCAGTTCTGATGTCTACGTTCTTCGCAAACGTTCACGGGGTTACGGCTCAAATAGTCAGCGTGCGACATACTAGTACCCTTACGGTATTCCAGAGTAAAATTGAAGTCCTGCAAATATATCCACCATCTGGCTACGCGTGGCACTAGGTCTTTCTTTTGCTGTGTAGCCTTTAGTGCATTACAGTCAGTTATGACTGTGAAATGAACACCAACCAGATAGTGTCTATAATGTTGCAAGGCTTTAACGACAGCCAAGGTCTCGAGCTCGTAGGAATGGTACCTCGGCTCGGCACCTTGAGTTCGCTTACTGAAGTAACTAACTGCCCGTTTGTACCCTTTTTCGTGAGTCTGAAGAAGCACTGCACCATAGCCAATCGAGCTAGCATCTGTGTGGACCTCAATAGGTAAATCAGGATCGTAAATGGCTAGCACAGGTTCACTCGTAAGCTGTGAAATTATATCTTGCCGTGCTTCTTCTTGCTCGGCACCCCAGACAAAAGGTGCACCCTTTTTTGTTAATTTTGTAATAGAAGCAGTCTTAGTTGCAAAATTAGCTATATAGCGTCGAAAATAGCTCGCTAGGCCAAGGAATTGACGAACTTGTTTTACGGTTTTTGGAATAGGTGCCTCAACCAAGGCTTGAACCTTTCCTTCGCTCGGCTGTACCTGACCTTGACTTATGGTACGTCCTAAGTACTCTATCTTAGTCGATAGGAAAGAACATTTCTTAAGGTTTAGGGAAAATCCTGAATTTGTCAAAGTCTGGAGAACCTTACGAAGGGTTAAAAGGCCTTCATCTACTGTGTGACACATTATAAGTACATCGTCTATGTACACCAGGACTTCACCAGATTCCAGGTGTCGAGAGAGAGTTTTTGACATTATTCGTTGGTAAACAACGGGAGCATTCGCCAAACCATAGGGCATTTTTAAATATTCATAATGCCCCTCTGGTGTAACGAATCCTGTGAGCGGTATAGAGTCAGTATCTAAAGGTATTTGGTGGAATCCTGTGGCCATATCAAGACTTATGAAATATTTATGTTTGCCTAACCGATCAATGTGGTCGTCAATGAGTGGTAATGGGAATCGATCCTTGACAGTAATCTCATTTAATTTGCGGTAATCGACGCACATGCGATCGGATCCGTCCTTCTTCTTAACTAATAATATAGGACTCGCGTACTCCGATTCAGACTCCCGGATAATATTCTTTTCAAGTAGATCTTTAATTATTTCACGAACTTTCAAAATTTCAGCATATGAAAGCCGGTACGGTCGGTAGGTAACCGGCGTGCTACTATTCAATCTAATTGACATACTGCCAGTATTAACAGTGGAAGTTGCAGTACCAGTTATAAAAAAATTGGAAAATTCATCAATTAAACCGAGTAACTTTTTAAAATTTCGACCAGTTAAGGGAGTCTTAATCGGAACCCGTGCAGACGATGAAGTACACATAACATCATGTATGACACGGGGCTCGTAAGTAAGGTATTGCTGCTTATGCGTACGGACATAGGTAACGCCTTCTCGGTTCAATACATCTGTACCAACAATGATTGGGGTGTTCATATACTCGGGGGACACGGCATGCAAATCTACCTCCAAAGTTATTTCATTAAACTCTATAGGCAAAGTAACAAAATAAGTAGACTCGATTTCTACACCGCCAATGCCTCTCAGAACTCTGAAAGCTGGCTTGCGCGCACATTTAAAATGTTTTAGCAAGGATGAAGAAATAAGCGATATACATGAACCGCTGTCAATAAGGATATCAACGGGAACCCCTTGTATAACCGCCACAACAATATCTTTGTTCTTATTATCAGGGCTTTCCTGGCAAAGATTAACATTGTTGGTATTGCGAGAACTGGATTTTAGTTTAGCAAAACAAGTTTCAACCTTATGGCCTGGTTTTTTACAGAAACTGCACGGTTCAGATTTATGTGAAGTATGAGTAGGACGACTTTTTTGATCATTGTCATCACTGTTGGCGTTACTCGAATTAGGTTTAGGTTTCTTAGTACAATTCGATTGTTTATGGCCACGTTGGCCACACAAAAAGCATTTACCATCTTCAAATTGTCGTTTGCGAGTGCTTGTAATATTTGATTTTGAAGAATTATTATCAGGACGTGAGGTATAGTTAGATTTTTTATTATAATTTGACGTATTTGATTTAACATAAATCGAAAAGAATTCTACTAATTCGTTCGGCATTAATTTCGCGTTAGTCGCCGAAGCACGGATTTGCGGATCTATAATACCTCGTATCACTATAGCTGAGATTAGCTCATCGCTTAACCCTTTGACTATGCGCAATCTAAGTAACGACCGGCGAGCATAATCAGCATATGTCGGGTATTTGTCAGAATTAGTGTTCATGACTTCATATAAAATATTTGCTATGTCAGGCTTCCTAGGGCACAAAGGTTTGAACTCTTTCTTAAAATTGCTCCAACTACGGTCGTTGGTGACCCACTCGTTGAGCCAGGTCCTAGCATCACCTTTCAAACAATTCCCAATGCGAGATAGACACTCATTATCATTCCAATAATTTAAAATCTTAGCACGGTCTACTTCCTCGCACCAGGTGTCGATATCATTGATGCTTGGATCGAAGTTTGAAATATAATAAGATTGGTTAGATCTCACCATCGTGTTGATTGACCGAATAGCCTCGACTATTCGATCGGTTGCGCCTGCATCGCGGTCAACTGCAACGCTTACGGAGGGACCCGGCGAGGAGGGAGCCGCCGACCCTCGAATCTCTGCCGCTACTCTTCGACACTTTGCTGTGGCTGCAGCTGGTGCCTGCGGCCGCGGCGGCGTCACTGAGGATGCACCAGCATCTGGCTCACGTGATCGTGGTGGCGGAGGCGTACGGCGCTGTTCCTCCAATGATGTCAGCCGATTCATTATTTGTTGCATCTGTTCAGTTAATACATCATTAGGAGACCTACGTCGTTTTCTAGCATGTCTAGAGCGTTTGCTAGGGCTCGCATCATGAATACCAGAATGCGAATCACGGTTCCTAGATCGACTTCTACTTTTATGGCTATTATTAGGCATGTTTACACTTTTATCAACGCACGAGGGTAGTAGGGTATTTTTTATAGTTCACTGAACAACACAATTAGAAGAGACTAACTTAGCCAATTAACTTTAGAGCAAGCAGAATGAAAATAACAAAAATGTGATCTAGCAAGCTACAAAGCTGCTTTAAAAATGTATTCGTAAACACAGTATCGTCTTTTACAGTAAACAAATCGGAACGTACTCACCAGATTTTACCAATGTATACGTGTATACCTTACCACGTAGAATTACCACTTACACACCCGCAGTACGACGTAAAATTGAACCGTTATTTTTTTTTTGCCGTTTTTTTTTTTTTTTCAACTTGAATAGCCAAACTGCCTCTAAATCAGGGAGCGGAACGGACCAGGACCCGTATCCCACTTCTGATATTAGCACAATAGAGCTAAATAACTTAAAAAAAAGACAACGATTGAAAATGACGGTTTATTTTTTAGTACAACAAATTCAAAAATTAGATATTACAAAACAAAAATTAGAAAAGGCAGAACTGGCTATCCAAACGGGCAGAGGTTTCCCATAACAAGTTCACCCAACCATAAAAGAGAGCCCAAATGAGCGTGCGGCCGCTTATATAGGCGTGCGGCGGCGACTGTTTGCCATCCCCTCCTCACGATAGATGTGACATCACTTCTCTGCTAACAATATAATATCGAGTCATCAATATTATTTCTGTTAGCATCACGAGTAAGCCGCGGTGGGCTACCCTTTTACATTATACTCTTATGTCTGTCAATGCGTGAATATGGAAGTAATTGAGTATTACACGGAGCGCATCACGATGCTAGCTTTGCATTTTAGAGGAATACAAAAATAAATCTATGACTTTTATTTAGACTTATTTCATCACATTTCTACTTATTTATAGAATACTAGCTACTTCTGCCTCGCAGCTTTGCTCGAATGAAAGTGGTCTATAATCCTAAGAGGGTTTAAAAGATTATAATTATGTTATAATCCAGCCTAGGTCATCTACACCTTATGCCAAGTTTCGTACAAATCCTTCCAGCCGTTCGGACATGAAACGATAACAAACAGACGCATATTATTTGCTTTCGTACTTATAATACCCACCACACTATTAGTATGGCGTTACGGATTTTGCTCCTAGAATCAGTGAAAACTTCATAAATGTGGGTGGGTACTACTTAGCAGTTTGAATACGCGATTCGAATCTCGAGAATTATTTTTGTTTAATTTCTCGAAGACTGGTACTAATGTATCCGCTGATGAGGTATTTAGTAGTCGGCGCGTCTCGCGCGCTTCCTGCTAATGTCTGATGACGTCACGGTATCACTACAGTTTGTAGCGATCGCCGACAGCTAATCGACGCTGTGTCTATGTGTGTGATCGTTTTATGTGGTCGTTCGGATCTGGGTTTGAATCGTTCACGAGATTGTTTACTTTTCTTTTCACACGAGGACTCACATTATGTGTGTGACGTCCCGCGGGCGTGCTCTTGTTCTGGCGGGTTTGGAACGAGGTTACGTGTCGCCAGTCGCCAGGCAACTAGATTGTCGCGGAGCGGAGAATAGTGAGCCCGACGCGAAAGTGGCATTATGTGAGACCACTTTAAAAATAAAGTTGGAATTGAGTTTGTTGGAAGTGTCAGGAAATATCTCACTGAGAGGATTCTCTCATAAAACTGTAACAGTCAGAAGAGATAAGGCGAGCTCGAGCTTGGATTCGATGTACTATGGATCGGAGATATGCCACGGATCATTCGACCTACTAAAGAAATTAGACTGACTGTCTATCATGTCTTGCCTGTTAGCTGTGAATTTAACTATTTTCAGGTAATTAAGTAAGATTAGTTTGATTTAATTATCTATAAGTACCTACTATAAACACTATGCAGGGTGACTTTTTAAAGTGTAAATAGAAAGAAAAGAATATACCTAAAACATTTATTCGACACAGACACAACACAACAGCAACAATAACATAATAAATAAAGAGAACAATAACAAAACATACGCAATAGAATGATGCTAGCCAAATCCGAAACTGTGAGGAAACTATAATATAGGTAACTATAGTTTTCATCGAAATCGGGCTCGAGACTCCTTTCAGTGTTATTCGATATTTCTCATACTATATAATATAGTAGTTTGTAAACTGAAGAGTTTGTTTGAATGCGCTAATCTCTGGAACTACCAGTCAAAGTCAAAACGTTTATTTCAAAAGCCATTAAACGGCACTTTTGAACGTCATTATTCAAATTTAAATACTATTTACAAAAAAAAAGTGTCTCTACTGTGACTACTGTCCGTTCGGATTTGGAAAATTATTTTTGTACTAGCACTTCGCCCGAGACTTCGTCCGCGCGGATTTAGTAGGTACATACTCCACAAACTAGAAAAAAAATGGAAAATTAAGCACAACGATATTCTTTATTTACTTAGCCATTTCTTCTTATTCTATGGTCTCAGGAGGCCCTAGACAATGTGCCATTTAATTAGCGAAAGCGTCTGTCGAAATGCCAAAATGTAGGAGTTTGATCACGTGACATTTCGATAGCATCTGTCAATCCTATACATTTTTGACGTATTGACAATCGCCTACGCCACGCCACAGTTGACAGAATCTCACTTGTCTCGAGCCCAGGTTCAGCGCAATGGTTCACCCCGTTCACCCCGTCAGGGGTTGATTATGCAAAAATTGTTAGGTACATCTGAAAGTCAAAGTCAAAGTCAAAGTCAAAGCATTTATTTCAATTAAACCATTTACAGGCACTTTTGAATTGTCAAGGTCGGTCAGTCAAAGAGGTGAAGCTATTTGCACGTTCCAAAGCGTAGATCTCTATGGAGAAGAACGTACAAGAAACTCCATGGACACTCTTTTAAATCAATTAATTATTACAAAGTTGTGGTTACATTGTTCTTGTTGAAATTATTCATAGACATGTGAGAACGATGTAAAAAGACGTGCACGACAAAAGCCAAAAAGGAACAATTCAAAATACTAACAAATTAAAACAAACCGTGGCAGTTGAGAGATGACCAGTCCTAGCTGACGGAGCCAAATGATGAATGAAACACAAACTGCACCATCAGAGAGACTTGAGTGAGCATGACACTCCCAACAGCCAGGGCACATTAAAGTCTTACCCAAAAATTATAGTTTGACTTGAAGGTACACAGTACTCACACATGTGCCGTTAATGCATGAAATTATACAATGCAAAATTAGTTCGAGTCTATACAATGAAAAATCCATGTTCTTTCAATATTCAGCGGGTCTCACAACTGCTAAAAATAAAAATAAAAAATAATTAAATAACTAATTTGTGCGCCCTAGTGGCTGTGGAGCAGGACCAGCATTGAGCCAAGCATTTTTATCATCAATGTAATCCCCCAACTTATAATATGCTTGCCTGCATAGTGTGCGCTTAACACAAGATTTAAATTTTGTTTCATTTAATTCTAATATCTGGGGAGGTATTTTATTGTAACATTTTAAACAGTACCCCATGAAAGATGTGGCTACTTTAGCAAGTCTGAAGCCTGGTTGAACTAATTGATTCCTATTTCTAGTGACATAGTTATGCCTGTCGCCTCGTTTATTAAAAAGATGAACATTCTTTCTAACGTACATAATGTTTTCATAGATGTATTGACAAGGTACCGTCATGATGTTAATATTCTTGAACAGTTGCCTTAGAGAATCGCGCCGGCGGAGATTGTATATGGCCCTTATGGCTCTTTTTTGCAGAATAAAAATTGACTCGATATCTGCAGCCCGTCCCCATAGTAAGATACCGTAAGACATTATACTATGAAAGTAACTAAAATAGACTAGTCTCGCGGTATCAACATCCGTAAGTTGGCGGATTTTCCTAACAGCATACGCTGCAGAGATTAGCCGTCCTGCAAGAGATGCTAAATGAGGACCCCATTGTAGCCTTGCGTCAAGCGTAATCCCCAGGAAGACCGTTCTATCGACGAATTCCAGTTTTTCCCTGTTCAATACTATGTCACAATCACTACTTTTGACATTTGCTAAGGCAAATCTTATGCACTTCGTTTTTTTCCCATTTAAAACCAAATTATTAGCAGTAAACCAATTATGGACCTGCATAAGGGCGTTATTTACGTCGTCAAGATTATTACTGCGTCTATTTATTTTAAAAATCAAAGAAGTATCGTCGGCAAACAAGACCACGTTTAGTTTGTTTAGCAATAAATGGGGTAGATCATTAATATAAACTAAAAATAAGAAAGGACCCAAAATTGAGCCCTGGGGCACGCCCATTCTTACGTTTAATCCCGAGGAATTGACACCGTTTATTTGAACCAATTGCTGTCTATCGCTTAAATAAGATTTGACTAATTTTAACGCTATTTTGCCTAGTCCGTAATGCTCGAGCTTCAGCAGCAATGTTTCGTGATTAACGCAATCAAACGCTTTAGAAAGGTCGCAGAAGAAGCCTATGGCATCCTGCGCCTCCTCCCACGCATTGAAGATATGTTTTAGTAAAGTTACACCAGCGTCAGTTGTACAACGTCCTTTGGTGAAACCATACTGTTTATCATGCAAGATGTTATTCGTGTTAAAATGATTAAGCATCTGATTAAGCATAACCTTCTCAAATACCTTGCTGAATACTGGCAACACGGATACTGGTCTATAATTATTCGTGTCTTTACTGTCCCCGGATTTGAAAAGTGGTATCACTTTACTAAATTTCATTAAGTCTGGAAAGACTCCTTGATCTACACACAAATTAAATATTAGAGCTAAGTACGGCGCTATAGTCTCAATAATTGAGGTACAAACTTTGATAGACAACCCCCATAGATCCTCGGTCAATTTAATCTTGATTTCTTTGAAAGCTTTTATTACAGTTATGGGGTTTATATGCTTAAAATTAAATTCCGTCGGGCAGGCTGAAACATTCGCCTGAAACAAATCAAAAGCCAGCGAAGGCGATCTGTTTCAATTATCCCACTTTTAGCTTGTTCATAGAATTCTGACGTAAATTGAAGCAAGCAAGAATGTCCTCCCCTAAGAACTTAATCACCCCTGCTTCATCTCTTATTATGTATGTACCTAGTTTATTTTCGAAAAATCCAAACATTTGTTATTCTTATTGTTTTATCGAAATCATTTTCAACTTCATCGGACCAAGCATTGATACGATTCTCCCGAGTTTGCTCAAGCCGCGACACTTTTCTTACTTCGAGCATGTTTATTACCGTCGTAACTTTTGAACGAAAGGTCCGATTTGAATACAATAAAGTGTGATTTACACGGACATAATCAACCTTAATTATCAAACCGTTTAAATGGATAAGGATTAATATCATGATACCGAAATCACCATTTTTTCATATCACCAAGGATTTGCTTGAATAATTTGAACAAAAAGCGGTCATGGTGACTTAACCATAATAGTTAGACATATGGTATTGCGGACTTTTTTGTAGACATTGATGACTTCTATAAAACTGTAGTATTTAACTTTGCTCTATTGTCAATAGATTCCCCAGCGTACGCGATATAAGGTTTTTTTTTACATCTTTTTTTCATTATCAAAGTTTTCATACGGATCCCTAACTTTTTTGAAAATATTTTATAGCCTATATCCATCACTGGTAATGTATTCTATTGGTGAAAGAATTTTTTAAATCGGTCCAGTAGTTTCGGAGCCTATTCATTTCAAACAAACAAACAATCAAAAATCTTTCCTGTTTGTAATATTAGTATTATAATATTAGTATAGATATAATATTCACATTCATGAGGAAGGCTACCTATAGGCTATGGGTACGAGGACAGGGAAAAAAGGATATGCGCGTATGAAGTGCCGGGCAAAAGCTACCTACTCTGAAACTAGTCTGAAAATAAAAGAATGGACCACAGGTGCAAAGTCAAAGTCAAAATATTAATTTCAATAAGACGGTTAAAATGCCCTTTTGAACGTCAACATTTAGATTTAAAAAATATGCAGGTGAAGAGAAGATGCAGACATTAATCTGTTACCGTGAAATGTCTCCCGTACTGCTCCCTAAAATATCTCACATGACGTCACAATACATGACGCGTCATCGCTGCCGGTGATGTACGATGATGGATGCGCGGCAGCCGGCGCAGTCAACGACCCGCGCTACTCGCAGCTGTCCCGGCCACTTGTCACAACACTAATGTCGTGTAAACACTCGTACACTTGACCTTGCCCTCTTGCCTCACTAGCACATTTGTTTCGATCGCTGAAACATTCAAGTTAGTGTTCGCCGTTGAACGACGGCTGTTATTTCCGCCGGAGGAAGACGTCGGCGTCCAGGCGTTTGGTGACGCGTAGACAAACGCAACGAAAAGTTGGAATGTCTCACCTGCACGAAATTGCCTTTTGGAGAATACCACACCACTGCAGGTTGTCATTTTATATTATAGTAGCACCCTAATTGTGTACTTAACTAATAAGACAAAATGTCATCAACAATCGAATGTTATTTCAGATAAATTTCTTTAGAACGACATAAGTTTTAAAAATAATCGTCTGCTCGACAACGTAATGAATATTCATTACGTTGTCGAGCAGACGATTATTTTTGTAATCATATGATTACATAGTCAAAATTAAAGCATATGCGGCTGATTACATTCGATTAAATTCGATTACATTCGAGTACATTCGATTAAATTCGATTACATTCGATCACATTTGATTACATTGGAGCAAATTCGATTACCTACATTATAATACATCTGATTACATTATAAAAAAATAAAAATCGTCGATAACATTGGAGTAAATTCGATTACCTTCGATCACATTCGATTACATTGGAGTACATTCGAGTACATTCGATTACATTCGATCACATTCGATCACATTCGATCACATTAGATAACATTGGAGTAAATTCGATTACATTCGATTAGGTACATTTTCTAACAAACATTTTTGTTTTGTTTCTAAAGAATTCCTTGAATTTGTATAATAGTGGTTTAAAGTCTCAACCCAAGTTCTGAGCATAATCAGAATAATCGGAAATTAGGTCTTATTTCTTCAAAATATAATAAATCTGAAATAAATATTGTTATGATTAATATTACGAAACTAACTTTTAAAGGCAGTGGAGGGGTGTTGAATTTATATACAGAATGATTTTTTTTTTTAAATCAGTTACGGTTTTGGTAGGTTGGTTGTTTTAAAACTAATTCGTTAAAAATGTGAGCTTGCCTTTAGTGTTATTACTTCCCAGAATTTGATCGTTACTAAGGATGGTGTAATAAAACAGCCGTGTTTTTTTTTTTCAAAATCAACCGGTCTGATTTTTGGATAGGTACCGATTTTTCAAAAAAACCAATGATGCAGTACTTATTTTTAATTTTCAACAAAATCGGGTTCGAGACTCGTTTCTGCGTATGTCGATATTCCTCATTGTTTCGGAATTAGCCATCCAAGTCCACTCTAAAAATTCAGCCTGTGTATGGAAAAGCCTAATGAGGATTGTAGCGAATTCAATACCGCTATAAAAAGCGCAACGCAGCAAAAATCTACATCGCAACAACAAGATCCGCTACGCCATCTATCTCGACAGCTGCAAACTAACAACGAAATCCTAAATCGCGATATCAGAGTTTACCGTGCGGTTCGAACAGATCGAATATCAACGGGCAGTTGCCCACCGAACACAACAACCGTCCGGTCGGAGGGTCCCTTTTCAAAGGAGGTATGCGGGACTTTGTTCTCTGTTCCGCTACCCCCATATTACATACATAATAACTACATCCAAATGTGTCAATCAATAGTCAAGATAGACATAGGGATAAGTAGTATAGTGTAGGGGTACCTTAATTGTAGTAGCTACCTATATGTAGTATGAAAAATATTGATGTGTCATTTATCTAAAACTACCTGTACGCTGTATAAGGGATTGCAGGTCATTAAGTTCGTTGACGAAAGTAGAAAATCCAAATTCAAATTCAAATTATTTATTTGTGAACTTAGGGTATGGTAAAAGATATGGATCCACGTGGCTGAAGAAAAAAAAACACTGAATTTTAAGCCATTTTGCAATACTTGCAAGTACATTCAGTCAATAAAGTATCGGCAATTGATCATTTGTATAAACAATTATCAATTCCCGATACTTGATCGTGTGTCACGGTGTTGTACACGCGGAATTCTTGTCGGAAGGTCAAACGGTAAATAATAAATCTTATTTGAGCATTATGCGGCGTTTATGAGAGCAAATTCGACAGTAAAAAGCCCAGATTTGTGGAAAAAAAAATCTTGAATATTAATAATGCGCCTTCGTATCTAGCAGCTACCTTATTCACCAGATATGGCTTCAGCCGACTTCTTTCTTTTTCCTAAACTCAAATGACCACTTCGTGGCACCCGTTTTCATTCGGTAGAAGTCATAAAAGAGAAAAAAACGCGCGAGAACTGTTTCGATGATTGGATTATTCGTTGGCGTAAGTGTATCATTTCTGAAGGAGCACACTTTGAAAGCGATATAATAAATTTGGAAGAATCACTAACAGTTTGTGTATTATTGAACGTTTCTCGGTTCTTTCTTGATAGAGTAGTATTGCAAAAAACTTTTTCACAAAAAAAAAGAAACCGACTTGTGAAAAAGTTTTTTATTGGTACCCCACACCTAACAACACCACTGTAAAGTCACAGGAAAGCAAAAATTCGCAATTTTGTATACATGGATGATTTTTCCACATATTTTTTCCAGCTATTTGGATTTAAAAACCAAACTACTGAACCGATTTTGATAAAATTTCAATGGGATCATTTGGAAAGTATACCCTTTCCAACAAAAAAAGAATTTTTAAAATCGGTTGGCAAACGACGGATTTATGCGCGAACAAACATAAAAAAAGAACCTCCTCCTTTTTTAGAAGTCGGTTAAAAAAGGCTTAAAATTAAGTGGTTTTGTATGGTTTTATAGCCTACCGTACAATCTCTGCGTCTGCTGGCTCGGTGAGCACGGAGCACCCCGGAGCACCCGCGGCCGCGCAAAGAACTCGTCGTTTTATGGGACGAGATTTCCCCTTTTTATGGAGAAAACAATAGTTTGGAGGAATAAAACTGTCAGCCAGACAGTCAACGAGAATTTACGATGTAAATACAAGTTCGTTTGGTGCTCGCTCGCATCGCTCGCATCGCTCGCAGGGCTCAGCGGAGTAACCTTGAGATGTGGTTTCCTGGCGTTGTTACCCGTTTTGTTACACTGCGAGCGATAAACCGTCGGAGAGCACCGAGAGGGGCGAGAGGCGACAGCACTCTCCTCCGGCGCGGGCTCAGCGCGGCGCCTGCTTCCGCGACAGACGGACGAACTTTGTTTTATTCATGTTGCATGAACACGATGTGGTTGAGTGGTTCCACTCACTGCTTGCTATTCTCTGCTCTCCGATGAATTACGGACCAGAACATGCATGTATAACATGTTTGTTCACGTTTAATCATAATATTTAGTAACTAGCTTCTATATGCGCGAATATGCGTTAAAATGTTTTGCGCGGAAAAAAAATAAAAGTAGCCTTAGTTACTCATTATAACATCTGCATGTAAAAGTCTCATTGAAAACGGTCCAGCCGTTTTGGAGATATCCTGGAACACACACACACACACACAGACAATCTAATTAAAATTGGTAATTTGTTTTAAAAATCGTATATGCATACGCACGCCTGCATATGCATTTAGTAAAAAGTTGATATTTTGAAATTACAAACAAGGATCTCAATTTTATCTAAATATTAATTTGTATAGGCAGCTACACATACTACTAGAAGACAGCGACTACTGATGACTGCTGTGTTGTACTACATTACAGTAGAACATTCAGCAAGCAAGATGATGTAGCGAGCGTCAGTGCAGTGAGCAGTTATCGTGCGCACTCTATGAACAGCTCGCGTCAGCGCAGAGGTCAGGGATCAGGGCTCAGGTGGAGTACCGTGAGCACACCGCGCTGTTGTAGTCAGTCAGCGGACAGCTGCAGAAGAACCATTCGAAACATGGAGGGGCACAATATATTTAACAAAAATGTTTTCAGCCTTGCTGTGCTCGTATGTTGCTGTGCCACCTTCCAGGCGGTTTCTTAGTGGTTCATGAAGTAACCTGGCTCCGCTAACCAGTTGCTTACTTGATACGGAACCTGGCAGCGGCAGCGATGTGGGAGCAAAGCATAAAACCTCGAGTTAAGGTCGTCATAAACTTTCTGAAGATCAACTCGGATCGAAGTTACAACTAAGAGGAGACCATTTAGGGCCAATTTCACCAATGAAACTGAACGCGATCAGCGAATAAACCAAGTTTATGAGCTGTCAGTGTCATTATTTTTCTATGAAATATTAACACTGACAGCTCTTGAACGCAGTTTAAGTACTGATCGCGTTCAGTTTCATTGGTGCAATCCACTCTCAATGTGATATCTTCGTTTAGAAAACCTAATGTTACAGCTCCGCCAAAAACTGGCGCAGATACGACTTTCTTTCTCGACTTTTTTTTGAAGAAGTTCCGCACTTGAGGAGGCGGAGGCGAAGTTCCGGTACAAGCCATGCTTAAGAGACAAGCATGGCTTGCAGCGGCTTGGTGTGAATGTCGAAACTCTTTAGACGATCTTCTGCAACTACCTGTCTCGTGGTATAATTGAATGCGAGTTAGCACTTACTCGCTAAATGTTACATCTGCGCGCGACTTCATTCGTTCCCAAGCGAGTTTGATTTATTGTGTGTTATCGCAATTACACAGGAAAACAAAAAATGTGATGAAACGATTTGTTTAAAAAACCGTGCGTCGTAATAGTGGGCAGATGTGGCCGTCATCCGGCTGACTGGCTATCTGTCTCACTGTCACGTAGTGTGTGCGTGGTGGACTGGCGGCACGGTGCGTGTGCTGGCACGCTGCTGATCGCGTGTGACGGACCGTGTCTGTTGTTGCAGTTGCAGGGACCGTGGCTGGTGACTGGTGACTGTGGCTGACGGTGAAGTGGCCGCTCCGCCGCCGCCGAGGGGCTGATCACACAGTAAGTGAGTTTATAAATATGAGATAGTAAAACCTCAAAGATGTGATGGGTTACCTTATGGTAATTTGTCACCATGGAGTTTGTAATTTGTCCAAAAAGCAAGGAAGATAAAAGTTGGCAATATACCTACTATCATACCTAAGGTTATAACGTCTCATCATCTGTCTTTTCCCCAACTATATTGGAGTCGGCTTTAGTTAAACCGGATTCAGCTGAATACTAATATTTTACGTGGAGCGGCTGCCTACCAGACCTCCACAACCCATTAACTGGGTAACACGGTAGATTATATCGTCTATTAACCAATAACCCATGAAATCGTATTTCATTGACGTGAGTTGACGTGCTGACGTGACGTTTAGTTACGATGGCGGACTGAAACCATGCCATTGTTCAGATAATTACGAATGTTCTATTGTACCTATGTTTTCATATTATACTTTAGGCCAGTCAAATTAGCTTTGAACCTTGCAAAAAATATAACATTTTCCATAAGCGGTCATTCTGAAAAATACAAAACCGCGTTTATTTCAATAAAATCTGGGAAAAGCAAGTTATCTCTCATTTTCTATTTAGAATATGGAAATAATAGGTAAAATTAAATTGTTTTGTCAGAATTAAACATTTTCGTCCTGAGAAAAGATATAAGTACGAAATTTTGAAAAATTGATTTCATATTTAAGTCAGACATGGCCTATTAATCTAAGAAAAACTGTACATTGAGAATTTTCGAGAAAAAATAAGTGGCTTTTGTTAGAAAAACGTAACTGATGACAAAAAGTGACTTTTTAGAATTTTTGTCTGTTTGTCTGTGTGTATGTGTGTATGGTACGGCTTCACGCCAAAACTACTGGATAGATTGAATTGAAATTGAAATTCAACAAAAATGTTCTTTGTAAGCCAAGGAAGGCTTTAGGCTACATATTATCACGCCGTATGTTATGGGAGGTAAGCAATATTGATTTTAAAAGGTTTTTGTTCGTAATTGAATGCACAAAATGACATGTTAGTTAGTTGCAAAACCATTTAGATAAATTTTACACATAAACCTGATAGGAATTGTAGCAATCTAGAAGAAATCAACTTATTATCTACACAATTCAGATACCCGTAATGCCATCTGTTGACCGAAAAAAGTACTAACTACCAAAAGCATGAGAATTACACCAAAATATATTTTTTAGTTACTAATGGTACTTTTAAAACGTCATAAACAGTGATTCTTTTGATACAAAACTTACCGTTATGCATGCAAATAATTTTATGCATAACATAAAAAAAAGATTTGGTCTGATTGCTCCACTGACGTTATTTTAATTTTTTTTGAACGGTTAATTTTCTCCACTCAACCTGTAAAGCACCCTGGTTGCTTCTGTACACTTGGACGGAGCTAGCGATGGTCGTTGAATGAACGAACTAGTTAATTCGACCGTCGACGTACTGTGAACGAATCGACGGTTCACCGATAAACGATGGACTAGTCGAATCCGTAGACGCCTCAGACGGTTAAACTGAAACTCGCAACTCGCTTGCGCGACGCGACGCGACGGCGAGACGGGCGAGACGAGAACGAGAACGTAGACTGGTACATACAAATTCAATCGTCCGTTGAAATTTGTTGAAAGTTGCAAACAAATTTGAACTCTAAATCTATTAGCAGGGAGTTGATATTTGTTTGTTGTACGGGTCGAATGAAATTATTGTTGTGCTATGTGAAGAAAAGGATGCCTATTGATGGATGTTTGGTAGTTTCGCGAGTGCGAAAGAGAAAGGCGATGGACTGGTCGAACAATGCGAGACAAACCAGTTTTTACTTGTTTGTTATTACTTAGGTACGTAGTTCATCTTGTTTTGATTTTAAAATTCATTGCGTGCGTGACTAATCGCGCTCCGCGCTGAAGGTTCCTTCCGTTCTACCGTTTTCGAATGTTTGCGAATTCAACGATTAACTGGTTTTGTATATATTTAATTAATGTAGGTATATAAAATCAGTTGATCTTCTAAATACGCCAGAATAGTGAATAAAACTTTATTAGTGATTAACTCTATTCAGTATTCAGCCAGTCCTAAGCCTGGAAAAGTATGAAGGGAAGTTCAAATTAATAGGTACTTAGAGCACGCGGGAGACTAGTCTAAAGTCAACCGCCTACGTCGCCGTCGACGCCGTAGATTTCGTCGTAAAGTTTACCAAGTTAACGCGTAAACTAGTCGACGAATTCAACTAGTTGATCGACTAGTCGATGAACGAAATTGGACGGTCTAGTTTCGTTGACGCCAAATACGTCGACGACCCATCCCTAGACGGAGCTAGGCCGGCAAACTTAGCCCGGACACCTACGCACAACGGAGTCCATACTCTACTCTATCCGTTGCGGGGTTTTTTTATGGATGGGAAATCATAAAAATGACTTTTTCCGCCCTGGGTAGACTGGAAGGGAGTATCAGACTCTTACTGACTAAAACCCATCTGTGTTTCTCCTTATGATCTTTGCGTTCCAGGGTCACGGTGACTCTTTCGAACAAATTCCGCAACCCTAGCAGGCTCTGGCCCTAACGGGCCCCTTCTACTTAGCTGACATCTCTTGGAGGCGCGCATGGAACACAACGCTTCGTCGACCCGGACGTCACGTCATGTTAGGGCCGCTGGTTGTTATCGGGCCGCGAGCCACCCAACGCTCGCCGTCCGCAGGCCCGTGCCTACGGTGGCCGGGAATCGCCCTGCGACTCCTAACGCCCGGGGCGTCTTCTTCTGTGTCGGCGGCTAAGGCGTGACGTTTGCCTCTCCTTCACGCGGCCCGCCCCTTCCTTTACTGTTTCGCAAAAGGAGGTGACGGCTTCCCACGCCTCCGCGCTAAGGACCATGGAGTGAACCAGAGCCGGTAGCGAGAGGTCGCCGTCGCTGATCCCCTCGACGAGGACACGGCGGTGCTCCGCCTAAGCAGGGCAGACCTTCACCGTGTACTGTGTCCTCTGCGGGGGTTGACTTCTCTTCTGGTTGGTTTCCCATGGACAACTTTATGTAGCTCTATCGTGTGTTAACAAACTTAGCAAGTTTCATCAACATCGTGTATCATCATTATTATCCACAGTCCAACTTCACTCACTGCTGAGCATGGGCCTCTCTTTTCGTGTGCCAATCCCCACGTTCAGCCAGCCAGCCCCATCCAGGTTCTACCCAGGATGGCAACAATGTCGTCCGCCCATCTTGCCGCCGGTCGACCAAAACTTTTTCTTCCAGTCCTCGGACGCCACTCAGTCACTGCCTTACTCCACCTATCACCACCGCGCCTTGCCAAGTATCCTGCCCAGCTCCACTTTAGTTCTAAAATTCGTTTTCCGATGTTGAAAACCTTCGTACGTCTTCGGATCTCGACGACGTAACTCTACCAAGCATGGAACGCTCCATGGCTCTCTGTGCAACTATCAGTCTGTACACAGCCTCCTGCGTGAGCGTCCATGTAAGTAAGTAAGTCATGGTGGGAAAAGCACACTGGATATACAGGCGGGAATTCAGACATTGCGGAATTTTGGCAGGCTTCAGAATGTCGTCCATTTTGATAAAAGCGGCCCATCCAAGGTGTGTTCCTCTCGATACCTCCGTTTGTTGATTTCCTTTGCCAATTGAAAGGATATGGCCAAGATAAACATATCGGTTAATCATCTCCAACAATTCATTTCCAGATTTGAATCGCTGAAGGTGTTTGCCATAACCTTCGTCTTGGTCATATTCATCCCAAGACCCAACTTAAAAGAAGCATCTTAAAGATTTTGAAGCATTTTCTGGGGGTCATCGAAGTTCTCAGTGAAAACCACAAAGTCATCTGCAACGTTTACATTACAACGTTTCTCAAGAAAAATATTTGAACAGAAGAGGTGATACTCGACAGCGCGTTGTGTTCCACGCGCGTCACAAAAAGATGTCAGCATAAAGACGAGGCCCGCTAGGGCCAGTGCCTGCCAGGGTTGCGGAATTTGTTCGAAAGAGTCACCGCGGCCCTGGAACGCAAAGGGCATTGGAACACATATGGGTTTTAGTCAGTAAGAGTCTGACACTCCCTTCCATTCCTCCCAGAACGAAAGGTAAACGAACACATTGATCTTACCTAGCCACATCATTTTACAATACATAGGTACTCGTACACGCGAACGAAGTCGCGGGTAACAGCTAGTTAAAACTAAACCTAATTGAATTCAGTTAAATTTTTGTCGGAATCGCTATCGCAAAGAACTGTTATTAATGACTTGCGCTAACAGATAACGTTCAAGTTCGTTGGTCAGTTAATTAAGATATTTAATAAAAAGAAAGCAGTCAAGTAAATAATTATTAGCAAGAAGTACAAAATAAAAAAGTAACATCCTTAAAAAATAGGATAGTTGCACGTATTAAAAAATGTTTAATTTGCTGACCTAGTTGTGAAACTCGATCTCTTCTACAAATGCTTCAGTCAAACATGCTAGTTAATATATATTTTCCCATCGAGTTATTGAATTTAGATGTTTCATTAAAAAAACTAAACCCGCGGGGTTAACTTTTTGCGGGATACATTTTGACATACTTCCCCTCTACACATTAACAGCAAACAAATCAGAGTTAAGAATGATTGCAGAGTTAGCCTCATGTTCGGCGGAACTTGCCCCGACTACTTTTTTAAAAGAGAATAATTTTATTCTTTTACCTCTGTTTCTTTTCATGATTACGTACGTTTTTCTTTATTTAACGCTCATGAATGCTTTATTTAACTCATGAACAAGTACATAAATAGGTAGCAACAGATTGTTCATAATGTGTAGGAGTAATAGCTAGTAGCTACCTAAGTGTGTGGAACAGTTTCCTGGGTGGTGCAAGGTGTGCCTCTATCATGTCGTGGACGTCACGGACTTGGTCGGCTGACGGCCACCGTGGGCGGCTCCAGTGCGCGCTCACTACCACCACACCGTATAACACCTACCTGCTCGCTGCTAAAGGTTCACTGAATTGTGTGCATTACCTATATTGGAGTCTTCCATATGCGGCGACCGCTCACGATGTCACTTTTTAAGACATACCTTGGCCTACGGAGTAACTTACATGCTCTACGCACATAACTTTGCATCTTCAGTGCTTGTCATACTAACAATATTCATAAACTTATCATATTTATTATCTTAGTTTATCGCTTCAAGAAATCAAGACATGAAGCGTTAAAAAAATAAAAAGCTTAAAATTGCGCCCTTCGGCCGTAACACATAACACTGAGGCGCACAATCGTGTCAGTAGGCCACCACGTAATATTGAACATAAATAAGTTGAGCTCCAAACTTCGTCGTGTGAGCGCGCCGCCTGTGCCCGGTCAGGCCCGGTCAGGCCCGGCCAGGCCCGGTGTCGGGAAAGATCGCGATTTATATACAATCTGTGCACAAATCGGGCATCTCGTAAATATCTGGCGGCGTGTCTAACAGCGCGAGCGTGACACGCTAACTGGGGCCCTCCGACTCGCTAACACAGTGCTTTAGTAGATTTATTAGAGTGATGTCGCCGCCGCCCGCCGCCGCCGCGCGCCGCTGGATGGATGGCGGTGATTGGTGACGTGACGGCGGCGTGCCGCTCGAGGCAATGTCTGGAAGTTATTGTCACCGTTTGCGGGACTGATGAGCGCCTCGCTGGCTAGGCTGTGGGGCTTCCGTGTGGAGTGACTTGTACTTGTAGTAGAGCTCTCGCTCCTTGAGAACGATTGCCCGAATTGAAACAGGTTGTCAAGGTGCACATTCTATGAAATAGAGTCCTTTCCAAATAATAATAATAAAACTTACTTCCTCATTACTAAATTAGAGACCGATATGACCACTTTCAGACAACAACTGAGTGCAATTTTTACGCGACAATACCCTGAAATTACGACGACCACTCCGTCGTTCTTGTTTAGTGTTCGGTGGTGTGGCATGTAATATAATTTTGAAGAATGGGAATGTGGTTGTTACTGGAGCAATTTAACCAGCATTCAGTCAGTACCAGGAGTTCACAATGAATATCAATACGGTGT
This sequence comes from Melanchra persicariae, assembly GCA_947386135.1. Lineage (NCBI taxonomy): Eukaryota > Metazoa > Arthropoda > Insecta > Lepidoptera > Noctuidae > Melanchra > Melanchra persicariae. Next base: position 21,270,981 of record OX376657.1, read on the forward strand.
AATAGGGTTTGTAAATCAACCAAATTTACATTGATAGAAAGAAGAAAGAAAGAAAGAAGAAGAAAGAAAAAGAGTTTATTTGCTAGATCTAATGTTTTGTGAAAGAATTTTCAATTGATATGTGATTGTTTAACATAGTTTTGTGTCTGTTCTGGGGTGCATGTGTGTGTATCCGATGCAGAAAAGTGATCAACATTATCGATTAAATCATAAGTATTGTTAGACATTTTAAATGTGGTGTTTGGATGTGGGATAGGAATAAGGCGGTAGTGGCGAGGTGTTATGAACATTATTAAATGATAGGAATGAGGCCACAGGTGTAGTGGGAATATTGTAGTGAATGTTTAATGAGTGTGTCGTGTATGGTGTAGAGTATTTCTTGTTTACAATGAAAAACAGTTTTATGATGAGTTCAATAAACACAGTACAAAAACATAGAACAAATTTAGTGTAAGAAAAAATATTTAGGCTAAACTTAGGGCAATACAGGAGTACCAGTCATGCATTATCCTTTAAATGTAGTTGGTTGAGCTGTAGTTCACTTTTTACAACAATAAATTGATGTTCTGGATCTTTCTTCAGCATGATACGTCCGTTAGATGTCCTGCAGAATTGGAGTTTGTTTGCCTTAGCATAGTTTCAAATTATAAACACGTATTCCTGAGGCTGCACAGTGCTATTCTCTTATCTATTCTTCTATACAAGGGAATCAGTGTCAGCTGTGATGTTGTGTCGTGTGAGTCCAGAAGGTCGCAGTGTACTGTACTGTACTGCGAGTCTCATTTGTCGTGATACAACATTGACATGTTTTTGATATTCGGATATCAGACTCGATCGATTTCCATTTACAATATGCTAAACTTGTTCCCGCCGAGTTGATAGAAACATTCCGATTTATATTCAATCGTAACTCGTGCATATCGCGTTGGGTGAAAACGTTCATAACAAACACGACAGCGATTATTTATGTACGACAAAATACGACACGACAATTAAAATAGCCATTAATATGAAACGCTCGGATGTGGCGGCGGATGATTTGTATCAATACGTAATGTAACGGTTGTGTACGAGTGTGCTGTGCCGACTCATCCACTGCCGAGCGATGAGTGCGATGAGTGCACTTCATAACAACAGCAGTTCCGGTCGGTTCAATATTAATGACATTATTATGTGGCATCCGCTCAATTTGTTGTATAAATAACGGGTATTGGAACGCTTGTTATTATAACTTAGCGTGTGATAGGTAGACGACGGAATTAAGTTAAACAGTTTATATAGCTTCATTTTATTTCATGTAAGAAATTCGATTCTAGTCCAGCTCAGCGTTAGGTAAGTAGGCCCATGCTGTAAGCTTGAAAACAGTATTCTGCGTTTATTACTCAAATAGCTGTAACCTGATTGGGTTCATTTACGAAATATACCAGACTGGTATTCAGCTGGATCCGGTTTGTGGGATGGAACTGGGAGCCAACCCCCTAATGTAGTTGACAAAAGGCAGATGATGATCTCTTAGAGCACTATCGACACTGAAGGTAATCCCTAATCAGGGTCCTGTCAGATATCCCTGACACAGTTCCTGCTAGCGGGCTGCGAGCCCGCGACACATGGCCGCAGTAACAGTGAGTGACATCGCGATCAGCGATCAGTGTCACAGGAGCAGCAATCAGTGCGAGTGGCGGTGCTTTGATGAGTTGTAGAGCGGCGACGCGGGGGGCGGGGGGCGGGGGGGTTGACAGAAGCAATGATTCAATTGAGAGCGCCGTCGTGACGGCCGCCGGTGACCAGCGACAACTCGACAAGCGACGCACAGGGACACCGCGATTGTATTGTATGTGACTCACTTAGCTAATTCGAGGACAGTAATCATGCACAGTCAAATTTTTCTAAGCTCATCTCCACTGGCTGTGGATGCTGTGGTCTTCAAGGCTTACCTACTTCATAATAACATCGGCAAAGTAAACTCGATCAAATTTCAAAATCGTTAATCCGCTGAGTACACATCTTATAAACCCAATTGCAGAGGATTTTCCAATTGGAGACCTTCCTAATCTTACGGATATTAACATTTGTGGAGGACTAAGACTCTCGGCTTACGGATAAATATGTTGGACAATGATCAATGTTCTAGGTCAACAGCATTCAGGATCATACTAATAGCTTGTTTGTTCATACTGGGAACACCGTGTGTTAGCACTACATTCATAATATAAAGTTTAACGCTTTAGTGTATTTCCGGTTTTAAGATCCAGCGAAAACAAAATTATTCAAAAATTGCTAAACAACTGACAGATAAGCGCAGGCTTGGTATTATAGTTCCGTTAAGTTGGTAACCCTTTGGGGACGGAACCCTTAAAAATGGAATCTATTAGTTCTAAGTAATAGTTGAATTAAAAATAGGTGACATGAGTGTACAGAGCTCCGTGAGACCGTGATGCAGTGTACATACTGCACATTACACATGACCACGGTTGTTGACGTAGCACCCACTGAAACGAAACACAAACGGACCCTGTCGGATGCCAGCACCGACACACGCCGCCCGCCGCTCCTCAACTTTGCTCCAACAAACATCATAACTCGCGCGGCACACAACCACACACAACTGACACAACGTCCCTTCGTTAGCATGAGTTTATTTACCATTCATTAACACGTCATAATGTACCGCTACTTATTTGGAAGTTCGGAATGAATCAAAAGCACATTTTGTCATGTTTTTTTTATTTTATTTATTCACAAGGCAATTACAACGGGTTACAATCATATTAAAATAATATCAAATACACATCATAGGACCCAGAGTGTAATCGCACAACATGACAAACAACAACTAAAAATTAGTAAATGTTAACTATATATGTAAGTTCACAAGTGCAATACATAATATTAATAAAAAGAAGCGCGTCTGCCATCCGACAAACTCCCAGCTAAATATAGATGGGGAAAGTGTAGGAAACCATACACGATAGATATAATCAATGTTACATGCAAAAACAGTTACAGAAACAGTGTTTAAAAAATATCAGAGAGAAAGAGCACATAGGTACAAATCTTTTAAAAACAACGGCACGAGCATCGAAGATGTCTATACTGTTATTGACATCTTTTGATATTTCGTTATAAAGTCATGTTCACGTAATCAATAATGTACATAGAAGTTGACAGCCATTTGATGAAGAGACTGCAGTCTACTGCGTGCATATCCTATATACACTTACGTAAGTGTAACATTTTTACTAAATCCATTATTCAGTTAAATCAGGATAGGTCTTGACTCAACTAAAATATATATTACTAGCTGTCCCCCGCGGCTTCGCTCCCGTCAACTGGCTACCTACCTACCTACCCTGCACCTACCCTACACCTACCCTACACCTACCCTACACCTACCCTACACCTACCCTACACCTACCCTACACCTACCCTACACCTACCCTACACCTACCCTACACCTACCCTACACCTACCCTACACCTACCCTACACCTACCCTACACCTACCCTACACCTACCCTACACCTACCCTACACCTACCCTACACCTACCCTACACCTACCCTACACCTACCCTACACCTACCCTACACCTACCCTACACCTACCCTACACCTACCCTACACCTACCCTACACCTACCCTACACCTACCCTACACCTACCCTACACCTACCCTACACCTACCCTACACCTACCCTACACCTACCCTACACCTACCCTAAGGATTCTTAAATTTTCTATTTTTTTTTTTTTTTTTTTTTTTTTTTTTTCATAAGAACCTTCTCCTGACAATAACAAACACAACAAAAAAAGAATTATCGAAATCGGTTCAGCCGTTCACACGTGATGCCGTGACAACGCGAAACGGGTTTCATTTTTATATATATAGATTTATCTCTTACTCCATAACTTGAATACTTAGTTTCAGAATTCACTAGCTCATTTGCATGCAAAGCACTCAATATTGCAGCTCGATTTCGGCTCCGAGCGTCGGAGCCGCTGTGATAATGCAGCACTTTAGCGTTAGCTCGGCGCTTTAGCTCGCAGCCACAATGTTGCAGCTTGGAACATGAGCAACCGCCAGCACAGCAGTCCCTTCTAAAAGGTACGGAATCTGGCCAGCACGCAAATAAAGTGATCCCTTCAGAAAGCTGGCGACTAGTGGCGACCGTCGAGCGTCGCGCGTGGTACCTGCCTGCCAACTCATTGGATTTGATTCACACAATTTGCGAACGAAGCGTCTTGACGTTTTATTCGTCGCCCTCGCACCGATACCCACATCTACATAATTTAATATCCGATCCGAGTGATGTTATTGCGACGTACCAACGTATCCGCTCCTCGCCGCCGACACGTGTCGCTGAGCGGATCATTCATCTCTCGTAATTTGACAAATCGCGACGCATGTCGGCCCGATTTCGTTCAGCTGTTATTTCTGCAAGCTATACAATAGTTTTGCTTCGCCCTGTTCGTCCATAGTTCCGCAACTCTCGCGTGTCGCGTCACGTGATCACGTCCTGAACTCCGTCTTGCTGCGAGTGCTCAGATGGTTTCTTAGATAAAAGCTTTTTATTATGATCGCTGCAGACTGTTATTGTACACTGATTGATGTGTATTGGCCGACTTCAGCTCCATCGGGCTTTATGTTCGTCTTCTATTACCGAGGTTGTGTATAAGTATGGACGCTGTTTATTTATTTGAACTTCAGCATCTTTCTACTGCGAATGTTTTTGCCAGACTTGACGTGTATATGTTATAGATATTTACCTTATTTATTTATTGATTGTACACAATGTAGGTACTCATATGTATAATATGTATATTATGCCTTCTAGCGTATGCCATTCACATCTGGAGTGAGGCCATCGAGAAACACGGGGAAGCACTTGCGGTCTCTCTTGACATCTCGAAAGCCTTCATAGGGTCTGGCACGAAAGCCTTATTGGTAGGTAAGCTTCTTCCTTCGGTCTACCCGCCGGATTGTGTGATTGGATTGCAGACTTCCTGAGGGATCGGTCTATCCGAGTGGTCATAGATGGCTGCTCGTCTGGACTGCTGGATATTAATGCCGGGGTTCCTCAGGGGTCGGTGCTCTCGGCAACATTGTTTTTGCTGCATATTAATGATCTGCTAAAACCTTTGGGTATGCAGACGACAGTACTTTGCTGAGAGATACGTGTCTAACGCACGAGCTTGTGGGTCGCAGATCCGGTCTCTCCGAGAGGCTATGGTTGAGCGCTTGAACTTGTCCCTACAGGCTGTCTCAGATTGGGCGATGCCAATCTGGTCAGGTTCAATGCTGCTAAAAAGTTGGGAAATCTAGCAAAGGTGCGACGGTACTTCACGCCGGAACAGCTGCTCAAACTTTATCAAGCGCAAGTTCGATCGTGTATGGAGTACTGCTCGCATCTTTGGGACGGATCTGCCAGATACCAGCTTGATGCCCTTGAGTCAATAGAGAAACGAGCCAAGAGGATCATCGACAATGATAGGCTCGTCGAGTCGAAGCTCCAAAGTCTCGAGCATCGACGCCGAGTTGCTAGCCTGTCGGTTTTCTATCGGTTGCATTTTGGAGAGTGTGCAACGGAATTGCATAGTTTAATTCCGCCTAGCCCGTTCCATCATCGGACCACAAGACGTACGGCGATGCGCCACCGGTACATGGTGGATATCCCACCCACACGCACAAAGCGTTTTGGGAATACATTAATTGTGCGTACCGCTAAGGAGTGGAATTCCCTGCCGGAGTCTGTGTTTCCTGATAGCTACAACCTGGGAGTCTTTAGGTCAAGAGTGAATAGGTTACTTCTAGGCAAGCGTGCTCCATCTTCGACCACATCGTCGCTTACCATCAGGTGAGATAGTGGTCAAGCGCGTGCCTATTAATAATAAAAAAAAAATTGTATGTTGTGTGCCTTACCTAATGTTTACAATCTAGGACCCAATATCATCCTAAGCGGCAGCCAGTCGAACATATGACGGTGTATGGAAGCCCGCGCACCTAAGTAGCCACGGGCCACGAACTATTATAATTGTTCGACTTAGCTACTAGCCAGGCTAGTGCGCGGGGGGCCTAAGTGACGAGGTGGGCATAACAGTTGATGCCAAACTACAGTGGGGAAAGCTCAGCTCTGGCGCCTACGCCGTCTGGAAAGTTAGACGATTCACTGACGTTGACACAGCTCGGTTAGTTTATTTTAGTTATTTCCAGATTGTTATGATGTCCTGTGGTATACTACTGTGGGGAAAAGCCACTGACATACATTACAAAACACATAATATTTGTCCTACACAAAAAAAAACCGACTTCAAAAAAAAACACTACAAAGTACAAAATAACTTTAATTTCGGAAGTCGATGTTTTTGGTTGCTTCTTCGTTATTTCACACCGACTTCCGAAATTAAAGTTATTTTGTACTTTGTAGTGTTTTTTTTTAAGTCGGTTTTTCTTGTGAAAAAGTTTTTTATTTTCCACTTTTTAGTGGTACCCCACACCTTACAACACCAATGGAAAGTCACAGGAAAGCAAAAATATGCAATTTCGTATAAAAGGATGATTTTTCCACATATTTTTCCAGCTATTTGGGTTTGAAAACCAAACCGCTGAACCGATTTTGATAAATTTCAATGCCAAATGTTCTTTCATATCATTGTTTATTATTCTGACCGTATACGTCATTTGGTTTTACTTCATTTTATTTATTGATTACATAATCTTCTCATTACCATGTTTTATTATTAGTTGTGTTGCAATTACGAGGTTAACTAGCAACCTTGATAAATTGTCTGATCTGGTGGCCTACCACAACCTCTTAAAACAATATTATTTTAATATTACTTTGTAATTTCTGTTGTTGCATTTTCAACTCTCGGCGCTGATCTGAGCGTTGAAAATCCAACAGAGCGGAACGCAAAGTAATATTAAAGTAATATTGTTTTAAGAGGTTGTGGTAGGCCCCCAGCCGGCAGCAGGTTCATGTCACGCCCTGCTCCCTTACATGTCGCTGCTTGCGGTAGCGTTGGGGATCGGGCTACCTCCTTCCCTCTAATATGGCGAGAGAGGTAATGGCTTTGCGTTATACTCGTGAACGGGTGCTGCTTGTGCTGACTGGTCGTCGCTGACCGTGGATTATTATTATTGTTATATCTATTAACTGTTTATTAATTTTACTACGATAGTTCTAGTTTATCACCTGTGACTTTGCGTCACAACGTATGGTTTAATTCCAGCGCTGCACATGTAAGAGGTCACGCCATTTATGCCTGTAGGCCAACCCTAAAACTGATTTTAGGGTTCCGTACCCCAAGGGTAAAAACGGGACCCTATTACTAAGACTCCGCTGTCTTTCTGTCTGTCTGACCGTCTGTCTATATGTCCGTCAGTCTGTCTGTCACCACGCTGTATCTAAATGAGCCGTGATAGCTAGCGAATAATTGAAAGGACATTGCTCGTCGTCCATACATAGCTCGCCTAAGATCCAACAGGGAGGTGTATTTACTCTTTGGGTTTTAGATAATGTATATATTCCATTAAACCTAAATTAAAACAACGGACACTTTTGAGAATTCTGAAAAATCAAAACACTTTCGGATTTTGAGGTTATAATTACGTCAATAAAAACATTCGGTATGTAGCAATAACTTAGCATTTATTACTGAACTAGCTGCTACCCGCGACTTCGTCTGCGTGGAATCCTGTTTTTATTCTGGTTAATTTATCTTTTTTTAGTGTAAAATATTTGTCTCCCATCACAGGCAGTTCTGTTTAGGTTACTATACTATAATATATACTTTGTTATATTTTATTATCAAATGTACCAAATATATAATTAGCAAATGACCCACAGATCAGATAATAATATCATACAGAAGCATGATATTATTATTCTGATTTAAGTTTGTTATATTATTAGTCTGTAAGCTAAAGAAAGTAAATAAATAAATAGTAGTAAGATAGTAGAGTAAGAAGTCTAAATAGTAATTTTGTTTGTTTCATCATCATCATATTAGCCGAAAGACGTTCACTACTGGACAATGGACATAGGCCTCCCCCAAGTTTCGCCACAACAAACTGATTAATAAATTACATCAAAAAACTTTTTTTTTGTTTTAAAAGGAACTTATAATGCCTTAAAAAAGTGATTATTTATATCTAAGAAAAATGAAAAATTATTTGTGAATACAATAAAAAAGAAATCCAAACCAATATTTTGACAGTTCAACTTCATTTTCAATAGATGTGATGTGCGTTGTGCATTTGATCTCATTTTAAGGATTGCGTTGTTAAGTTTCTCCGCGGAAGAATGATTTTGAAAAATGACAATTTATTACAATCTTTATCACCAGGCGCGCGTTTTACATTTCCTAAGCTTAATAAGCTACAGTAACGCTAAGATGGGCCATTTATTAATATACACCCACGGACAGGGGGCGAAATCCTGTGACAGCGGAGCTTCTAAGACAAAAAGAGTTGAGTTAGCTCGGGTGATCTTGTGTTCTTAAAAAACTCTTTTACAAAAAAAAAAAAATACAACCGACTTCCAAATAAAAAAACAACTACAAATTACAAAAAAAACTTTAATTTTGGAAGTCAGTGTTGAATTACGAAGAAACAACCAGAAACCGACTATTTTTAATTTTATCTACACAGTTATTTTTAGTAAAAGTATTTTTTATTCCTCACACCAAACAACACTAAGTACTGAAATGATGAAATTTTCTTCCAGCTATTTGGATTTAGAAATCAAACTACTAAACCGATCACATAAAAAAATCAAATTGGTTCATAAATGTCGGAGTTATGAGGTAACAAACATAAAAAAATAAAAAAGCAACCTAATTGAGAACCTCCTCCTTATTTTGAAGTCGGTTAAAAACTTACAATTGTTTCGATCGATATTACCGGTTCTAATGAAATCAAGAGCGGATTTCACCACTGAAACTGAACGCGATCAGTACATCTAAACTGCGTTCAAGAGCTGTCAGTGTAAATATTCCATAGAAAAATAATAACACTGAAAGCTCATAAACGTGGTTTATTCGCTGATCGCGTTCAGCTACATTGGTGAAATTGGCCCTAAGAATCAATTTGATTAATTAGTTTGAAAAGTAGCACCAGTCGTGTGACGTTCTGTTTTGTTATATACAGGGTGTAAGAGACAGCCCTCCGCAGGCGGATGGGGTGCATTAAGTTTCTTATTTTGAATCATATTCCACCGGAATTTTTCTGAGAAAAATTTTCATGTTTTGTTACCGTTTTTTTCAGTTACTTTTCCTTTCTTTCAGTGTAAAATTACATTCTTTGTACGCAACACTCCATTTTTATAAATAATACAGCTAAAATAAAAAAAAAACTTGAGAGGTGTCAAGGGACACCCGGATGGAACGAAGTTCCTTTCGATTAATTAGTGAAGAAATTGTAATAAAATTTTATTTTTTTAAGTAATACGCACGGCTTACAACTATAGCAAAAAGTGTTGTTACAATTTTTGGTCTTAATTTTTCCGTCTAGCCCCCTTTCGCAACGCGCGATAGGGAACTTCGTAGAACCATGAAAATGACACCCATGACGAAAACTTGTCAAAACTCGTGGGCACCATCTTGTATTTCGATTTTGACCCGGTGATCGTTATAAGCGACCCCAAAAACCATTAAATGACACCCATGATGAAAAGTTGTCAAAACTCGTGGACGCCACCTTGGATTTTGATTTTGACCCGGTAATCGTTATTAGCGACCCCAAAAACCATGAAAATGACACCCATGATGAAAAGTTGTCAAATCTCGTGGGCGCCATCTTTGATTTCGATTGTTATTGGCGACCCCGAAAACCATGAAAATGACACCCATGATGAAAAGTTGTCAAATCTCGTGGGCGCCATCTTGGATTTCGATTTTGACCCGGTAATCGTTATTGGCGACCCCGAAAACCATTAAAATGACACCCATGATGAAAAGTTGTCAAATCTCGTGAACGCCATTTTGGATTTCGATTTTGACCTGATATTCAAAAATGATTAGATAAATCCCTACTTTTAGTAAAAAACTATAGCAAAAAGTGTCGATACAACTTTTGGTCTTAATTTCAAAAGTGTCGTTACAACTTTTGGTCTTAATTTTTTCCGTCTAGCTTTCGCAACGCGCGATAAGAAACTTCGTTCCAAAACCCTGCAATGGATGTTGAAATACTCGTAGCGATCGACGCATGAAATCAGCTTCCGTAGTGGCGACGGCGGCTGAAAGCTAGCTGCGCTTGCCGATCACTATGCGATTGCCACGGTCACGATACATTGCGTATGAGGTTTTAAAACAAATCAGTTCTATTGGATTCCTATAAAGTTCCTGAAACAATTTCATGTACCAGTCTTCTTATTTATGGTATACTGAACTCACCCCGTCAATCTGCGGAGGGCTTACGCCCTGTATTCCATAAGTCAACAAATAAAATATAGTAAAATATCGATCGTTCCTTGGAGCCAGGGGGTCGATTCTGCTATTGCAATCGTGTCTCAATGACCGGTCAATGATCGATTTTTGACGTATAACGTCAAACTTTTGACACATTTCCCATACAAAAACTGTCAAAGTTGTCAAATATTCGATCACTGACCGGTCATTGAGACACGATTGCAATAGCAGAATCGAGCCCCTGATATCGCGTTCACACAACCAAGAATTTGCTATGTTTCTAGCGATCTTTCGTACTGCATCTATCTACTGGGCCCACTGTTTCATCGATAACCTGAAGATGGCTGAAGATTTACAGTGGATTTACAGACTTATATTGGACCAACTATTAGGTCCTGAAGAATATATTGTTACAAATAATGTCTACTTGTCTAGTGTTCACATAATTATGAATGTTACAAATAAAAATATTAATTTAAAGTATGTGGTATGACATCTCTTCATGATTAAAGGCATACACAGAAAGTGGCCGCTGAGATGCTACAGATAAAAAAAACTTATTTATAGTCATAACCTCTTTAATATTGCCACTGTAGGTATTTGAAAAATTGAATATTAATATTGCGAATGTATTACCTGAACATTGATGTTAAGTATATTATAAGATTGTTTGGAATTAATCTAAACATAAACAAAAACACAAAAAAAAATCAAAACCTACAAAAACACCTGCATACGGCGGGGTTCGAACGCACGCATCACTAACGGCCGCTTTCTATAAGATATCTCAATCCCAATCTTGATCCCGATCCTTGTCTGTAACCAATCAAAGGTGAGGATTGTGTGGTGAAGGACTCAAACTCGGCCGTTGATTGGTTACAGACAAGGATCGGGATCAAGATTGGGATTGAGATATGTTATAGAAATTGGGATTAAGTGGAAGTCCGGTCATTATTCGCCTTGGCTGATGTCACTTGTTAAAACAATTCAAAATTTGCGTTCCTATCAGTACAGAGGTTACCAATGGCTACGATTTAAATCATGCCGTAAAATTTATCTTTAAATGCCCGTAACTTTTTTTCCTGGCCACCAATTTAATTGAAACAAAGACTAATGTTGCTCAGAGCTAACCCACATGTAACTACATTCTCCAAGTAAATCTGTACAGTATTTTCAGAGATTAGCGTTAACAGACAAACAGACAGACAGACAAGAAAATCAGAAAAATCTTTTTTTGTGCAGTATGTTCCTTTTTCATCGCCCCCAACCCATTTTTGGTAAATTTGTTTAATGTACAGTTACAAACTTTCTACTGTTTTATTATATGTATAGATGTAAGTGCGACAGATGCGCGCTTCTTGACATTGAACTCTAGGAGTCGGGAGTCTTCTGGAGTTGTTAGATGAAATCGGAACAGTAAGAAAATGCAAACGAATTCAGTACGCAAACAACGCAAACGCAGATCGAGCACAGAATGCGCGCGCCAAGTGACATTACTACCAAATGTCAAATGTTGTCATCTGTCAATTCGTCAATTGTCAGTGTCGATATTATTGCTCGTTTCAAAAACAGTACTTTCAATCGAGTTTTTTGATAAGGCTTATTATGGTTCCGCGACATCATAGCGGACTGTTTGTAACTAAAAATCATTATCTTATATCAAGTGTTGAGAATACTGACGCTTGTCTGTGTCAAACTCTTATTAAGAGTGCTGTTACAAAGACTTGGCTGTATGAGCTACAATACCTTTGCCTATTCAAAACCTCAAATTGAACCAGAAAAATATTAGAACTATCACCGAGGATTATGACGGAAGCTAAGGACGAAAGTGAATACCTTTTAAAATGTTTTCGAAATTAAAAAGTGTCCGTTCTATTAAAATATAAGTAATGTATATTATTAAAAGAACTAGTACCTAATTATAGTAAATATTTCACGCGCGTTGGTTCATAGGCCATTTTTTACAATGTCCTTTTCACAGATGATGTAAATTTCTGTGGCCGCTATATCATAAATCTTCGATCAACAATTACAACTAGGGTAGACGCCAAAAATACGTCTCGGCAAATAACAGCTCACTTGAGATTTGAGCTCTTATTTGGTTTAACACTGCCAAAAAAATCTAAAAACAGAATAAAATAAATGTTTAAGTGGGGCTCCCATACGATAAATGTGATTTTTTTTTCCGATTGTTATGGATAACGGTACGGAACCCTTCGTGCGCGAGTCCGGCTCGCACTTGGCCGGTTTTTTATTACTTTTGTATGCTTGAGTTTGCTTATTTAATTATCTTTTTTTTTTTTTATTATTGTTTCAGATTTAGTTGTTGGCATAGGTAGTATAGTTGCTAGCTGACATGTGCCATTTAATTAAATGTAATTTTCTAGTGTTATCGTAAAATGTTTAACTATACCATTGTATAAATTCAAGTTCTTCACACCTAACAGACAGTCGTGTTGCTGGGGAGTTTGTTGCGCCACTTCTTGTTCCCAGCTAAAACACTAGGAAGTGGTAAGTCTTCATGTACATTTTGACGTTGAAAAAGTGCTGATTTTCAGCCAAGCTTGAATAAATGTCTTGTTTTTTTTATATATTTAGTTACAGGCATGATATGGAAACTAGGAACATTCAGTAACTTCGCTTTTTTATTGAGCACAGCGCCATCTCTTAAATGATAAATGATAAAATAATGATATTTATTTTGTAAGTAGGTTAAAACATAACTCTTTTACTCGTTAATATTTTTTGGTCATTTTAAGCTAGATGAGGCCGGTGTTTCCTAGCTGACTACCCAGAGAAGAAACACCGAAACAAACTCAGAGGTCACAGTCTCTTTTGAAGTCCATACAAATTGTACTGGTCAAATCATACGAGAACCATGTAGGTTAATGTCTGAGGTGGCCTTGTGAGAAAAGTGCCACACAGATTTGAGTGGACCTATCCAGACAGTGCAAGCATTTGTCAGTTATTGTGGAGCTCAAACTTAGAACTTTAAGGAGCTCAACGATTTGACGAACAATACCAAAGTAAGGACATTTGGGTAGGTCGCATAAAAAAAAATCTCAAACTGCCAGACATTGTTGACTAACATGAAATGGATCCCTATCATAGCGATCTGCTTAAATAGCTAATCGAAAGAAACGTAAGTACGTAAGTAGGTACTGTGTTGCAATATAAAATGGTTATATGAGAAATAGTGTAAAACGCAAACATATAAAATGAAAAATATGTCTCAAAATATTGGACATTAAATAACAAAAAATAAAAATTAACTTTGAACAAGTACCTATTAAAGATTTTTCAAACGGTTCTGAAATGTGAAATATATATAGCCTTTATCATTTAAATGATGGGGATTTATAATCGTTGCGATGGCAACTCTTTAATAGCAAATGTCTGTCTGTGCTGAAGTACCGGTTTCTCCGTTTCTCGTTCGGATTTTGCTTTTGCAATTAAATTATGGTTGTTTCGCAAGTGCATCTGCTAACCACGGCCACGCAGAGTAGTGAAGCAGTACTCAATGGCATCTCCTGTTCCTAGCTATCAATAGCTACCCACTCTATCCTTATCTATAGGTAATAGTTTTGGTCAGCTGACACACAATATAAATATGGACAGTAGGGAAACTGCCTACAAACGCTCGAAACGGCACACTCACACAAACATGCACACCGACGAGACTCCTAAGGTAACTTCGCGGGACTCGCAGTAGCCAGTGCCGCGTCAAGACGAGTGGTCACGTTTAACTTTTTATTTTTGAAAATGCCAGGAAAGTATTGCGTAGTATACGGCTGTTTGAACTCGGCTTCATCAAAATCGGAGCTATTGTATTTTAAACTTCCTGCTGATATTGAAAGGTTTAGAATGATTTCTAGTTATTGTTATTTATTCGTTATCGAATTACGTATAAGTCTGTGTGATCGATCATAATGAATTCGTGAACTTACTTCTAAATCATGAATGCGGCGGTTTTGAGGGTATAGCTGATAGTGCAATAGTGATAGTGGTAACAAAAAGTACATCCAAGATGGCGACTGCAATTGGTATCAATTTTTTCGTCATGGGAGTCGTTTTCATGGTTTTCGAGGGTGTTGAAGCCGATAGTGCTGTCAAAACGTGAATCCAAGATGGCGGCTGCAAAAGGTACCTATCAAGTTTTTCGTCATGGGTGTGTGTATTTTTTTATGTAATGGGTTTTTTAATTACTAGATATCACACGCATTTTCGGATTGAAACGCGGTACGGTTCGTAGCCGCTCATGAGCCTAGCCCGCGCGCCCTTGCACTGCGGCGTCTACCGCGCGCCCACTCTGACGAGCGCCCGAAACCTTTTCTTCCAACCGCGGCTCGCGTACGCTCCCGCTAAAACTTGTAAAAGGTTCCGCCGTAATGACAAAGTTAAAGATCTTTAGTTCTACAAGTTGTTGTGTGTTAATATTAAATTGATTTCCGTGTTTAAACTATCGTCTTTTGCTGAGGTTAACCGACGCCATGAGTTTACCTATTTAAATTATGTTTGTAAGCTATTTATTCAAATTCGATTGATTGATCACTACAGAACAAAAATATATCAAAAACATTAAAAGTGACAACCCTATTGCTTCAATGGAGCGTAGGTAATTATGTTCTCAACTAGGCTTAGTTTCCGTACTGTCCATATTTATACTGTGGCTGACAACTAGATGGCTAATAGTGCTGTCGATAAAAAAAGACGAGAGCTGTCTGCGTATACCATAAATTATATTATTATTGTAGTGTGTGGTTACAGAGGCGAGTCTTCATAATCTTAGGATTTTTGAGCGAAATACTGTACGACTACGTCAATATTACTTTGTTGTTTTCCTCTGGCAGCTCGTTAACCAATGAAGGCTCCACCCCGTAACCCCGCTCACGAAGGGCGACACATAGCGTGGCTGTGACGTCACATGCAACGACGCGTGCCGCCCGCGCCGCGTTGCGTGCTGCGCTCAACCACAATCATATCCGTGAACTACCTGCCAGCCTGCCAGCCTGCAGGTATCTGCTGGAGGTATCCTAGAGGTATCTCCTGTGGCGCGTCTCGGGCGGCTTCAACTTTTTGGACAGCGAACGTTTGAAGACGACTGTATGCAGGCAGGGCTGCTTATTTACGCTCGGTCGGATAACTTCAGGCACATTCTAGGGCAGTAGACGACACTCTGTCGTATTTCTGGGCGCTAACCTCCTGAAGAGTGGTCGGTACTTAGGTACCACTTGTGCACTTCATGGGCAGACCCATGAAGTGCACAAGTGGTACCTAAGTGCCGGCATTGTGGACATTGTGAGGGTGTCGCGGGTGTCGTGTGTCTGGTCGTCGGCGTCGGTGTCAGCGGTGTCAGCGGTGTCAGCGGTGTCAGCGGTGTAGTGTAGCCGTATGGGGTGTTGTACGTGCCCCATGCGCGGCAATATTCCTACGCGAGTCGTAGTCGTACATCCACACTTTATTAACTTGTAATAGGTAAACTTCAGTACTTGTCACATTGTGTGGGGTACTTTACTAAGGTTTTTCCCTTTAATTTCATAATATTAGTTTTCAAGCAAAGCCGCTTTCTATTTATTTATATCAATTCAATAAAATTGGAAACCGTAAATGCTGCAAACAAGTCTTAAATAACGTAACAATCCCCTTTAAAGATTTGTTTCGATTCACCCACGATGTGCCCACGAATTCCTATTCACCCCGTTTGTAGGTTCATTCTACATAATATATGTATATGACTGTATGAGGCAGTCGCTTTCATCCTTTTAGTATACCTACCTCAGTACAGTGGAACAAACTTTAGCAATTACTCTCTGAAAGCTGTCAATTTGCCAAATTCACAAACCTTTAAACCTTAAACTCTTGGAACGATTGCATAGAGCGGTTTAATGCCACCAGAAACGAAGAAACGGCTCAATTGAAACTGTATATTAAATAGAGTTCGGTCACGGTGTGCTAGGGGAGTGCTACCCGGGGGACGGAGGGGGGGTCACCTAATTAAAGACAGATTAAAAAGGGGCCGTTGAAAGAGCCCGCACAAACTCCGTTTGAGAAGTTAAATTGATATTGTTTATTTTGTTGTGGAGACGAAACATAATTGGCTCTTGTGAGACCGCGCAGGCTTCCATCTTGTTATTATAATAAAATTATGAGGTGTATTATTATCATAGATATCCGAATGATTATTTATTCGAGTCGTACTTGACACTCCTTCCGGTCGACGTTCGCGTGCTTGGGTGGCCAAATCCGAAACTATGAGGAATAACAAAAAGTCTGGAAGGAGTCTCAAACCCGATTTTGATAAAAACTTAAACTGCATCATAGATATTTGTTCTCGTCTCGGTCATCGGTTGTAACTATGACTTGTGTGGCGGTTGGTACCTATGCAGTATGAATCGGCTATTCGATTCTCGACATGATTCCTGTTGCGATAGCGTGTCTTGCGGCGGCATCACCTGATAACTGCCTCAGTCAACCACGACCTCCAGCGCACGATATTAAGTGGGTTACCTATCCATTTGCATAAAATTTTAAGACCTAATAATTTTGTTTGGCATAATTATATTTTCGCATAATATAATTACGCATAACAGCTTACGCATAATTTTTTTAAGCATAATTTCTCTAACCACAATAATGATTAAGCATAATATCCTAAAGCATACATTTGTTTACGCATAATGATATTAAAACATTTTTTTAGGCATAACAATTTATTTCGACGATTGGAAAAAGCCATATCTCCTGAATCAGGTAATATATGTCGTAGATTGATGGCGCTACTATGGGACTACGGACAGCGCCATCTAACAAATTGTTTTGAAACCTAATAATCACGTGATCGGAAACGCAAGCGCGCTCTACCGCTTGGATACGATCGTTGGTAGAGGGGACAGCGAGAACTGGCGGGGCTAGGGAGAGGTCACTCCAGCGCTCAGGCACTCTCGGCTGGATGCCCAACCACGCACGTTGTCTGATTCCTGTGTAAACTGTTGGTCTGAATAAAGTTATTTTAATTTAAGTTATCGTTCGTTCGAGTACCTGCAGCAGTGTCCACATCAAAAACTATATTGGATTGTGAAGAAGACCCGGTGCTTCGCGTCTCGGCCACCCATGACGCGACATATATAACACATTAATATAATATAACGTATTGAACGAGTAGTGAATTTTCTGATATTTTTCTCGAGTTCCATCCTCTATTGCCCGCGGGCTATTGATGACCCTGATGACTCCGCGGCGGCGGCGCGGCGGGATGGTGACTACACAGACAACAGTCGTTCCAGCAGTCCGGGTGACGGAGTTTACGACGCCTGAAATAATAAACGATGTCAATTTTAAAGCGAAACATTGCGTAGTTAAAATAAACCGGCAGTTAGGCATAACAATGATTTTATTGCATTCTGCCGCGCGCCGCAGGACGGCCGCAGCGCCCGCGCCGCCGCGCCTAAACGTTTACATACACGTTTACATTGTGTTCACAGGTTGTACATTACACACATTATCTGATAGCGAAATAATCATCTATTCTCAATAATAACTTTTCACAGCAGCTTCCAAACTTTACACAAGTAAAGTTGATCCGACTCCAAACTCTTCAACATCGTTTAATGACTTGCCCATGTCATTGATGTTTCAGAATTAATGGTGCAGTTCAACGAAAAGGCTAGGCTTTTAATGAAACGGCTGATTAAGCTAGATGGCTGCGACATACACACAGATTACATCAACATGTATCTTTGTGCGTGTGAACTTGTGAATGACGCGACCTCAGCACAAGTTCGTGGAATAGAACTAAATAACGCAGCTGACCTCCGGCGGCGCCCGGATGAGAATGAGATGCTATTACGGTTTTAACTTTTACGGACTTTACCTGCAAGAATTTATATGTTTGCTCTGAAGAATTCTGCAAATACATGTTATCGGCTCATTCGGCTCCCATGAGTATCTTGTGATAAAAGTTCGTATTTTCAGAATATATTGTACTAGTGCTACGATGAAGCAGTAAATAGGCAGGTCTACCAACTTACGAGTCTCATGATCGATCGTTGTTGAGAGATTTTATAACGGTCGTATAGCACCGCGCGGCGTACCTAAGTGGCAGACCGTGTCGCTACTCGCTGTGCAGGAGCGCTACACTCGCGGTACACTCGCGGTACGCGGCGGTATCGATGCGCGGCCGTGCTAGCGGACGACATGTGGAGCACGAGCGACGCGGTGCGGGACGGTGACGCGCGACGGTGCACACCGCTCTCGCTAGCGCTCGAGGAAGTGGTCGACCAGCACGAACTCAGCGCTGACTGGTGATTAGTCTAGCTGTTAAACAAAACTTAGCTGATGACTGTGACCTTCAAACCCCGCCGTCCGCTATCAATTCGTCAACAGAAACTAAGACATCATTCTACATTTTATTTTGAGTCTTGAAAAGTACTATTATATATGTACTCTTGAAAAGAGCTTGTTAGATAAATAATTACATTCATTTTAAGGACTAGCTGCTACCCGCGACTTCGTCCGCGTGGAATCCTGTTTTTATTCTGGTTAATTAATCTTTTTTTGGTATAATATCTGTTTCTCCCATCCCAGGCAGTCATGTTTAGGTTAGTATACTACTCGTTTATATACTTTGATATATACCTGTGAAAAGTTTGTAAGTAGCAAATGACCCTACAAAAGCACGATATTATTATTCTGATTTAAGTTTGTTATTAGTCTGTAAGCATAAGCATTGCCATACAACGTGGCAACGCTGCCAGCCTTTTGGGTACATTACCAGTGGCCTGCGATGCTGAGGAATTTTTCGACGCCATGTTTTAGATTACTTTTAGTTTTAGTTGAGTATTTTATTTAAGTGTGTGTATATAGTTATAATTAATTAAACGTAGTCTGTAAGCTAAAGAAAGTAAATAAAAAAATAGTATTATAGTAAGATAGTAGAGTAAGAAAGTCTAAGTAGTAAGTTTGTTTGTTTCATCATCATCACATCCGACCTGATGTCCTATGTCCAGTAGTGAACGTCTTACGTTCACTACTGGACATAGGCTTCCCCCAAGTGTCGCCACAACAAACAATGATTAATAAACTACATCAAAACACTTTTTTTTTTGTTTTTAGTGGAACTTTTAATGTCTTAATAAAGTGACTATTTAGTGTCTTTGAAAAATGAATAATTTAAAAAAATATATTGTTCCTGTTTATCAATACAATAAAAAAGAAATCTTGACTAATATTTTGACAGTTCAACTCTATTTTCCATAGATGTGATGTGCGTTGTACATTTGTATGTTGATCTCATTTTAAGAATTGCGGTGTTAAGATTCTCCGAGGAAGAATTATTTTGAAGAATGAAAATTACAATCTTTATCACCAGGCGCGCGTTTTTCATTTCTTAAGCTTAATAAGCTAAAGTAACCCTAAGATGGGCCATTTATTATTATAACACCCACGGGCCGGTGGCGAAGCCCTGACAGCGGAGCTTCTAAGACAAAAAGAGTTGAGTTAGCTCGAGTGATCTGGTGTCTATCTGTTCTTAAAAAACACTTTTCCAAAAAAAAAATACAACCGACTTCCAAATAAAAAAACAACTGCAAAGTACAAAAAAAATTTGCAAGTCGGTGTTGAATTACGAAGAAACAACCAAAAACACCGACTATTTTTAATTTTATTTACAGTAAATTTTTTTTTGTAAAAGTTTTTTATTTTTCTTTTTTAGTGGTACCCCACACCAAACAACACCACTGAAAAGTCACAGGAAAGCAAAATACGCAAATTCGTTTACCTACTTGGATGACACTTTTTCGAGCTATTTGGATTTAGAAATCAAACTACTAAACTGATTCAGTCTCAAGAAGTATATCCTTTCACAAAAAAAAATCAAATAAGCCCCTAATATGACCCACTGACCAAGAAAACCAACCGAATTGAGAATCCTTTCCTTGTTTTGAAGTCGGTTAAAAACTTACAATTGTTTCGATCTATGTTACTGATTGTAATGAAATTACGAATCAATTTGATTAATCGTAATTTGAACAATAGCACCAGTCGTTCGACGTTCTGTTTTGTTGATTTTGATTCGAAGTGTTTAAAAAGTGGGACTAAATAGGTCTCGAGAATCAGAATGATTTCTTTAATCATTGAGTGCAGTTATGGACAGATTTTTGCGGGGGATTTTTTTTGTCTGTTTTGTCTATGATGTCCATTTTTTTACGCAAAATTACTTGAACAGAAGAGGTGATACAGCCAGTGCCTTTTTTTTTTTTTTTTTGAGGATGGTAAATCATCAAATGACCCCTCCCGCTCTGGGTGGAGCGGCAGGGAGTGTCAGACTTTTACTGACTAAAACCCACCCTTAGTCCTCCTAGTGCCTTTCTTTCTAGGGCCGCGGTAACTCTTTCGAACATATTCCGCAACACTGGCAGGCTCTGGCCCTGGCGGGCCCCGTCTCCGTTGCTGACTGCTCTTTCCGGCGCGTTTGGAGTGAAACGCGCCGTCGACTCTGGCCTGACCTGATCGGACAGCGAGCTACCCATTGCTCGCTGTCCGCAGGCGTCAGTCACTGCGCCTTGCTCAGGAGCGTCAGTTCCTGAGAGGCGCAGCGACTAACGTTCGTCTAGAGGAGGCGAAATGGCGGCGACGGTGGCGGCGGCTGCGGCGGAAGCGACGGCGGCGGCGGCGGCGGTGGAGGAGGGTTTTCTCCTCGACCCGGCCCTGGCGGGTGGACTGCAGGCTTTGCCCCCAGCCCAGTGATCGGCCGGCTTGCCAGCTGCCGCACATGCGAAGCGTGCGGCGCGTCGTTGCACGAGCCGGCCCTGTGACCGGGCTGACCACAGCGGAAGCAGTGGTCACTGCGGTCCACCTCCAAGGTGCAGAGTGCTCCGACGTGGTTGCCAACTTGGCAACGGAAGCACCTCAGAGGTCTGGGCTCCAGCAGTTTCACCTGCGCGGAGACCCAGCCACCAAGAGCCTTCTGCCCTCCGAGATTTTCTTGGCCGCCGACACGGGGCAGCTCACCACTACGGTTCGTATGCCCGTGTTGTCAGGATGGATGGTCCCCGTCCTGACGACGGCGGCCAACACCTCCTCCTCCGTGACGGAGTCGTCCAGGCCCGAGATGCGCATGTCTATGCACTTCGTGGGCTTGGACACTCGGACGTCATCCGCGCTCAAGGACGCCCTAAGTCTTTCGGCTAGAGCGTCTGCGGCCGGACCGCTGTCTGCTCCAGGGATCTCCAGCATCCTGGCCCCCGTCATGGTGACAGGTCACAGGTCAACGGCGCGTTGTAATCCACGCGTGTCACAAAAAGATGCCAGCATAAAAGACGGGGCCCGCTAGGGTCAGTGCCTGCCAGGGTTGTGGAATTTGTTCGAAAGAGTCACCGCGGCCCTGGAACGCAAAAGGGCATTATTTCCGCCCAGAGCGGAAGGAGTCATTTGATGTTTTCCCATCCATATAAAAACTTTTTCACAAAAAAAAGAAACCGACCTCCAAAAAACACTACGAAGTTCAAAATAACTTTAATTTCAGTAGGTAGTCGGTGTTTTTGGTTGCTTCTCCGTTATTTGACACCGACTTCCAAAATTAAAGTTATCTTGAACTTTGTAGTGTTTTTTGGAAGTCGATTTCTTTTTTTTGTGAAAAAGTTTTTATTTTTCACTTTTTACTGGTACCCCACACCTAACAACACCACTGGAAAGTCACAGGAAAGCAAAAATACGGAATTTGGTATACATGGATGATTTTTCCACATATTTTTTCCAGCTATAAACAAAACTACTGAACCGATTTTGATAAAATTTCAATGGGACCATTTGGGAAGTTTACTCTTTCCAACAAAAAAAGAATTTTTCAAATCGGTTGGCATTAAGCGGAGTTCGGAGTTATGCGCGAACAAACATAAAAAGAAAATACAAAAATCCGAATTGAGAACCTCCAAGGGGTCAAGCACTGCTAGATAATATTGACTGTTCGTAAATCTTATTGATCTTACCTAGCCACATCATTTAACTTTCCGACTTATACGCGATCGAAGTCGCGGGTAACAACTAGTTACAAATAGTTTTCTACTTATCTAGTGTTCACATAATTATCAAATCAAATCAAATCAAATCAAATACGTTTATTTGTGTACACAGGTTGTTCCAAATAGAAATATTAATTTAAAGTATGTCGTTTGGCATTTCTTCATAATTAAAGGGCTTACACAGAAAGTGGCCGCTGAGATGCTACAGATAAAAAAACTTATAGTCATTAATATTGGCACTGTAGGTACTTGAAAACTTGAAATATTGCGAATATAGTATGTTTTAAAATTGTTTGGAAATCTAAACATAAACAAACACAAAAGAAAATGGAAACTTACGAAAACACCTAAATACGACGGGGTTCGAACTCACGCATCACTAAGAGAGAGTCCGGTCATTAACCGCCTCGGCTAATTACACTTGTTAAACAAGTATAAAATTTGCGTTCCTATCAGTACCTACAGAGGTTACCAATGGCTACGATTTAAATCATACCGTAAAATTTATCTTTAAATGCCCATAACATTTTTTCCTAGCCACCAATTTAATTGAAACAAATACTAAATGTTCAGAGCTAACCCACATGTAATTGTACAGTCTCCAAGTAAATCTGTACAGTATTTTCAGAGATTAGCGTTAACAGACAAACAGACAGACAAGTTTGAAAAATCTTTTTTTGTGCAGTATGTTCCTTTTTCATCGTCCCCAACCCATTTTTGGTAAATTAGTTTAATGTACAGACACAAAGTTTGTACTGTTTTATTATATGTACAGATGCGAATCAGAATTCAGACCCGTAAAAAAATCTCTTATTAAGAAAGTACGTACGTATTTTAACAAAAATATTGAAAGTTAGACAAACAAGAAACAAATGGTTTTAGGAGTGATTTTGGAAATAGCTTCTCAAAAAACAAATACTGTCGGATAAACGGCATCCTATGTCAGTCGCTATGTAGCCAGCGGCTGAAAACGCCCTCGCAGATTCAACTCTAGTTTTGGTACCAGCGTGAGCAAGCTGTTGTTTGCAAATTACAAAAAAAATACTCCTCTATCCTCCACACTCATAGAGATCCATGGCTTTTTTAATCAATCCACGTTTTTATCTAATCTCGGCCGAGTACTCTAAAAATGAGGCGAGATCTCGCGAGATCGAGATTGCATTTCCTATTGTCAGCTGAGTTGTGTGTCGGGAAATTTTTGATCGAAGGACGGGACACTGGTGTGTGTGTGTGTAGTGACGCCGCGATCACTACGCAATTTATAGAAAACTACGAGGTTTTCATAAAAATGAAAACCTTCGCTTTACGGCTGCGGGCAAGGGGACATAATTTGTGCGCACAGCTCAAGCATGCCACAGAAAGTTCACACTATACAAGAACTTCATCTGGACAGCTTCTAAGTCTGTACAAAGCACAAGTCCGTTCCTGTACGGGGTATTGCAGCCACTTATGGGATGGCTCAGCAAAATATCAGCTTGCTGCATTGGACTCCAAGGAACGCAGAGCAAAAAGGCTTATAGGCGACGAGACGCTGGTGGCTAAGCTTCACCGTCTGGCTCATCGGCGTAGTCTTGCTTGCCTGTCGGTCTTCTACAGACTGTACTTCGGTGAGTGTGCGCAAGAACTCCACGACCTGGGGCCTAAGCACCAACTCTTAATATTAAAGTAATACTGCTTTAAGAGTTGATGGTTTAAGTCCTGATCCCATCATCGCCATTTTACCACCGGAATACCAGACGTACTGCTGGGTACCATCCGCATTTGGTCGATATCCCGACCAGTCGTACTCACATTTATTATGCGCACAGCCAAAGTGTGGAACTCTCTGCCAGCGTCTGTGTTCCCTTCCACATATAATAACCAGTCTGCCTTCAAAGCAAGAGTGAACAGGCATCTTCTGGGCACGCTCGCTCCATCATAGACCTCATCTATCGCTTTCCATCAGGCGTGATCGAGGTCAAGAGCCCATTACTCAATAAATAAAAACCGAGATGCTTTTGTTTATGAGGTACCTAGGCCACTGGCAGATCTAGCACGCCATCAACTACGCGCTAAACCGGACTATCCTGTGGTAACCTCAAATGAATTTAAGGCCCCCAGGCAAGGTTATATATGTGTTTGATTCCCACATTTGAAAAGCTTGGGTCAAAACAATGTGAAGTAGTGTGCCTTCTGAAGTACGTCTCGTGGTGTGGTGTTGTCTCAGTTTATCGGTCGTAATCGTAAAGCGTCGCGACTCATCGTAAACTCACGGCCGCACGCGTGTCAATGTGCCGTCATCGTGTAGCGGTCATCTGCCGCCACTATACCAATACATACAACTCTCAAACAACTATCAACTTATAACATGAATGAGTTATGTACTTACTGACGATAAAACATTTATTTCATTATGTGGATTATAATAGCTGCTTGTATTTACGGTCCCTGATTGAATCATGAAACAACTGTAAAGTGAACACAGCCACCTATGACAGTGAGCTACGGCTTCAACTGTCACAGAATTTAAATGATACTCTTGAATGTACGAGTAGGTTCATGTAATCTCTGATGAAACTCTTCTCAAGAAGTTGTAACAGCTAAAGTATTCTGATGAAAAGTTTGTTAGTGATACTCGTGGCAAACGTTCAACTGTAATTGTTTTGTCTTACCTCCTTCGAAATGATGAGATCTACTGAATTGCACAAAATGATATTGCTAGGTAACACAACAATGTGCAAGGTTAAATAAATAAGCAGGTAACGGTCGAGTGAGGCAAATAATTATAATAATAGGTACAATGATTTTAGAAGAAGTTGAAAATAATACAATAATGCATTGAGATGTAGTGGCGGTGGACAATAAGGGACTCACCCCGCTCTCCTTGGCAAATGAGAACTAGTGCAAACCTGCGGTGCTTGACTCTAACGATCGCAGGACGGTATGGCAGTGTAAGGAACTTTACGGTTTTGTTTAAGGTTTTGTCTGTGCAATAATGGACGAAGATATCATGACGAAAACTACCGGAGATTTATTGTGAAGGACGAAATAACGCAATACAATTTTAACCGCATGTTTGTCAAAACGACAACGCCCCAGTCTGTCGGACGCGGACGCACGGACGCGCGGACGGTGCAGTTGTGACAGTTCGCCTCGAGCCGCGGCGCGAGAATAATCTACTACAGACGACGTCGTCTGCTCACTAACTTACTCTAACAGATTACAGAATGAAAAACAATAAGTTTGCTAAGATATTCTATCCGGCCGGGAACTCTTAGTGCCCGATCGCATTTTGTATTCAACGCCTTTTAAAAAATAACTTCTTTAACATAGACGTAAAATTAAATAAAGGATATTATATAAATAAACGTTTTACCGATTATTCACGATATTTACCGTCGTACTGCAGCTACGTGTGAGTGAGCACAAAAGCGTCAGTCCACACAAGGGTGGCAGCTAGCCTCGACTCTCGAAAGCATCCTCAGATGGAAGTAAGTAAGCACTATAAGTAGCGGGCCTTCTGTACGCTACTGCGTTGTGTCCAAACGCGTCGTGTTGCTGGCGGCAGCAGTTTGCACAAACTCAGATAAACTCTGTCGTAAACGCTGCCTGCTTAAAAAATAGTAGAATTGGCCCTCTGGTACTCCCGCATAACACCGGATTATTTGCACTATCCAATTTGTTACTGTTATTAAAATTTTCCTGCCGCTCTTTTTTTCAACTTTTCTTAGTTGCTTATCACTATACTGTGACTACATACACTTGTGACTGGAAGCTTCGTATCAAAAGCGTATGCAGCATGAAATGATTAGCAGTGTCTGGTGAATCCTACAGTATGCGAGTACGATACGGTCTACGGAAATTAATAAATAGTTACTTTGAAGCTCGCCAAGCGAGTGACGAGGATATAATCTAAATACTAAAGTCGTCTGCGAGCGTTAAGGCGCGCTCTAATAATAATATTGGCGGTCACGGAGGGGTAGCCCACATCGAGTGGAGTCGGGCGGCCGCGCGACCACAGCGACTGGCGAGATTGAAGGCCGCCTGCGACCAGCTACCAGCGTAATTAATTGGCCGTCAGCTAACGGCGTAGTCGATGACACCGCATGATGTATTCCGTCGCTCTATTTGTAAATACTTCCCCGCACCATTAGTCCACGTTCATGAACATTACGTTAGCTATGACGAAATTGTACTCCAATTACATTTTTCGTCGGATGTAATCGCTTTAAATTGCGAATATTGCGACTCACCTTAATTTTTCTGCGCAATTTAGGCTAGAAAAACAAAGAATAGTTAATAATTCAGTATTAAATGAGAAGAAGACTAAGTGTATCAGATTTGCTTTACCGAATGTCAAAAGTAATAATTGCGACATAGTATTGAACAAAGAGAAACTTGAATTCGTCGAAAACACGTTTTTCTGGGCATCACGCTTGACTCAAGGCTACAATGGGGTCCTCATTTAACATCTCTTGCGGGACGGCTAATTTCAGCAGCATAATTATGCTGTCAGAAAAATCCGTCAATTTACTGATATAGATACCGCGAGGCTGGTCTATTTTAGTTACTTTCATAGTATCATGTCTTATGGTATCTCATTATGGGGACGAGCTGCAGATATCGAGTCTTTATTTATTCTGCAGAAAAGAGCCATCAGAGCCATATATGTATAATCTGGGTCGGCGCGATTCCCTAAGGGAACTGTTTAAAGATATTAACATCATGACGGTACCTTGTCAATACATAATAATATACGAAAACATAATGTATGTTCGGAAAATTAGCCTGTAACTAATCTTTACAGTTACAGGCTAATTTTAATACTAGAAATAGGAACAAATTAGACCCCGATTCAGATTGGCTACAGTACACACTTCTTTTAGGGGGAACTGTGTTAAATTTGATAGCAAAATACCACTTGAAATTCTAGAACTGAAGTAGAGAAAATTTAAAACATGCATAAAACGTACACTGTGTAGACAAACATACTATAAACTGGAAGAATATATTCTATTAAAATGCTTGTCTAAATGCCGGTCCTGCTTCACAGTCTCAGCCGCTTGATTCCTCTAGTTAGGTTTTTTTATATTTTGAAGAGATGCTCACCCTTTTTGTGTCTAATAATAATTTTCTTATATTATGTTTTGAATACTACTTTTCTTTTTCTGTTTTTGAAAATTGATATTCATAGTTTTATATAAAGTAGAAGCATTTTTTATAATCCTGTAAATGTGAGGACCATGGAGCCTATTATGTTGATAGATGGTTTCCTTATGTGACATGAATGAGCAGGGGCAGTTGAGGGTGTGTCATGCTCGTTCAAATGTCTCGCTGATGGTGCGCGTGTGTCGGATCATTCAGTTCCCTTCAAAATGGTTGAGCTGAATGGTGCTGATGCACGCGTCATGTTCGTGAACAGGCGCCATCAGTGGAGACTGGTCATCTCTTAGCTGTCACTGGCTTATTTCAATATTTAATACTTATTGGATACTTAGAATTCTTTTTTTCTTTCTTTCTTGTCAACTTCGATGACCCCCAGAAAATGCTTCAAAATCTTGCAGATGCTTCTTTTAAGTTGGATCTTAGGATGAATATGACAAAGACGAAGGTTGTGGCAAACACCTTCAGCGATTCAAATCTGGAAATGAATTGTTGGAGATGATTAACCAATATGTTTATCTTGGCCGTATCCTTTCAATTGGAAAAGAAAATCAACAAACGAAGGTATCGAGAGGAACACACCTTGGATGGGCCGCTTTTATCAAAATGGACGACATTCTGAAGCCTGCCAAAATTCCGCAATGTCTGAATTCCTGCCTTTATAACCAGTGTGCCTTTCCCACCATGACTTACATAATTACATGGACGCTCATATAGGAGGCTGTGTACAGACTGATAGTTGCACAGAGAGCCATGGAGCGTTCCATGCTTGGCAGAGGTATATCGTCGAGATCCGAAGACGTACGAAGGTTTTCAACATCGGAAAACGAATTGTAGAACTAAAGTCGAGCTGGGCAAGACACTTGGCAAGGCGCGGTGATGATAGGTGGAGTAAGGCAGTGACTGAGTGGCGTCCGAGGACTGGAAGAAAAAGTATTGGTCGACCGGCGGCGAGATGGGCGGACGATATTGTTGCCATCGTGGGTAGAACCTGGATGAGGCTGGCACAGGAACGTGGGGATTGGCACACGAAAAGAGAGGCCTATGGGGCCTATGCAGGGAGCGAAGTTGGACTGTGGATAATGATGATGATACACGATGTTGATGAAACTTGCTAAGGTTGTTAACACGCGATAGAGCTACATAAAGTTGTCCATGGGAAAACCAACCAGAAGAGAAGTCAACCCCCGCAGAGGACACGGCGGAGCATACGGTGAAGGTCTGCCCTGCTTGGGCGGAGGACCGCGTGTCCACGTCGAGGCGATCAGCGACGGCGACCTCTCGCTATCGGCTCTGGTTCACTCCATGGTCCAGAGCGCGGAGGCGTGGGAAGCCGTCACCTCCTTTTGCGAAACAGTAATGCTAGTAAAGGAAGGGGCGGGCCGCGTGAAGGAGAGGCAAACGTCACGCCTTAGCCGCCGAAACAGAAGAAGATGCCCC
This sequence comes from Melanchra persicariae, assembly GCA_947386135.1. Lineage (NCBI taxonomy): Eukaryota > Metazoa > Arthropoda > Insecta > Lepidoptera > Noctuidae > Melanchra > Melanchra persicariae. The sequence goes on from OX376657.1 coordinate 21,299,982, forward strand.
GGGCGTCAGGAGTCGCAGGGTGATTTTCGGCCACCGTAGGCACGGGCCTGCGGACGGCAAGCGTTGGGTGGCTCGCGGCCTGATAACAACCAGCGGCCCTACCATGACGTGTTAAAGCGTGAGTCGTTCGAGCGAGAAGGAGGGATGGAGCTATACACTCTATATAGCGCCACTGGTCCGGGTCGACGAAGTGTTGTGTTCCATGCGGGCCTCCAAGAGATGTCAGCTAAGTAGACGGGTCCCGTTAGGGCCAGAGCCTGCTAGGGTTGCGGAATTTGTTCGAAAGAGTCACCGTGACCCTGGAACGCAAAGATCATAAGGAGAGACACAGATGGGTTTTAGTCAGTAAGAGTCTGACACTCCCTTCCAGTCTACCCAGAGCGGAAGAAGTCATTTTGATGATTTCCCATCCATTAAAAAAAAACCCGCAACGGATAGAGTAGAGTAGGGACTCCGTTGTGCGTAGGTGTCCTGGCTAAGTTTGCCGGCCTAGCTCCGTCCAAGTGTACAGAAGTAACCAGGGTGCTTTATAGGTTGAGTGGAGAGTAATAACCGTTCAAAAAAAAATTAAAATAACGTCAGTGGAGCAATCAGACCACATCTTTTTTTTATGTTATGCATCAAATGCATAACGGTAAGTTTTGTATCAAAAGAATCACTGTTTATGACGTTTTAAAGTACCATTCGTAACTAAAAAATATATTTTGGTGTAATTCTCTCTGCTTTTGATAGTTAGTACTTTTTCGGTCAACAGATGGCATTACGGGTATCTGAATTATGTAGATACTTAATAAGTTGATTTGTCCTAGATTGCTACAATTCCTATCAGGTTTATGTGTAAAAATTATCTAAATGGTTTTGTAACTAAGTAACATGTCATTTTGTGGATTCAATTATTTTGTGCATTCAATTACGAACAAAAACCTTTTAAAATCAATATTGCTTACCTCCCATAACATACGGCGTGATAATATGTAGCCTAAAGTTTTCCTTGGTTTACAAAGAACATTTTTGCTGAATTTCAATTCAATCTATCCAGTAGTTTTGTCGTGACGAGTCTGCTTACCAAGCCTGGATCAAGGCCCGCGACCGAAAGGCTAAAGCACGTAGGGTTCGCGCGAGGAAAAGAGCCTTTAATTCTGCCGCCAAGTTCTGCAAGCGGGTTTTACGTAGGGCACGTTTTGACCATGTCGGACGTATCGGGGCCAAACTAGCATCGCACACTCCGGGTAGTAAGCAGTTTTGGTCCCTGTTGAAAGCGGTTGAAACGAATTTCTGTCGACCCACTTTGCTTCCAATGCTAAAACCTGATGGTTCCCTGGCTCACTCTGCAAGAGAGAAAGCAAATTTATTTGCAACTCTCTTTGCAAGCAATTCGCGTCTGGATGCTGGCTCCAAGCACTCACCAAATTTACCTCGTTGTGACTCTTCGATCGCAGTTCACATTTTTTGCTGAACTGGACCTATTTGGCGCAGCCGTGGGGCACACAATATCATTGTGTCGAATGTGGTATGGCTATGTAATATGTAACATTGTGTGTGCTGTGTGTGCCAAATAAATAATTTTCTTTTTTTCTTTCACATTAAAGAGGTCCGAAGAGTATTGTGCAGTCTAGACGTAAATAAGGCCAGCGGACCTGACGGCATTCCAGCGAGTGTTGAGGCAATGTGCACCTGAACTGTCTCCTGTGTTGACACGCCTGTACCGCCTCTCTCTTGAAAAAAGAACGGTGCCGAAATCATGGAAGCTTGCGAATGTGCAACCGGTGCCCAAAAAGGGAGACCGTGCTGACCCTGCACATTACCGTCCGATCGCCATTACCTCCATCCTATGCAAGGTTATGGAAAGGGTTATGAACAGTAAGCTGCTGACCTACCTTGAAGACAATGATCTCCTCAGTGACCGTCAATATGGCTTTCGCCGGGGACGGTCAAGTGGCGATCTTCTTGTGTATGTCACGCACTGCTGGGGCAAAGCCATCGAGAGACACGGCGAAGCACTTGTTGTGTCGCTCGATATCTCGAAGGCTTTTGACAGGGTCTGGCACGCAGGTCTACTCAACAAGCTTCCTGCTTATGTCGTCCCAGCTGGTTTTTGTAGCTGGATACCAGACTTCCTAAGTGAACGGTCGATCCGAGTAGTCGTTGACGGCTGCTCCTCTGACCTCATGGCTATTGATGCCGGAGTTCCTCAGGGGTCTGTTCTCTCTGCAACTCTTTTCCTGCTACACATCAATGACCTACTTCAGCCTGGTCTTGTTGGGTACGCAGATGACAGTACGGTTTCAGAGAGATACTTGTCCAGCGCAACAAAAATCGCGCGGGATGAAGTCCGTTCCTTGAGAGAGGCCATGGTAGAGCGGACAAATTTGACCTTAAGCGTTGTCTCAGAGTGGGATGATGACAATCTGGTCACTTTTAACGCCACCAAAACACAGGCGTGTCTTTTTACCGCAAAAAGGAGTCGCTTTGGCCAAACTCCTACTTTTCGGGGTGCATCTGTTCCTGTTACTGATCGGCTCGAGCTCCTAGGCATGGAGTTGACATCCAGTCTCAACTTCGGCGCCACCATCGAGTACAAAGCTCAAATTGCGGCCAAAAAGCTGGGCATCCTAAATAGGGTGAAGCGATACTTTAGGCCTGGACAGCTTCTAACCCTTTACAAAGCACAAGTCCGATCCTGCATGGAGTATTGTAGCCACCTTTGGGATGGCTCAGCTAAGCATCAGCTTGCCGCACTTGACTCGGTGGAACGCAGAGCTAAGAGGCTCATCGGTGACGCAAAACTGGTGGATGCCAAGCTACATAGCTTGGCTCATCGCCGTAAGGTTGCCTGCTTATCGGTCTTCTACAGATTGTACTTCGGTGAGTGTGCCCAAGAACTCCACGACCTCATCCCACCGGCCCCCTTCTACCATCGGACATCCAGACGCACTGCATCTTACCATCCCTACCTTGTAGCTATTCCACCAATTCGCACTAAGCGTTTCCAAACGTCTTTCATAATGCGCACAGCATAGGAGTGGAACTCTCTGCCTGCGTCTGTGTTTCCAAAAGCTTACAGCCCTAATTTCTTCAAAGTTAGAGTGAACAGGCTCCTTCTGGGTAAGCTCGCTCCATCGTAGACTTTGTCTCTGTCATATCTGACATTGACTAGAGTCAAGAGCAAACCCATAACTAATAAAAAAAAAAAAAGAAGCCGTACCATACACACATACAAACAGACAAACAGACAAAAATTCTAAAAAGTCACTTTTTGTCATCAGTTACGTTTTTCTAACAAAAGCCACTTATTTTTTCTCGAAAATTCTCAATGTACAGTTTTTCTTTCGTTACTGTTTTATTATATGTATAGATAAATGCTCTGACTTTGATTTTGAAGGGTGTTGCTAGCTCCGGACGGCCGAGTCAGCTCTGTTCAGCATTATCATCATAATGTACTCATAGTTCAGTGCGCCACAACACGTGTTGTCACCGTCCCGTGTTACTGTTGACAGGCATTAGCGGTAATTAAACTGTGCAGATAAGCTTGTTATTGTTCTTAGTGAACACAACGCTACACGCTGCGCGATGCATGCAGATAACCATGATTATGTACCGCATAGTTCCTGAACGCAGCATCTCCGTGTTCCACATGTAACAAGATGTGTAGCAGATCTATCAGTCACCGCTCGACAATGTGATTATAACAATTTTCAGTGTAATAATGTGTCTGAACAAAGCTGCATGTGGATCGTCGTCCGTGTTTGTTGTCAGCGTACAAAAGACATAAAAGTACGCTATCTACATAGAAAGTTGTTTTTTTTTTATATAGATGGGAAACCATCAAATGACTCCTGCCGCTCTGGGTGGAGCGGGAGGGAGTGTCAGACTCTTACTGACTAAAACCCATCCGTGCTCTACGTAGTGCCCTTTGCTTTCCAGGGCCACGGTAACTCTTTTGAACAAATCCGCAACCCTGGCAGGGCATAGAAAGTATAAGAGATAAACAGTCTAAATCTACCAATAAAAAGCACTAAGTATATCTAATTAAATCTAATAGTAAGTATAGGTACTTGTTCACATACTCACTCGATAGTGAGTATACACAGTAGGTAGTGTAGCGTAAAAAAAGGAATAAAATACATTTTCAACACATCTGCTCAAAAAATGCATTTACGAAGCCTGTATGCATTGTTCGAAAGTTAAAAATTATGCACCACACAATGGAGCGTGCGGCAAAATAGGTACTCTCACCTAAGTACATATTTTACCGCAAACTCCGTTGTGTAGCGCCGTGCGTATTCTTTACGGTTTTTTTTTAATTTCCATAAAAAATAATAAGAATTCCACCAAGAAGTTTCACATCACGAGAATAAATAAGCTGAATAATCGAACCTCCTTAGAAGCGCTTTTGCTGTAGGTATACGTTTGTCTCATTTTAATATTATAGAGAAAATGAGGGAAGATAAATAAAAAAAATAAAATATGTGGTTCTAATTTTCACCACGCGCATGTGGCGCCCTTTGCAAATTCGCGCCATTTTCATATTAGAAACGTCAAAGATTGTTGCGACTTTTCGACTGATTTCTAAAGACAAAAAGTTTGTTTCATTACTTATTGTAATGTTTTCTCGCAAATGTGTCGAAAAACGTTGTATGACACACGTGCGGATTTGGTTTTTACAAACTCGTGACTATGGTAAGCCCTCGACTTCGTCTCGTGCTTACATTCGTCTACTCGTTTGTAAAAACCAACTTACCGCACTAATATCATAAATAACTATTACACGAATACACGTACTTATAATTTTCGTAAATATCTTCACCAAATTAAAATGGGACCAATCCGGGAAGACACTCTTTCAAACAAAAGAAAGAATCATCAAGATCGGTTCATAAGCAATAAAGTTACGCCTAACCCCAAAACCATGGTTGACTTGTACACATCTGCGTACCCCTTCACAGCGTACCGGGGCGGCGTGATGTTATGCTATGAACTGGTGTAAACAATAAACAGACATGCAATTTCAGCAATCCCGGCAGGTTTGCTATCATTTATTGAAGAGTTCCGTTACCCATCTCCGAAGTTCTTCATCAGATCTTCACCAAATTGAAATGGACACAGTCCGGGAAGAAATTCTTCCAAACAAAAAAAAACCATCAAAATCGGTTTACAATTGGCGAAAATATCGCTGAACAAACATACAAAAAAAAATCAGTCGAATTGAGAACCTCCTCCTTTTTTGGAAGTCGGTTAATAAGCGGAGTTAATTTAAGAAAAACTTGCCAAAGGATTATAGCTAAAAGACGCAGAAATTAACTGACACGTTCTACTGCAATTGGCCAACAGGAAATTTAAATATTCATCTCCAAAAATATAAGAATTGGCTTAGGTCCGCTGACGATTGCTCTGACATTCTTGACAAGAAAAAAAATCTTTTTGTACGCGTCAAAATTTATCGATCAAAGCCAATCAAAGCTCAAATTAGAAAATATTAAAATAATAATTAAAGCACCGAGGTTCGCTTCCAAAAAAGGTTTCAAATAAAACAAAACAATGTAACCGCATTGAGAACTTCCTCCTTTTTGAAGTCAGTTAAAGAATCATTGCAGTAGGTACCCATCGCATGCAAGTCCACTCGACTAATAAAGCGTTCGCAATGCAGAGCGCGCTCTCGGCTGTCACTCGTTAATGGGAAACCGAAGCATCATTCCCGAAGCGAACGGAAATAAAAAATGCCTTTTAGCCGAATGAAAACGTATTGAGCCGTGAGCCGCAGTTGGCGAGGTCGGCGCCGCCCACTGCGCACCAGCAGGCATTGCATCACCTCACGCTGCCAACAAACGCTCATTCATACAACTTGGCGTATCCTTGTTTGTCCCATAGTATATATTGAATGAGTCTGGTTGTACCAAAGTAAATACTTTTAAACGTTTTCAATTTAATTAACAACGCGTCGGTGTTGATGAATATAAATGTCCACATCACCTGAAACACAATACTCGGAGCAGCTGACTCCACCAACATTATTACAATCAAACTGGCTACAATTAACAGGCGTTTCATATTAGCTGTCCGTTATTATATTGTATTAATTGAGTTGATTGTGTTCGCAAGTGCGTCGTGTTCGCGCCACCACGTGACGGTACATACCAGTGCGCCCGTGGCTGGCGGGAACATCCGCGGGATCAGCTTCTCACGCCTCGAGACGTCCATGATAATAATAATAATGTAAAATATCGCGCAACAAGCGAACATGATCATTAGCCGACTTGTTTCTTTTGTAAACTCCTCCAGAGCGGCGGCGGCGTACCGGAGTGCCTGTAGCCCTGTAGCCTGGCCGAGCCGTGGCCGGGTCACGGCGCGTGAAACGTACAGAACTTCAAACCGTTTTGTTGTGAGTCTCTAAAGATCGCGCTTGCTCGTTTCCGGTTAGTATTCTTTTGCCTTCGAAGTGAGTTATTAAAACCAGCGTTGTATCAGTTGTATGTTACGTAGATGTATTGAGATGATTGTCTCTGGTCGGGTCGAGCCACAGCGCCCGCCGCAGAGCCAAACACTCCGTATTATTCCGAATTAGCATAGTGAGTCCAGCACCGCAGCCGGTGTCACGTTCACATTCAAACGCTAGCGCCCCGCTCTCGGAGAACTCGCTGCATTAAGAGCCCCAAGAGTCACCAGTAAACGTTGGGGTAGAGCCACCGTCACAGTGGCGAGGATTACGCGCATCGAACTTTCTGCCGCTTTGTGCATAGACCACGGCATAATAGTCTCTGTATGAAGTCTATCTGTAGTCAGCCGCCGTGCGCCGCCGCCGTCTCAATACTCAATACTTTATTTGCATTCCACAATGTGTACTTAGGTGGTCAGTTAAAAAAAAATGTTATCATTATGGACCCCGTCGGGCACAGCAAAGAATTAAAAATATAGTAGGAGAGAGGAAGCTTTAAATTATTAGCTAAACTTATATGTAAACTAGATCAATTAATACTATCATTTTCAGTATGGATTCAATAAACCTACATATGATTCTTTATACTTACTTTATATTTTATCGTTGAAATATTCGTTTATACTGTTACGCGCCAGAATTAATGCCGGGTACATAACGTTATAAGTTACTACTAGCGCCATCTAGTATCGAGTAGCAGAACTAGTAGAGTCAAGATCTTTCTAGACATTTCGATGCTAGAACATTCTAGAGTTTTCAATATGTGTTTAGTCGGGACCGGTATGTACTCGAACTTTCTAGATGTTTCTATACTAGAAGGTTCTGGAATTATCTGCCGACCTATATAAGGCCTGCATAGCCTGCGACCGGGTCAGTTGTTAGTCCGGTTAAGCAGTTGCTAGCCCTTGCGTGTTAACTTGCTAGTGGTCATACCGAAAAAAAAAAAAAGCGACCGGGTCAGTATTGAATTTGCGATACAAGCGACAACTTCGAGAGCGAACTTCGACTGCGAATTAAAGTGATCAGTAGTGCAATTGTGATTTATAATTAGTGAGTTTAAGTTGTAATTAGTGTTGATTAATTAAAGTGTTTTCCAATTTATATGTGTATCCAAATCCAGTCCAAGCAAGGTAAAATCTTTAACAACTTCTATTTTGGAGTTATTAAAAGTAAAATCTATATTTAAAGGTGTTTTTTGATGGGGATGAAAGGTAATTAGTTTAGTTTTGGAGTAGTTTATTTCGAGGTTGTGTGCGTTCATCCAAGTGATGATTATGATGAGTATTGAATTTAGTTCTTCGTTATTTTGACATGAAACTAGTAGAGAAATGTCATCCGCGAATAATACACATGGTCCCTTTATGATTTTAGGTAAGTAAGTCATTGATATAAATTAGTAATAACAGACATCTTATTACCTACACTTCCTTGGGGTATTGAGGCGCTAATTGATTTGCAAAAAAAAGTCCGATCCAATAGGATCGGACTTTTTTATTTCTTTTGTCTGGTGAGTGAAAAATTCAATTTTTACTGTAATGCAGTTATCTGATAAACACGTCTTCGCCGAGCGACGTGGCGACGACGACGACGACGCCACTTGGATTGCTTGCCCGAGTCGACGGAAACAGTCCCCGAGTCGCGAGACAGGCATACGCCTCGCGGGGGCTGGGGGCGCAGCGCTCACGTCCTCGTACGGGTATGTACGAGGACGTGAGCGCTGCGCCCCCAGCCCCTACTATACTATATACTACTCCTAGCTATTAAGATCTTCTGTAAGAAAATACCTATTACAGATATCTACCATTCTCTCAACCAATCTTGTCGTTAGCTGCTATTTATTATCACCGTATTACACTTTTTTAAATTACTTATTTATTTAACATTAGCTGCTACCCGCGACTTCGTCCACGTGGAATCCTGTTTTTAACTTTGTTATTTTTTTTTTTTTTTGTATAATATATATTTGTCTCCCATCACAGGCAGTTCTGTTTAGGTTAGTATACTATAATATATACTTTGATCTTTTATCTTTTTTGAATGCTTTGTAATTAGCAAATGACCCTACTTATGCAAGATATTATTATTCTGATTTAAGTTTGTTATATTATTAGTCTGATAGCTAAAGAAAGTAAATAAATAAATAGTAGTAAGAAAGTCTAAGTAGTAAGTTTGTTTCATCATCATCATATTAGCCGAAAGACGTTCACTACTGGACATACGCCTCCCCTAAGTGTACTCCCCTAAGTCCGTCCCCTGAGAGCACAACAAACAATGATTAATAAATTACATCAAAACACTTTTTTTTTTGTTTTTAGTGGAACTTATAATGTCTTAAAAAAGTGATTATTTATATCTAAGAAAAATTAAAAAAAAAAAATATTATTCCAATTTATCAAAACAATAAAAAAGAAATCCAAACCAATATTTTGACAGTTCAACTCCATTTTCCATAGATGTGATGTGCGTTGTGCATTTGATCACATTTTAAGAACTGCGGTGTTAAGATTCTCCGCGGAAGAATGATTTTGAAGAATGACAATTTATTACTATCTTTATCACCAGGCGCGCGTTTTACATTTCCTAAGTTTAATAAGCTACAGTAACTCTAAGATGGGGCATTTATTATTTACCACCCTCGGACAGGTGGCGAAGCCCTGTGACAACGAGCTTCTAAGACAAAAAGAGTTGAGTTAGATCGGGTGATCTTGTGTTCTTAAAAAACTCTTTTCCAAAAAAAAAAATACAACCGACTTCCAAATAAAAAAACAACTACAAAAATACAACAAAAACTTTAATTTTGAAAATCGGTGTTGAATTACGAAGAAACAACCAAAAATACCGTCTATTTTTAATTTTATATACAGTTACTTTTTAGTAAAAGTATTTTTTATTCCTCACACCAAACAACACTACTGAAATGAAATGATGAAGATGAAAAGATGAAGTTCTTCTAGCTATTTGGATTTAGAAATCAAACTACTAAACCGATTCAGATGTATCTTGAGAAGTATATCCTTTCATATATAAAAAATCAAATTGGTTTATAAATGTCGGAGTTATGAGTTAATAAACATAAAAAAAATAAAAAAAACAACCTAATTGAGAATCTCCTACTTGTTTTGAAGTCGGTTAAAAACACAATTGTTCAAATAAAGGCGACAGATCTGGCAACCCCGTTGCTAGGGGCTTGTTGGTGTTCGTTGGCTAGCAACGGGGCGGTTTACGTGTTTTTCTTTACTATTTTTTAATATTAATACACCCGATTGCACCTTAACCGTTTTTCATTTGGTGCCTAACATTGTGGTCCTTCGAGCCGGATCGCATTTCACAAACTCATCATACCGATACGTTCTCATCCGCCGATTCATCTGCCCATCCAACTGTAAATTTAGTGTCTTCATCAAACGCCAACACGCCTTTGCCATGCCTCTACTGTTCTGATAGCAATCACAACGTGAAATCCTGCCCAGAGTTTGCAGCGTTGAAAATTACTGATCGCCAAGTATCAATTTGATTAATTACTTAGTTTGAAGAGTAGCACCAGTCGTGTGACGTTCTGTTTTCTTATATACAGGGTGTAAGGGACAGCCCTCCGCAGGCGGATGGGGTGCATTGAGCTCCTTATTTTGAATCATATTCTAACGGAATTTTTCTCAGAAAATAACTCGGCAGAGTGTATCGGAAAGAGTCACCTGACCCTGATCCTCAGGGAGGGACCTTCTCCAATCTCATTTTGAAATAACGTTCAATAATAAATTTAATTTATACGACTTCAAAAACAATGAAGATATCGAAAATATACCTCAACAATTGGAACGCACACATGAACTCAACGCGCAGGCGCGTACAAGAAGGTGATTTAAAATGCCAAATATTACTATAGTCAAAATCTAATGAAGAAAAAGTTTTCGAAGTGGTATTAGTAGCCATCACAGCACCTTTCAGCGTCTATATTACTCATGAGCTGCTGCATTTTGTATTCTGGAATAGAACCTTAATATCCAGGATATATTGTGAACTAGCTTCTACCAGCGGCTTCGCCCGCGTGAAAATCGGAAATAGGGAGGTTTCTTGATTTGTATTGTAACTACACCTACCCTACACCTACCTACACCTACCCTTCACCTACCCTACACCTACCCTACACCTACGCTACACCTACACTACACCTACCCTACACCTACCCTGCACCTACCCTACACCTACCCTACACCTACGCTACACCTACACTACACCTACCCTACACCTACCTCTGAATTTCCACTTCCTCCTCAGTCTTCATTGATCCATGCCACTTACCGGGATAAAAAGTAGCATATGTCTCATTCCAGGATATGAACTACATGTGTGCCAAATTTCATCCAAATCCCTTCAGCCGTTTTTGCCTTATTGAAACACAAACATACAAACATACAAACATACAAACATACAAACATACAAACATTCACATTTATAATATTAGTAGGATAACATTAAAAAATTATAAGAACCGATTGTGCTGCTATGTTTCAAGCGATCTTTCGTACTGCACCTATCTACTTATTAGGTCCTAAAGAATGTATTGCTACAAATAATTTTCTACTTGTCTAGTGTTCACATGTTTTTAAATTATGAATGTTACAAATCCTACTAATATTATAAAGGTGAAAGTTTGTATGTTTGTATGTTTGTATAAAAAATAGGCTACTTTTTATCCCGGTAAGTGGCATGGATTAATGGAGATTAAGGAGGAAGTGGAAACTCAGAGCCGCTGCTGCCTTAGTACTTCAGATTCACAAGTACCAGGAGACCAGAAACATCAAGTACCAGGAGACCAAAAACATATCATAGTATTTTTGGGCTGGTATAATTATATAGGTAGGGTAGGTTTAGGGTAGGTGTAGGGTAGGTGTAGGGTAGGTGTAGGGTAGGTGTAGGGTAGGTGTAGGGTAGGTGTAGGGTAGGTGTAGGGTAGGTGTAGGGTAGGTGTAGGGTAGGTGTAGGGTAGGTGTAGGGTAGGTGTAGGGTAGGTGTAGGGTAGGTGTAGGGTAGGTGTAGGGTAGGTGTAGGGTAGGTGTAGGGTAGGTGTAGGGTAGGTGTAGGGTAGGTGTAGGGTAGGTGTAGGGTAGGTGTAGGGTAGGTGTAGGGTAGGTGTAGGGTAGGTGTAGGGTAGGTGTAGGGTAGGTGTAGGGTAGGTGTAGGGTAGGTGTAGGGTAGGTGTAGGGTAGGTGTAGGTTAGGTGTAGGGTAGGTGTAAGGTAGGTGCAGGGTAGATGTAGGGCAGGTGTAGGGTCGGTGTTTCCTGAGTAAAAAATTTACAATATAAATCAGGAAACCTTGCTATTTCCGATATTCACGCGGGCGAAGCCGCAGCTGGTAGAAGCTAGTAAAAATATAAATTTAAAGTATCTCGTTTGGCATTTCTTCATGATTAAAGGCTTACACAGAAAGTGGCCGCTGAGATGCTACAGATAAAAAAAAACTTAAATTCTTTAGAAATTTTAAAAAAACTTAACCTCATTAATATTGGCACTGTAGGTATTTGAAAACTTGAATATGAATATTGCAATCGGATTCTAATGGTGAAAGAATTTTTCAAAACGGTCCAGGAGTTTCGGAGCCTATTCAATTCAAGCAAACACTACACTAATATTATAAAGAGGAAAGTTTAATCTTTCCTCTTTATAATATTAGTGTAGACGAAGTACGAGAATATACAAGATGCGCAACATGAGCAAGCGCTGCATTGTAATCCCGGCTCGAAGCCACCGCTAACTATTGACAGAACTCTGAGAACTTGCGGAGTGGCGCACTACACTACTAGCGAGCCAAGTTGTAATGAGCGCAATAGTGGGCGAGAGTGCGGCGCGTGCTGAGTACGGAGGCTGCTGTCCGTCACAAGTACTCACGAGTGCGTCGCGGTCCCCGCACGCACGAACGTGCTAGTGACGTCGGGAGGACAGAGATGCCACTGAGCTTCTCGTATGCAGCGGATGTGATGCGGAAGTTACTGGATGTCATTTAGGTAGCTAGTTAAACGGCGCCGTTCAATGAAACGGCTAGGCAGCCAACTAAACGGCTTATTCTTAATAAGCTGTTTAGTTGGCTGCCTTGCCGTTGGCTGCGACATATACGAGAAGAAGACATGTTGCTCCGAGCACTAATTTATTGGGATAAGGGCTGCAGACGAGGCCTCCCGGCGGCCGCTCAATGGCGCGATACAATCTTGTTGTTCACCGTCGCCGAGTAATCTAAGCTCAATCAAGATCTTGTATCAAAAAAATAAAATCATCAAAACAAATTGAGACGTTGAAACCCATTTCATAGCATATTAAAGCAGATTCTGCTCACAAACTGGCTGTAAATAATCCGGCGTACATTCTAAGCGCAGCAATTTCTCATTTAAATGTTGTGCTATATCAGCCCGAGCCCCTTAACATTAATTTTAAAAATACAAGCCATTAAAGTGAGTCAAGTCGTGACAGCAGCATAACAAATTTACACAGCGAACGCGGACACAGAATAAGAATAGTATTTATTTGCAAGAATACGAGCACAGCAAGCTGACAAGTATACATTAGGGATTCCGTCATATTCTACCAGAGCTGCAGAGTAAATATTGAATACAGGTTGTTACTAAAAAAGAAACCGACTTCCAAAAAACACTGCAAAGTTCAAAATAACTTTAATTTCGGAAGTCGGTGTTTTTGGTTGCTTCTTCGTTATTTGACACCGACTTCCGAAATTAAAGTTATTTTGAACTTTGTAGTGTTTTTTGGAAGTCGGTTTCTTTTTTTTGTGAAAAAGTTTTTTATTTTTCACTTTTTAGTGGTACCCCACACATAAGAACACCACTGGAAAGTCACAGGAAAGCAAAAATACGCAATTTCGTATAAATGGATGATTTTTCCACATATTTTTTCCAGCTATTTGGATTTAATAACCAAACTACTGAACCGATTTTGATAAAATTCGATGGGACCATTTGGGAAGTATACCCTTTCCAACAAAAAAAGAATTTTTCAAATCGGTTGGCAAGCGACGGAGTTATGCACGAACAAACATAAAAAAAGAAACAAAATACAAACATCCGAATTGAGAACCTCCTCCTTTTTTAGAAGTCGGTTAAAAATACACCTAATGAGTGTTAACAAAAATGCAGGCGGCGCATCCAGCGCCGCCTGCATTTTTGTTAACAGCTGGTGGACAGTGCAGCAGATGAGAGAAATACACTATGGAGGCACAAACACCCTCCCCCTCCACAGTTCATCACCCCGGCAGAACATCTACCACCTGGACGCGAACTGCGGTGGCCAATCTGGAAATCCCTTAACCGACTGAGGACCCACTCCGGCTGGCCGCTGTAAAAATAATCTGGCCAAATGGGGCATTCTTCACCCATCCTAAACGCAGTGCCAGTGTGGAGCCCCTTCACAGGACATGTGAATAGGCTCAGTGGCGGGCGCGCAGTCGCTCTCGCGGTGGTGTCGATACCCCCGGCGCCCCCGCTTGCCCCGCACGTATGTGGTGCGCCAACAACATGCATCACCTTAATTGCCCATCGTGCACAACCACCTGCACCATCCAAGATTTGAACGAGGACAATGACAGAGCTGCACAAGTTGCTCAATACTGGTCGGACGGTATGAACATGTTACATGAGTCAATCGACACGAGAAGAAGAAGAAGGGATGTATGTTCATCTGTTCCCTCATTACTTCTTAACCATTTAACATAATTTGACAAATGAGGTGTCATTGGAAGCGTCTAAATTGTCCGCTGGTTAAAGGCTAGCTTATGTTGTAATAAATTGTATGTGGCGCCCTCTACAGCGTATTAAGACATGATTTTTTTTATTATTAATGACGTCGTGTTGGGTATCAAACTAAAGAGCTTAATTAGCACATTTCAAATATATATACATATAGCACTTCGCCCGCGACTTCGTCCGCGTGGGGATAGTAGGTACTCCACAAATTGCAACGCCCCTATACATATCCCCTTATAAAGGTTAGTTTTGGAAAATTAAGCACAACGATTCTCATTATTGGTTCAGCGCAACGGTTCACCCCGTTCAGCCCGTCAGAGGTTGATTATGCAAAAATTGTTAGGTACATGATCTGTTGCAATTATCCCACTTTTAGTTTGTTCATAGAATTCTGACGTAAATTGAAGCAAGCTATAATTTCCTCCCCTAAAAACTTAGTCACCCCTGCTTCACCCCTTATTATGTATGTACCTAGTTGATTTTCGAAAAATCCAAACATTTGATATTCTTATTGTTTTATCGAAAACATTTAAATGCCGTGGTGTTTCAACTTCATCGGACCAAGCATTGATACGATTCTCCCCAGTTCGCTCAAACCGCGACATTTTTCTTACTCCGAGCATGTTTACTACCGTCGTAACTTTTGAACGAAAGGTCCGATTTGAATGATTTAAAGTGTTATTTACACGGACATAATCAACCTTAATTATCAAACCATTTAAATGGATAAGGATTAATATCGTGGTACTGTAATCACCATTTTTTATTTCACTATGGGATTTGCTTGACTAATATTAACAAAAAGCGGTCATGGTGACTTATCCATAATAGCTAGACATATGGTATTGCGTACTTTTTTGTAGATATTGATGACCTCTATAAAACTGTAGTACATCACTTTGCTCTATTGTCAATAGATTCCGCAGCGTACGCGATATAAGGATTTTTTCTCACACCTTGGGTCACATTATCGAAGTTTTCATACGGATCCCTAACTTTTTTGAAAATATTCTATAGCCTATGTCCATCTCTGATAATGTAGGATTCTACTGGTGAAAGAATTTTTCAAATCGGTCCAGAAGTTTCGGAGCCTATTCATTTCAAACAAACAAACAAACAAACAAATCTTTCCTCTTTATAATATTAGTGTAGATATATATATACAGGGTTACTGGTAATTCGACGTATATCCGTCAGGGGCTGATAAGGGGGCCAAAATGCAACAAATTGAACCCCCCATATGTATGGCCGAAATTCAATAGTTTTCGAGATATTTGAATTTTAAGGGTTTTTCGAAATTTACCCAAAATTTGACATTTAGTTCCAAATAAAAAAACCCACATACCCATTCAAGGGTACCATTAAAAATGATGTTGTAGCTGGCACTTCAATTAAGCTATGGGCATCATTAAAACTACTTAATTTAACAAAATAATTAAAATAATGAGCGAAGTAAGAATTATATCTTACCAATATTTTCATTTTACGCTTTAAAAATGTTGTCTCGTCAAAAAAAAATCTATGACATTAATCGTACAAATAACTAAAATAACTTGCCTATTCTGTAGGCTTTCCAAAAAGGTATAAAAGTCAATTTTAAAATACATAATTCGTGGCATGGCATGTGTTTGAACCGGCGCGGGGAGAGAAATCATCTGTGTTCTTAGTTTATCATCCTCGCTAAAACAACCGATTTTACTGCCGAAATTCTTCCTGATGGGGCGAGGTGTGCGGGTACTCCCCTACACGGCGTTTGCTGCGCTCGCATCGCCTTCCTTAGTACAGTTCGCGTCAAATAACTATGCCCCTCTGAAGTTAGCCATTTGCAAAGATCGCGTAGGTGCAGTCACGTAGACGGGAGCAAGCGGGACGCAAGCATGCATCGAACGTAAACGAGCGACTGAGACATAAAATCGCGCCGTCATAATCCCCGCCCGCGCATGTGCAGTTGCAGTTTGTTCGTTTTTTACAGTTCGTGTCAAATAACTGTGCCCCTCTGAAGTTCGCTACGAGTGGCTGCGTAGTAGTCAAAATTATGAACAAATTGCAACTGCGCATGCGCGGGGCGGAGATTATGACGGCGCGATTTTATGTCTCAGTCGCTCGTTTACGTTCGATGCATGCTTGCGTCCCGCTTGCTCCCGTCTACGTGACTGCACCTACGCGATCTTTGCAAATGGCTAACTTCAGAGGGGCATAGTTATTTGACGCGAACTGTACTAAGGAAGGCGACGCGAGCGAAGCAAACGCCGTGTAGGGGAGTACCCGCACACCTCGCCCCATCAGGAAGAATTTCGCCAGTAAAATCGGTTGTTTTAGCGAGGATGATAAACTAAGAACACAGATGATTTCTCTCCCCGCGCCGGTTCAAACACATGCCATGCCACGAATTATGTATTTTAAAATTGACTTTTATACCTTTTTGGAAAGCCTACAGAATAGGCAAGTTGTTTTAGTTATTTGTACGATTAATGTCATAGAATTTTTTTTGACGAGACAACATTTTTGAAGCGTAAAATGAAAATATTGGTAAGATATTATTCTTACTTCGGTCATTATTTTAATTATTTTGTTAAATTAAGTAGTTTTAATTATGCCCATAGCTTAATTGAAGTGCCAGCTACAACATCATTTTTAATGGTACCCTTGGATGGGTATGTGGGTTCTTTTATTTGGAATTAAATGTCAAATTTTGGGTAAATTTCGAAAAACCCTTAAAATTCAAATATCTCGAAAACTATTGAATTTCGGCCATACATATGGGGGGTTCAATTTGTTGCATTTTGGCCCCCTTATCAGCCCTTGACGGATATACGTTGAATTACCAGTAACCCTGTATATATATTTATTTGAAATTGTTGATATATATGTCGAAATGTGAACCCCAAAATAATTCACGTTCTAAAAAGTATGAAACAAGAAAACAGTCGTGGTCGTATGCCACTTTGCCCTAAACTTTAGTTTTACTAGAATAAGTGGCATACGACCACGACGTATTCTTGTTTCATACTTTTTAGAACGTGAATTATTTGTAGTCGGGTTTTAGTTTTAGAACTTCTTTTTATAAAGTACCTACTTATACGTAGAAATTAAAATAAATGTTAAGATCAGAAAATGTTGCTTATGTACGCGCCGAGCAGTAGAGCGAGTAATTAAAGTAATGGCTGAGTCGCTGTGGTGCAGAAGCTGCTTCTTACTGCGAGCTTAATGTTCCGCTGCACGTGATTAAGTGTCCGGCGGGGTTGTGTTGTCTCTGCGGCCGGCGCGGCTGTCCGGCTGTCCGGTGCACGGACCGGACGTAAGCGCTTACCCGACGTTTTATGAATGAGTGTGGAGGGTGCCCCACTCGCAAGCCTCTGCGATGTGTCCACTGGAACAAACACAGATGAGATCAGCCGCTCAATTCTAAATACATGGCGTCGTGAAAACTTAACTGGAGTGACCTCTCATTCCTCAATGATTTGAAGCATTGTCTGATATACTTACAACGTGTAACTGAATAAACGCTATACCTCCTAAGGCATTGTACTCATCATTATGAACAAAACTTTTACTATGGGAGCAAACTCGAAATCCCGAAAAAAAAAATCAGCTGTTCAGTACATTTAGTCGAGTTATATGCGCACAGAAATGTATAGGGCCCTCAATTTTTTATCGCGAATATGTTAATTTATTCTGTTACACGTTGTATAGATCTACCTACTCCTTAAGAATCTCACCATGACAACATGAGTTTGGAGAAGAAAAAAAGAAAAGAAGAACCACAGGTTTTTAGTTTTCTTCGGCAATGTTACACACATCCATCTAAATTACTATATCAGGACAACCTTCTGGAATCTGCTGTTGGCTGTCAACAAGGTGATCCCCTCGGGCCAGTGATCTTTAGCTTAGCCATTCACCCAATCATTCGACAGCTAAATTCCAAATTTAATGTTTGGTATCTAGTTGATGGAACCCCAGCAGGTGATTTTGACACAGTTTTATATGATTTATAAGTTTTAAAAAATCAACTCCATTCTATAGGACTAAATCTGAATCTTTCGAAATGTGAAATATTCTTATCACACAGTGCCGACCGTCAACTGACACTTCCAAAACTCAACGCTGTAGCTCCAGAAATCAAAGTTATTGAAAAAAGCTCTCTTCGCCTCCTTGGGTCTCCCATTTTTAAGCAATCCTTTCCCAATTTTGTTGAGGAGAAAATACAACATTTTAATGACATTTCGGAAAGATAACTCAAAATTAACATGCATTCGGCTATCACCTTAATTCGTTACTGCTGTTTCGGACCTAAATTAATTTACTTTCTTCGTGCTTCCCATTTATGGAAGAACCCTCACCTTTTGGATAAAATGGACCAAATCATCCGTCATACACTTACTTCACTTTTAATTGTGGCCATGGACGACCGAGCTTGGGCCCAAGCTACTCTTCCCATCCATATGGGAGGCCTCGGCGTCCGCAAAATTACTAGTATCAGTTTTCCGGCTTCCATATCTTCGGTTCATGGCACTGAGAAATTAATCAGGAATATCCTAGCTTCCTCACTGACTAGTTTTGATGTGCCTTGCTTCACTGAGGCTATGGATGCCTGGAGACTCGCTTGCCCTTACCCATCATCCCAGAGACGGTGGGACGAGCCACTCTGCAGAGAGTTTCAGAATAACCTTTTGGCCACATCTGGTACTGCTGCTGATCGTGCTCGACTGCTGGCTGTGCGTCAATGGGAGTCGGGACTCTGGCTTCACGCACTACCGTCGTCGAACATAGGCACCTTGTTCGACGATACTACTTTCCGCCTCGCTGCTTCCCTGCATCTTGGCGCTCCTTGTTGTTCTCCTAATCGCTGCCACTGGCAATGCTGTCAACAACCTCGGACACCACGGCCTGTCATGCAGCCGTAGCGCGGCACGCGAATATTAACGACATCTTCCGACGAGCTCTTGTCACCGTGACAATGGCAAGAGACCGGACGGCATGTCGTTATTTCTATGGAAGATGGGTAGGCCATTAGTGTGGGACGATACTTGTGTCGATACTCTTACGCCATCCCATCTTCCTAGCTCTTCGTGCTGTGCTGGCGCTGCCGCTGCGGCTGCGGAGAACCTTAAGCGGCGGAAATGTAAATAGTTATATTTCGAGCCGTTTGGGTTTCATTACTTGTTTAAAGATCTCTCAAGACGCTTAGTTGACACTTCCCGTGACCCTAGGGCTGGCTTTTACCTCGGACAAAGGATAAGCATTGCCATACAACGTGGCAATGCTGCTAGCCTTTTGGGTACATAACCAGTGGCCTGCGATGCGGAGGAATTTAGATTATTTTTAGTTTTAGTTAAGAGTCTTTTATTTAAGTGTGTCTATAGTAATAGTTGTAAAAAAATGTATTAATATTAAGGTTGAATATAGCAGTAAATACCTACCTAAGAACATTCGCGAAAAATCCTTGTTGTTAAAATTGACTCAAAATCCTAAATGCAAAATTAATATTTGTAATTATTATGAAAATATAGAAACAAAGCGTTATTTTTTTTAATTATTATTATTGATAGGCACGCGCTTGACCACTATCTCACCTGATGGTTAGCGATGATGTGGCCGAAGATGGAGCACGCTTGCCTAGTAACAAGTAATCTATTCACTCTTGACTTAAAAACTTCCGGGTTGTAGCTATCAGGAAACACAGACTCTGGCAGGGAATTCCACTCCTTAGCTGTATGCACAATGAATGTGTTCCCAAAACGTTTAGTGCGTGTGGGTGGGATGTCCACCATGTACCGGTGGCGTATCGCCGTACGTCTTGTGGTCCGATGATGGAATGGGCTTGGCGGAATTAAACTATGCAATTCCGACGCATACTCCCCAAAATGCAGCCGATAGAAAACCGACAGGCTAGCAACTCGGCGTCGATGCTCAAGACTATGGAGCTTCGACTCGACGAGCCTATCATTGCTAATGATCCTCTTGGCTGGTTTCTCAATTGACTCAATTTACGGGCATCAAGCTAGTATCTGGCAGATCCGTCCCAAAGATGAGAGCAGTACTCTATACACGATCGAACTAGCGCTTGATAAAGTTTGAGCAGCTGT
This sequence comes from Melanchra persicariae, assembly GCA_947386135.1. Classification (NCBI taxonomy): domain Eukaryota; kingdom Metazoa; phylum Arthropoda; class Insecta; order Lepidoptera; family Noctuidae; genus Melanchra; species Melanchra persicariae. The sequence continues at coordinate 21,320,247 of OX376657.1, forward strand.
TCCGGCGTGAAGAACTGTCGCACCCCTGCTAGGATCCCCAACTTTTTTGCAGCCACTTGAGTCTTAGCCTCTATGAATGGACCAAAATTGTGCGTAAATGTTAACGTAACACCAAGAAGGTCAAGTTGGTCGATTATCGGTACGGTTACACCTCGGAAAGATGGAGCTGGGTGGAATTGGCTCCTTTTAACGGAAAAAAGACACGCCTGGGTTTTAGCAGCATTGGACTTGACCAGATTGGCATCGCCCGACTCGGAGACAGCCTGTAAGGACAAGTTCAAGCGCTCAACCATAGCCTCTCGGAGAGACTGGATCTGCGACCCACTAGCTCGTGCGTTGGACACGTATCTATCAGCAACAGTGCTGTCGTCTGCATACCAAAAGGTACCGGTACCGGTAAGGTGGTTTTAGCAGATCATTAATTTGCAGCAAGAACGATGTTGCCGAGAGCACCGACCCCTGAGGAACCTCGGCATTAATGCCCAGCAGTCCGAACGAGCAGCCATCTATGACCACTCGGATAGACCGATCCCTCAAGAAATCTGCAATCCAATCACACAATCTGGCGGGCAGACCGAAGGAAGGAAGCTTACCAATAAGGCTATCGTGCCAGACCCTGTCGAAGGCCTTCGAGATTTCAAGGGAGACCGCGCAAGTGCTTCCTCGTGTTTTTCGATGGCCTCACTCCAGATGTGAATGGCATACGCTAGAAGGTCCCCAGTTGACCGATTTCGGCGGAAGCCGTATTGTCGGTCACTAAGGATATCTTCTAGGTATGCCAGGAGCTTACCATTCAGCACGCGTTTCATAGTCTTACAGAGTGTGGAAGTTACCGAGATGGGTCTATAATTTGTTGGGTCAGCTCGACTACCCTTCTTGGGCACGGACTGCACGTTAGCTTGCTTCCAAGCCATCGCCATTTTACCAGTCTCAAACGAAAGGCGAAATAGGCGTGTCAAGATCGGAGACGACTCAGGCGCGTTAGTTGTATCGTAACTATAATGATAACGTTGTGTTCCAATAGACTTCAGACCCGAAGTCCGCTGGCACGCTCATTTAAGGACATAACCTACAGAGTCGCTGAATCGTGCTCAATCTACACTAATATTATAAAGAGGAAAGATTTGTTTGTTTGTTTGTTTGAATTGAATAGGCTCCGAAACTCCTGGACCGATGATTTCGATAAAAAAAGCAAGGGGTGATAAAGTTTTTAGGGGAGGACATTATTGCTTCGTTCGCGTTCAGCCAGCGTTTGCAATGTAAGCGCAAAAAATGTGTTTATTTACGACATCACATTAGAAACCTCTAAACCTCTATCAGTGTTTGTCTGCAATATTATGCATGTATTATACATATAAACCTTCCTCTTAAATCACTCTATCTATTAAAAAAACCGCTTTAAAATCCGTTGCGTAGTTTTAAAGATTTAAGCATACATAGGGACGGACAGATAGCGACAGCGACTTTGTTTTATACTATGTAGTGATGAGAAAAAAGCTGTAAACGTTGTTTCTATGGACATTCTGTAGTAGCTAGGTGTATTTAGTATCAGCATTGCATATTTGCACCCGTGCGAAGCCGGGACGGGTTGCTAGTAATAAATAATCCTTTTTTATGGTTAACACTAGTGATAGTGGTTTTTTCTTTATTAAACTCATCATTTTTAGTCACAAGGAATTATTCTTAATTTGATTACGTATCTCTAGGTCAATAAATAAAACTTATAAATATACCACTTATTTACCCCTAAATTTGGGAGAAAACCCCTACGTTGGGAATCCTGCGGTTTGATGACGCAATTATGACAGTTCCGCCTACAGCGCGCCAAGTGACAGAAAATGGAACTAAATTTCAGTGAACATAGCCATGTTCACTGAAATTTAGTTCCATTTTCTCACTAACATTTAATGGTTTGCCTAGCCAGGCAAACCATTAAATGTTAGTGAGCCAAGTCGTAAGCCTAGCCGTTCAATTAAATGCATTATGGACGCTAACTGAATGGCGCCGTTCAATGAAATGGCTAGGCTGCCAAATGAACGGCTGATTTAACCAGTTGGCTGTGATATATACATTGGCATCGAAACGAACCACCTATTTTCTTGAGCCTGATTTTAGGAACGACAAATTGTGTTTGTTCCTAGTATTTATGTTATTGATATCACTGTATTTTTAAAGAGATTAATATTTTTATGTGCAAACAAGAGATTCTCATAATAAATTGAAAGGGCACAGTCATTACATTAATCTCTTTAAATTTGTCTCTGAGGGAGTGTCTGGGATGCAATTTATAAGTCAATGAGCGTCGGACGTTTCGGCGGACGCATCAGCGCGCTCTACCGCCACATTCATTACGCTCCAATGCATCTGTCAGCCACTGTGGTAGCTGCTCACACACGGGTGACGTCACCCTAGTGTGTGTGAGCAGCTACCACTCGCTGCCAACTACACAAAGCTCACTCATTACATCACCGACTCGTAAAGTGAGACCGGCACACGAACTGTGCAGTGCAAGTCTCTTGGTTCCGATCAGCCGGTCTATTAACTCAACCGTCAACTACTCACTGTGTCAACCTATGTGGAGTGAAGCAGTACGAGCATGAAGTGAACTGCCACTCCATCTTCTTTGTTGGATTGACAGCTTTACGGAGAGATGCACGTCTAGTCATCACGAGGTATCGTATGAGTAGTATGTATGGGTAGTGAACCTTCTGTGCAGTCGCGTGTGTCGCATGTGAGTGTGACGTGTGATGTTTGTCGAGCAACATCACACGTCACGTCATTCAAGCACCGCGCATTGTTCGCGACGCATTATCATTGTCAACAACGACTAATGTAATTATTACTGCTATGAGCATATCCATGCATCATATTCATGCAATGCATTGTTGTTGCTTATTTAAATGAACTCCGTACCTATTTCATTTGTGCTAAAGCCCCTTGTTATCTTCGCTCGTACAGGCGGCGCGCGGCGCGAAAAATATTACTTATAGAAAAGTCAAGTTGTATGTTTGATTGTTCGTATTAAACTGCGCGGCTGAGGGCTGTGAACGCATTCGGGAAGATGTCGAGAGTATCGGCCTCTTCCTGGGGCATCAGGTACCGCGCCCTAAAAGTCCTCTATTCAGGAACCTATGTGGCGATCGCTACGTATGCTGCGGCGTGGTGGAGTTATACCAGGTATGCAGTGCGGAGTACGCTGCTCCGCACGCAGCGCTCGGCACTCATCCTCCTCACCAAGGCTTACACGTCGGTCAGCACCGCAGCGTTGCCTGTGCTTGCGGGAGTGCTTCCGGCCGACTTGGAGGTCTGTCGAGCGGAACGAGTCGCGCAGGAGTGTTCGGGGTAGGTCAGCAGGGAGCGCAACGCGGCGATCAGTGAAGTGAGGGTGGAGGTCGTTGCTCTGTAGCAGGAGCGGTGGCAGTCCTACAGTGACGGAAGGCAGTTGTATTCGTGTTTCGCAGGTGTGTTTACCGGGTTTCGTTCGGTTGGGTGGAACCGGATTTCATGGTTTCGCAGAACCTTACCAGTCATGGGAGTTTCAGAAAACGGCGACACAGTATGCCACTTAGCGACACGGCCGAGTGCCACTGTGGGCTGGCGGACGAGACTCGTGACCATGTCCTGTGGGACTGCGAGCTGTACGCGGGCGAAAGGGAGGCTATGTTGGGGAACTGGAGTCGCGAGGTGATGGGACCGGTCTACCACAGGCAGCTTGTGGACAGTCCAGAGGGTTTCCGAAGGCTGAGGCTGTTCGCTCACAGCTGGCACGGGGCTGTCAGATACCAAAAGGTCAGCAAGGTGCAGCAATTCCAACGTGGACTGCCTGCACAGCTAGGTTGGAGGCCTGGAATTCCCAGGGAGTACTGTGAGTGCCCCAGAAGGGGCGGAAGGTGAGAGGAGAAAGAGGGGGAATAAAAGAGGCAGTACTGTGGTCCGTATGCCGAAAGGCGGGCAGGACCACGAGATCGGTGGGATTGAGTACGTACTGAGCTGATGCTTGATTCAATAATTAATTTATAGCGTAGCTTCTGTGTAGTAGTGCCGCCGCCCGGCGCCGCTGACTGCCATTAAGTGCCACTCCCATACACGCGCCACCATTGTGCGCCTCTCGCCAAGCGTTACCGGTTTAATGAAATCTCGACAGAGGCGAGCTGTCTGTAGTGTCGCCGACGAGAGCGAGAAACCTCACAGCCCCTCACCGGCTGTGAGCACCGCATACTGCCGCACCCGTGCGCGTGCGCCCGGCGCCACTCATTCACTAATGAAACTAAAAGCTAGTAATCCAAGTAAGTAACGTCGCTCTGTGATGCTTTCCCCTCACGCGCGTGTCCTGGCTGCGACCTCATACTAAATGCTAAATATGAACACACAAAAATCACATGACAATGCGTGTATTACATACTTAACAAAACACTACACAGTTACTTTAAGTTTTTAATTTGGAAGGCGGTTGTATTTTTTGTAAAAAAAGCTTTTTATTTCACTTTTTAGTGCTGACACCCCACGCCACCCCTCACAACTAAATTTACATTATTCCCATAGTGAGTGGTTGCACTATTAGCCGTTAAGGAGTTTCTGTGTGTGCCTTGGCAGTCACAGTCCGGATCAGCTCATAGTAAAAGGGTAGTATTTAAACGAGTGACTGTAAATTAAAGTTTTAAGTGACAAAAATAATTAATTTACGTTATAGTATTACTAAGTGAGCGACTGACAGCGAGTGACGAGAAATCAACAGAACAGCAACTTACAAACATTACTAGATGAGAAGCTTTATAATATTTGAGCGACCTAATATTTGTTTGTGTCAACGTTACGTCCTGCATTTTTTTAAATATTTGGCAAATGATATTTCTGTGTGATTTAGAAAAAAATAACCACGAAGGGGATGGCGGGGTCTGTTCGCTCGCTTCGCTCGCTCACTAGACCCCGCTATCTCCTTCTAACCTAACCTGTCCGAGTCGGGGTGCCCCAAATCCCGAGCTGGCATCACTCGCTCTTGCGCACCAAATAAAACACCAAAATGTTAAAACCTCAATTGGAAAAATCATCTCTATCTCAATATTGAAGTTGCCCTCTCTGTATTTCTAGTCGCTCACTTAGTAATTTAGCCGCACGATTAGAATTTTAATATCTGAAATGGATTAATTACAACCCACTTTTTGTAAGCTCGTTCTTGATTTTATTATTAATCAATATTCGTCGTTAGTTTAGCTAATTTTTCGCTTATTCAAATTCATACCGCTCAAGTTATTAAAACAGTATCTCATCATCAGTCGCTACGTTATTATTTTATTCGATCGTTTTATAATTTCCCATAGTAAAATATCTACTTCGCGTTGGGATTGACACAAATAAACCTAAAATGTCACTTTACTAGTTTTTTTGATTTTAAGTTGAGGAAGTCACTCGTTTATCTTTGAAGTTCAACGTCCAATGTAAATGAAATATACCTAGCTATAACTTAACGCAATGCAAACAGAATCAAATCGAATCAAGATCGCTTAATTAACAGTAAAGTTGCCCGAATAGACAACCCCAAAAACATGGAAATCCAGGTTGATTTGTATGCATCTGCGTACCCCTTCACAGCGTATCGGTGTGATGTTATGTTAAGAACTATTTCATTTCAGCAATCTCGGAAGATTTGCTATCATCTGTTGGAGAGTTCCGTTCCCTACTTCCGAAATTCTTCATTAGATCTTCATCAAATTGAACCAGTCCAGAAAAATACTCTTCCAGACAAAAATTATTATAAATATCGCTGAACAAACTTTTTCCTGGGATTCCATCATCAGATCCGGACTTATACCTTGTATCATCAGATCAGCAACATGAGATGATAATTACCAGGCACAAATTTGCGTTATAATGTATTTATATGAAAAACATTGTATATGCCTAAATTTGAGGATTTCCCTGAAATCCCATCATCAGATATTGACTTGGGACACCTCAGATGCATGGCTTTCGAATAAAACAATAATTTTGAAAATCGGTCCACAATTGGCGGAAAAATCGATGAACATACATTAGAAAAATACAAACAGTCGAACATATTATTTCCTCCTTTTTAAAATCGTTTAAAAACATATTTACGTGGGCCCACGGAATCAGAGAATGAGGAAGGAAGCCGCGCTAGACGCTCATACAACTTGCTGAATTAGCAGTGGATTACTCATTCATAACGAATGAAGAAGGAAGCCGCTCTCGACGCTCATACAACTTGCTGAATTAGCAGCGGATTACTCATTCATAACGAATGAAGAAGGAAGCCGCTCTCGACGCTCATACAACTTGCTGAATTAGCAGCGGATTACTCATTCATAACGAATGAGGAAGGAAGTCGCGCTCGACGTTCATACAACTTGTTGAATTAGCAGCGGATTACTCATTCATAACGAATGAAGAAGGAAGCCGCTCTCGACGCTCATACAACTTGCTGAATTAGCAGCGGATTACTCATTCATAACGAATGAAGAAGGAAGCCGCTCTCGACGCTCATACAACTTGCTGAATTAGCAGCGGATTACTCATTCATAACGAATGAGGAAGGAAGTCGCGCTCGACGTTCATACAACTTGTTGAATTAGCAGCGGATTACTCATTCATAACGAATGAAGAAGGAAGCCGCGCTCGACGCTCATACAACTTGCTGAATTAGCAGCGGATTACTCATTCATAACGAATGAAGAAGGAAGCCGCGCTCGACGCTCATACAACTTGCTGAATTAGCAGCGGATTACTCATTCATAACGAATGAAGAAGGAAGCCGCGCTCGACGCTCATACAACTTGCTGAATTAGCAGCGGATTACTCATTCATAACGAATAAAGAAGGAAGCCGCGCTCGACGCTCATACAACTTGCTGAATTAGCAGCGGATTACTTACTCATAACGAATGAGGAAGGAAGTCGCGTTCGACGCTCAGACGACTTGCTGAATGTTTTATCACGGCCGACGTAGTGCCTCATCATCAAAATACTATTGATACCACTTGTCGACTCGTTCTCAGGCAGCCGAGCGACCTCTGGGCCCTTCTCGCTATCTCTTCGGCCTGAGTGCTTGCTCGCTGTCCCAGCTACCACTTCTTTGTATAATAAACTCATGCAGTCCATGTTGCAATGTCTACGTAACTTATAGTTATTACATGCAATAACTTATTTGCTGAGAGGCTGCTATTGTATTTGAAACCCCGGCAAAGAACTCGTCATAAGTATTTTATGATGGTACTCCAGATCACGTCGGTCCCTAGAGATCCATACATCAGAGTCGTGTTATCTCACGCGCACGTGCGCTGTGTCCTAACAGCGGCCGAGGTCGGCGTAGCACCGTAGCGCCGTAGCGCCATGGCGCCATGGCGCCGTAGCACCGTAGCACCGTATCGTAGGACTTCGCCTACTAGTGCCACACTATGTCAAATTATACGAGGAACGGTATTGTGAATAGCTTAACCTTAACCTTAGCTTGCCTTTTGTTGACATCTTGTTTTTACATTGTGGAACGAAAAAAACAATGATAAAATAAAATAAACGAATAGATAATAGCGATGATCTGTTTCCTGCCCCCTGCCCCCCTGCCGCGCTCCCCGGGTCCCGGCGCTAGTGATGCTCACACTGCTCTCACTTCTCCGCTGAACGCTCGCAGTATTCGCGATACACCCGCATCTGCCTCCGTCAGGAACATTCCTTACGTACCGTACCTTGTGTGATCTAAGATTTATGTACGGTCTTACTCTATGGCAAGCAGTTGATCCCAGTACATTAATGTGTTATTTTGCTAAGTATCTACATGAGTTTGAATCACATGAAGAACGAGAAACCTTCAAGCAACAAAAGTTCGTAAATTGAACATAGTACAGCATTGCTCGAAGTACCAAGCTGTAGAGATATTTAATAATTTGCCTTCAGAGTCTGTCAAAGGTCCTGGTTTATAACACCCACTTGTTTAAATCAAAACTAAAAGCCTTTTTATAGAAACATGTCTTTTATCATCACTACATAGTATAAAACAAAGTGGCTGTCACTATCTGTCCGTCCCTATGTATACTTAAATCTTTAAAACTACGCAACGGATTTGGAAGCGGTTTTTTTTAATAGATAGAGTGATTCAAGAGGAAGGTTTATTCGTATTATGTATACATGCATAATATTATACAGAAACACTGATAAATTTAGAGGTTTCTAATGTGATGTCGTAAATTAAACACATTTTTTTGCGCTTACATTGCAAACGCTGGCTGAACCCCACGAGATAAATCAAATTAATGTACTACAGTATTGTACACCTTAAAAAGGTCAACAAAAAAGACTGCGATGGTATATGTCTATCTCTTAAGGATAACCCACAATAACCATTTTTTATCCTTTACATTTTACGGGAAAAAATGGCTTATTTACGAAGTGATTTTAAGCAATACGGCATTAATCCTTATCGAATTAAGTAACTTAAATACATTTTCCATTTAATATAGATCAATATCGCTCTTTACAACATTTAATTTAAATGAATATTTCCGAAGACATTACAGATTTAAAATGCAGGGACATAGTGGTCCCCACCAACCGTGTCTCCACGTTGCCGTCGTGGTGGGGCTTGCGTGTCTCAGTGATCTTGGGGGCTTTGCCGGTAGAGCCACTCATGCCGGAAGGTCCCAAGTGAGAGACCAGACCAAGAGAGACACAAGAGGGGCACACCGTTCGGAGACTTGAGCAGTGTTCGGGTCCTCGGACGGTGTGCGTCTCATTGGCTTGCTCGCTGCTCTCTGGTACGCGTCTGATCATCAGACGTGACTGTGAGGGCAGCGAGCAGGCATTGAGAGAGAAGGGGAGAAAGGGACCGCACCCTTAAAAAGGAAAAACATGGACAGTTCTAAAAGAGAAGATATACCCCAGGGCGGTCCGGACTGCACAGCAGTCCGGGAATCCGCCACGCCTGGTGCGTCAAGCCCCTCGTATTCTGGGGGGGGCAATAGGGCTGTCCACACTCCAATTGCCAAGTGCAACAGTGGCCGAGGAGGCCCCCGATCCAAGCCGTCCTTTGAGGACTTGATCGGGTTTGGTTTAAACTCGCCCGACAAAGCGTCGGTCGGGCAGAGCGCGAGAAGAGGCGCGCCATTTTGGAGAGAGGGCTTGCCTGAGCGTCACGCGGGTGCAGAGTCGGAGTCCGAGTTGGACTCCGACGACCTGGTGACCGTGAGCTCGGCAAGCTCTGGACCCGAGGGGGCGGGGGCTGCTGCGGAGGACTCCAGGTCCTTCCGCAAGCGGCCCAGACCGGAGGACGACCGAGGGTCGTCCTGCAGCGAGGAGGTGGCCTCGGCCCGAAAAATCCCCACCAGTAGGCGGGGTAAGGGCCGAGAGGGAGGCAAGGGCAGATTGCCCGCCTCCAAGGTGGCTGGCCAGCGAGCCGAGGAGCTCGTCGCTGACGGACGACCCCCCGGAGAGGGCGGTCGCGGGGCTCCTGGTTCGGAGTCCTCCGGCGGTGAGCCGTATGACTCCGGACAGGAGCGGGCTCGGAGGGCCGGGTTTGCGGAGGTGGTGGAGGCCGCGCTTTGCGATGTGGCCTTGAAGAGGAAACTTTCCTCAAAGAACAAGGCCATAAGCGAGGCGATGGCCTCCATTCTGGCGGCAGCGGAGGCTAACCCAGGGGGGCCTCCACGGGACGAGATGTCCAAGCTGCGGGCGGAGGTTGCCCGCTTGGCTGCCGCCACGGAGCGTCTCCAGAAGGAGAACGAGGGGCTCCGCGCAGACCTGGCCAGGCTCCGGGGAGCCGGCCCACAGGGGGCGCCTCAAAAGGGGCGCAGAGAGGAGAGCCGACCCCTGCCGCAGGAGAGCCAGGTGCTGGACCTGGTGCGGCAGGAGATGGCTGCCTTCCAGGCGCGGTTCTCCGTCCTGGAGGGCATCGTCCTGCGCCCCCCGCTAGCGAGTGCTGCGGCGGCGAGTGGGAAGGCCCCCACAGGCCGGAAAAAGGTGGCGTCGTACACGGCCGCCGTGGCTGCCACACAAAGGGTCTGGGCCGGCACCCGCGAAGCCGGTGCCGGGAAAACCGGACCCGGCCCCGGGAAGGAAGAGGAAGGGTGGGGTTGCTGCGCGGACGGCGAAGGCTCCTGCGCCGTCTGTGCAGCAGCTCCCCCGGCTTCCTCGCCTTCAGATCCTCCCCCGGCTCAAGCTGAATGGCAAGTGGCCGGGGAGAAGAAGAAGGCGGGCAAGGCAGCCAGGGCGGCCAAGAGGCGGGAGAGGAAGCGGCGGCAGAAGGCGCGAAGCGTCGCGGCTGCGCTCCGCCCCCCGAAAACCGCGGCTGTAGTTCTGACACTGCAGCCGGACGCGGCGAAGAGGGGCGTGACGTACGCGGACGTGCTCACCAAGGCGAAGGAGGCGGTGAACCTTGGTGAGCTAGGCATCGTAGGGGGCCTCCGGCTCAGGGTCACCATGACTGGGGCCCGGATGCTGGAGATCCCCGGGGCAGCCAGCGGCCCAACCGCGGACGCTCTAGCCGAAAGGCTTAGGGCGTCCCTAAGCGCGGACGATGCCCGAGTGTCCAGGCCCACCAAGCGCATCGACATGCGCATCTTGGGCCTGGACGACTCCGTCACGGAGGCGGAGGTGGTGGCCGCCGTCGTTAGGACGGGGGGGTGCTCAGCAGAGGAGGTGAAGGCGGGCACCCTACGTCCTGACAACACGGGCATGCGCACCATTGTGGTGAGCTGCCCCGTGTCGGCGGCCAAGACCATCTCGGAGGGCCGAAGATTTTTGGTGGGTTGGGTTTCCGCGCAGGTCAAACTGCTGGAACCCCGACCTCTGAGGTGCTTCCGGTGCCAGGTGGGCCACCATGTAGGAGTTCAATGCACCTCGGAGGTGGACCGCAGCGGTCTATGTTTCCGCTGCGGTCAGCCCGGTCACAGGGCTGGCTCCTGCGACGCCGCGCCGCACTGCGTAGTCTGTGCGGCAGCTGGCAAGCCGGCCGACCACTGGGCTGGGGGTAGGGCCTGCGCCCCACCCGCCAAAGCCGGAAAAGGAAATGAAATAAAAAAAAAAGGAAATAGGGGAAAGCCCTCCGCCACCGCCGTCTCTGCCGCGACCGCCGCCACCGCCGCCGCTTCCTCCGCCGCCATAGCCGGTTCCACTGCGGCTGCTGCTACTGCAGCAGCCGCAGTAGAGCCCCTACAACGGGCTCCGGAGGGGGCTGAAATGGAGTGCCAGTAATGGCCCCATTTCACCCCCTCCTGTTGAACGTCAGCCACTGTGCCGCCCAGGAACTGATGCTCCTGAGCATGGTGCAGTGACTGATGCCTGTGGACGGCGAGCAATGGGTAGCTCGCCGTCCGATCAGAACAGGCCCGGGTTGACGGCACGCTGTGTTCTACGCGCGCCATACCACCAGTCGTCAGCATGGGTCGGGGCCCGTTAGGGCCAGAGCCTACCAGGGTTGTGGATTTGTTCGAAAGAGTTACCGCGGCCCTGGAACGTAAAAGGCACTAAGAGGAGCATGGGTGGGTTTTAGTCAGTAGAAGTCTGACACTCCCTGCCGCTCCACCCAGAGCGGGAGGGGTCATTTGATGATTTCCCATATTTCCCATCCAGAAAAAAAAAAAAAAAGGGACATAGTGGTGCGGCGGTACCGGCCCGACCGGCGGCGGCGCGTTGTATTGTCTAATGACAAAAAAGCTGTATACGTTGTTTCTAAGGACATTCTGTAGTAGGTAGGTATATTTAGTATCAGCATTGCACATTTGCACCCGTGCGGAGCCGGGGTGGGTCGCTAGTATATTATATATCGGAACTAAGTTCACATAAAACAACTCACTACCACTAACAATATTTATTTGAAGGTCGTAGGTACTAAGGCCCGGCTTAAATTATTTCTGTCCCATGGAGGTAGGCGCGAAAAGTACTGCCCGGGCCTAATGCGGAGCCGATGACGACGCAGCAGCCACGGCTCAGACCCTGGGTGGTGGGTGACCCGCAGGGTTGAGATGGACACCAGTGTTGGCGCAGGTGACGCGCACCGCTAGATGTCACGATGACGGTTACTTCGGCAAAATGTGCCCGGAACCTGGAACCCTGGAATTAATGTCCAGTTGGTAAATGTAAGGTCTTCTGCTAACCCTCTCCTGACGGTGACCACGGCGGCGTAAGCATAAGCGTCAGGCGGGTGTACTATTGAGCTTAAGGCGAATGTGTGTAGAGGTCACCTTCAGAATCGGAGTTTACAATTTAACAAAGGAAAGGAGTGTGAAGCAATAAAATTATGTGTATTATAAATAATTAAAGCAGGGTTAAACATTAATTGTGATTATTAAGACGGAACAGGGCCGGCGAGGAATTTGAAAAATAGGTATTTGAAGAAACTAATTGCCGTCGCGCTGCGCTCGAACACCCGAGTTATCAATGTGTGGATAGTCTGTGTTTGTGTGCGGGCTAGAGAGCACAGCCGCACCCCTCCCGCGCGCACCCCTCCCGCGTCCGCGCTATCAAAACCTACTCTCGCTTTAGTTTGCGTGTTTTCGTTCGCTTCTCAGACGGATTGGAAATATCGGTGTTTTTATTTATTTTAAACTGCCCCACACTAGGGATTTCTCATGTATCGTGGATGCGTTTACAAACATACAAAGCCACATACTCAAACAGCCAAACCTGGCACAACTAGTAGGCCATACAAATATTTGTTCCGTGTGGGAATCGAACCCGCGAGACGCAGCGCAGCAGCCGATCGTTCAACCACTGCGCCAACCGTGTTGTCGTATGTTAGCAGTGTTTGGTAAAAAATTTGGGTAAAAATGGGCCATTTTTTGTAATTTTTGGATGGTCATATTTTCTTTACTTATTAGTTTCTGAAAAAAAGAAAATAACGGGGACGTGCCTACAGCAGACCTTGATTTTATGGAAAAAAATATTGCTCTACGGGCATTATTCAGGAAGAAAGTCAAAGTCAAAGCATTTATTTCAATTAAACCATTAACAGGCACTTTTGAATTGTCAAGGTCGGTCGGTCAAAAAGATGAAGCTATTTGCACGTTCCAAGGCGTAGATCTCTATGGAGAAGAACGTGCAAGAAACTCCACGGACACTCTTTTAAAAAAAAAATATTTTGTTACAAAATTATGGTTACATCATTCATATTAAAATAATACATATGTGAGAACAATGTAAAAGACGTGCAGGATAAAAGAGTCCGGAGTAAAAAGAAACAGTTCAAAGAAATAATTAAAATAAACCATGGCAGCCAAGGGATGACCAGTCTCAGCTGACGGCGCCCGTTCACGAACATGACGCATACGCTAGCACCATTCGGTTCAACCATTTTTAAGGGAGCCAAATGATCCAACGCACGCGCCACCATCAGACAGACTTTTGAGTGAGCATGACATTCCCAATCGCCAGGGTACATTCAAGTCAAAGACCTACTCAAAATGTTCATTATAGTTTAAATTTAAGGTACATAGTACTCACAAATGTGCCGTTAATGCATGAAATTATACAATGCTAAATAACTTGAGTCTATTCAATGAAAAATATTGCATTCTTACAATCTTCATCCGGTCCAACAATATTTCCAAATGCTAACAGATTACTTTGTGTGCCCTAGTGGCTGTAGAGCAGGACCAGCACTGAGCCAAGCATTTTTATCTTCAGTATACTCCCCTAACTTATAATATGCTTGCCTGCATAGTGTGCGTTTAATGCAAGATTTAAATTTTGTCTCATTTAGTTCTAATATATGGAGAGGTATTTTATTATAACATTTTAAACAGTACCGCATAAAAGATGAGGATACTTTAGCCAGTCTGATACCTGGTTGAACTAATTGGTCCCTATTTCGAGTAGCATGATTATGTTTGTCGCCTCTTTTACTAAAAAGGTGTAAATTCTTTCTAACATACATAATGTTTTCGTAAATGTATTGACAAGGTACCGTCATGATGTTAATATTCTTAAACAGTTCCCTTAGAGAATCGCGTCGTCCGAGTTTGTATATGGCTTTAATGGCTCTTTTCTGCAGAATAAAAATAGACTCGATGTCTGCAGCCCGTCCCCATAGTAAAATACCGTAAGACATGATACTGTGAAAGTAACTAAAATAAACCAGTCTCGCGGTATCAACGTCCGTAAATTGGCGGATTTTCCTAACAGTATATGCTGCTGAACTTAGCCGTCCTGCAAGAGATGTTAAATGAGGACCCCATTGTAGCCTTGAGTCAAGCGTAATTCCCAGGAAAACCGTTTTATCGACGAATCCAAGTTTTTCCCCGTTCAATACTATGTCACAATCACTGCCTTTGACATTTGGTAAGGCAAATCTTATGCATTTCGTTTTCTTTTCATTTAGAACTAAATTATTGGCAGTAAACCAATTTTGGACTTGCATTAGGGCGTTATTTATGACGTCAAGAAAACAGGGGAATGCATTTGAATGGAGATTCGCAGTCCCTGTTCCCTCTTAAAACAGGTAAAATTAACAGGGATCGAAGAAGAAGAAGAAAAAGATACTTCGATGAAACAATACATTACGTAGCAAGTCATTGTCCACCATGACGCGTATAGCAAAGCATAAAACCATCAACACTTACCCAATACGGGGATAACACGGCTAATGTTTACTTAGTAAAACTTATAAACGTTTTAAAATAATTAAAGTTATTTTATAAAATGAAATTGTTCGGAGGCTTTTTTGTTTGAGACTGCACGGGTGACGACACGCGCCTCAACTGACCGTCGCGTCGGCAAATCTGCTGCCGCGATTGCGAATAGGTCGCCGAGTGGGAGCTGAACCGGTTACCAGTTCACCAGTAACGTGAGCGAATGAGAAACAACATACAGGAGCAAATGTGACATGTTCGGTTGGAACTATATTACAATGACTTGGCGATTTGAGTAAATTAGGATGGATTGATTCTTACGTTTATGTTGTCTTTTGTTATTTATGTTTCAAATTATGGAACAACGTTACAACTTTAATGATATTATCTACATTTCACATTATATAGGTACTTTAGAATCTTTTGACATTATATTTAAAAAGTATTTTGACATTATATTGAAAATTGTTTGATATTATATTTTAATCTGTTTGTCATCATATTTAAAAAACAGTTTTAGCACTTTGGAGGTAGCGGAACAGAGAGTAAAGTCCCGCAAACCTCCATTGAAAAGGGAGGATCCTCCGACCAGACGATTGGTTTTGTCTGGTGGGCAACTGCCCGAGAGTTGATATTCGGGTTTTGCATATGTTCTAATCGCACGGTAAACTCTGATATCGCGATTTAGGATTTTGTCAGTTAGTTCGCAGCTGTCGAGATAGATGGCGCTGCGAGTCTCATTTGTTGTGATGTTGATTCTGCTACGTTGATTTTTGTGGCGGCATGAATGCCGCTACATCACTCCCCTCCGGAGACCGGAGGTCGATAGTGGATGAGTCGTCCATACATCTTGAGATGCTTGCCAGGCCAGTGGAAGGTTGGTTCCAGTGAGTCGGAACCGGAAGTCGCAGAGTTCTCGGTGAGTCGGAACTGTCTGCGTCGCAGAGTTCACGGTGAGTCGGAACTGTCTGCGGTGCCCCGATGCTGCTGCTGGCGTGACTGCTGGCGTCGACCAGGAGAGGTTCTTCAAGGCTCTTCATGTAACTGGCAGAAAGTGCAGTGTGCTTGCCAAGGTCGCTGATGAGGTTGATGATAGAGGCTGAGTATGCTGACCAGGAATGCGCGTCCGCTGCATGCTGGTGGTCAGCTTACCCGTAGAAGCCGTGGGTACTGGCTGGCTATATGACTCGCTGCTCGAGAGCTTGAGGTCAAGATGAGGAGAAGTGATGATGTTGATGACGTCATGATGAGGTAGCTGCACGAAGTCGTCGAGGTCGACGTCCAATGTCGAGGGTCACCAGTTTGGAGGTAGCGGAACAGAGAGTAAAGTCCCGCAAACCTCCATTGAAAAGGGAGGATCCTCCGACCAGACGATTGGTTTTGTCTGGTGGGCAACTGCCCGAGAGTTGATATTCGGGTTTTGCATATGTTCTAATCGCACGGTAAACTTTGATATCGCGATTTAGGATTTTGTAGTTAGTTCGCAGCTGTCGAGATAGATGGCGCTGCGAGTCGCATTTGTTGTGATGTTGATTCTGCTACGTTGATTTTTGTGGCGGCATGAATGCCGCTACAGCACTTTAGGTACTTGTATTTCACTAGGAATGCTATGCTCCTAATTCTTTGTTTTTGATAGTGAAACGCATGTGTATTTTTTGTATATTCAACACAATGTAAATTGTTTTATGGATAAATAATACAATACAATACGATAATAAATTGCTATATCTGTTATAGTAGGCGCCAGATAAATGAAGAATAACGGTCATTGACCTTTCCTTAATATCTCTTCGTAGGTACCCCCGGACAGTAAATTATGAATCGTTTTTCATTACTTGAATAGTAAGGATCACGATAGATGTCGATTCAGGACAAAAGCTTATGTCATTATTTCTTATTTTGAAATTAAGTGTGTCAATAAATGTAGGTGGGTCAATGACCGTTATTCTTTGTTTATCTGGCGCATACAGACCATCACTCACTCAACACTGGGTCCGGCTCATGAACACCAAGTACCTGCAGTTTAGTCTGACCGAGACTCCAAGTGTCCCGTGCAAGCAATATGCAGCTTGTTTTAAATTAAACCTTTTGAATAACCCTTTCACCATTGTGTGTCGATGTGTCAACAAGTGTCACCGGTGCCGCGTCTCGTGCGCGCGACTTTACGGTACGTTCAGATGACAAGCGCACAACGCGCGTTGAACGCGCGCTAAATGTTTGTATAGTGTTCACATGACACGCGCTTGTCAGGCGGTAATCGCGCGTTGCCGCGACCGCCATGGTTCAGTCTTTACGTAGAGTTATTACATTTGTCGAAGATGGACGTAGAAACGGTTTTAACGGTGATTCTGCACCGACGCGCGACGGCAGAAACGACGCGACAGAACACGGAGATATTGGGTCCACCCTGAGTTCCTAACTGAATAATCGCTTTCTTTAATAACTGCTTTCTTTCTTTACGCGCGTTAGCATGTACACGACCTACGGCCTGGATAAAATGTATGTAGTTGTAAACGCGCATTATCAAAACGCGCGTTGAGCGCTTGTCATCTGAACGTACCCTAGTCAGCTGCGGTGCATAATTACAACATCTGTACCTAACCTACCTATGTTCAACAAATAAAAAGTATTTGTTTTTTTTTTATATTTTAACAAATTTGCATACAACTTGGCACAAGTTTTTATGCCCTAATTATATGTTCCCTTGGGATCATTTCCGACATTTACAGAACTCGTATTGTTATGATTTAAAAACAGTAATTTAATTATACTGTTTCATTAAGCAATCGGTGAATGTCAATTGACCTACGTTTCATTTTGTTTTGGACGATGGGGAGTGTGGGAAATGTATGTGCGGCACTTTCCCATTGCACAGTAGGTTGTATCTCAAGAGCGTCACACTCAGCTGTGGAAGACAAAGAGTAAAGTTATGATAGCTAAACGCGTTTGAAACCGTTGGCGTAGCACCGACCTTCGTAGAGACGAAGCGTGCCTTTGCGTAGCAGCGTAGCGTCGTAGCGCCGTAGCGCCGTAGCGCCGTGACTACGTAGCACCGTAGCACTCCAGGCGGACACGCTCTGATAACAAGCAGAGTACGAATTCTACTAATTTTTAAGCAACGTTCGCATTCGCATGTCTGTTGCAATCTGTTGCAAATGTGACAAGTGCAGCGCTGTCTCGCTCTTTAGTCATATAGAGTAGCAAAGGCTCATTCTGAGTATGTCGGTGTTTGTATTTGGTCCGACCATATTTTTTGTTGCAGGTCTGCAATTAAAATAGACAGAACATATTCGAGTGACACAGAGCTCGGTCACCGGCGGGCACTACTGACACACCTCTTATTTATTTTATCTATTTTGATGTCGCTGTGAAGTGCAGGTCGTACTGGTGGAGCCCGGCGTCATCTGGCGCTTTCCGGCCAAGTCCGGGCCGGCGTTGGCAAAAGTCTATATAGGGCGCGGGTGAGTCTCTCTCCCCTCAAAACCGACGCTTTATCATTTTAATTGTTTGCAAACGACGACTGACAAAGGTTATTTATCTTTTACGATCTTAAACGGAAACGATAAAAATAATGTGTATGAAACAGGTGACGTGTTTTGTTTTTTTATAATAAGCCGTCGCGTTGCACTTTTTACCCAACTACGGCCAAGCAAAAGGGAGGTTAAGATTTTTCATTATTGTTGTATCAAATTAATAACATTTAGAGAAGCAACACGCGCACTCTACGAATGAATTCAATTTAGAGTGAGAGTGCTCACGTACACAGTGTATGCCATACGTCCATGCGTTCACGTACACAGCGCATGCTATACGTCGACGCGTTCACGTACACAGCGCATGCTATACGTCCATGCGTTCACGTACACAGCGCATGCTATACGTCTACGCGTTCACGTACACAGCGCATGCTTTACGTCCATGCGTTCACGGACACAGCACATGCTATACGTCCACGCGTTCACGTACACAGCGCATGCTATACGTCCATGCGTTCATGTACACAGCGCATGCTATACGTCCACGCGTTCACGTACACAGCGCATGCTATACGTCCATACGTTCACGTACACAGCGCATGCTATACGTCCATGCGTTCACGTACACAGCGCATGCTATACGTCCACGCGTTCACGTACACAGCGCATGCTATACGTCCATGCGTTCACGTACACAGCGCATGCTATACGTCCACGCGTTCACGTACACAGCGCATGCTATACGTCCATGCGTTCACGTACACAGCGCATGCTATACGTCCACGCGTTCACGTACACAGCGCATGCTATACGTCCATACGTTCACGTACACAGCGCATGCTATACGTCCATGCGTTCACGTACACAGCGCATGCTATACGTCCACGCGTTCACGTACACAGCGCATGCTATACGTCCATGCGTTCACGTACACAGCGCATGCTATACGTCCACGCGTTCACGTACACAGCGCATGCTATACGTCCATGCGTTCACGTACACAGCGCATGCTATACGTCCATGCGTTCACGTACACAGCGCATGCTATACGTCCACGCGTTCACGTACACAGCGCATGCTATACGTCCATGCGTTCACGTACACAGCGCATGCTATACGTCCACGCGTTCACGTACACAGCGCATGCTATACGTCCATGCGTTCACGTACACAGCGCATGCTATATGTCTACGCGTTGCGATCAAGAGAACTAAGATATTATTATTTTGTTACATTATGTAACCGCCGTTCTTATCGACTGTCAGACACCAGTTCAACTCATAGGCACTGTAAATATAATAATTATATACAAATTCACTCCCGTCACCTAGCAGGAGCACCAGCAGTGTCTGTCGCTCGGTAGGGGCGCACAGTACTGTCTCTCTTGAATGAGTTGTCATTACGAGTTCGCTCTCAAGCCTACGGCGCACGTCACGAATATTAAGTAAAGCAACCTGCGCCCAGGCTAATTAAATGTTTTATATTTACGAACCTCCATGAAAAGTGGCAGGTTTAATAAGCGGCCTGCTTAAGTTAATGAGCTTCTGTGTGCCCACGCCGGCTCGACTGAGCTGCGCGACCTGCGCGCTTTCTGCAACGTAACCATAGAGCGACTGGTTCGTTGGTGTGATGACGTCACTCCTATCAGCCAACGCTCCTAGCGGGTGAACACAAATGCTGCAAAGATAAACCTTGATACAGATTTCCTAATTGACCTCTGACCTCCCTCTAACTGAAATTTGAGGTATGACACGATTTGAATATTGGAAAAGAAAGTGCCTGAGGCATTAAAGTCTGCATGAATATGAAACAGTCTGCATCCACTGCTCGCCACGACACGCGACAAGCAGTCGATGCTCACTGGTTCACTACACACAGACGGATCTCACGGATCTGTTTGCATCTGTTTGTAGCTTGACTCCGACTGCTCACTCTGCCCGGCCGGTTACCATTAAATCAAAGCTTATCGAAATCGTTTTCAAGCACCAGAATGATTATATTGTGTGTACCTTACCGACTTCATTAAGACGGAGTTTATGGTTTTTTTAAGGTTCTGTAGCCAAATTGAAAAAAACCGAACCCTTATGGATTCGTCATGTCTGTCTGTCCGTCCGTATGTCACAGCCACTTTTCTCCGAAACTATAAGAACTATACTGTTGAAACTTGGTAAGTAGATGTATTCTGTGAACCACATTAAGATTTTCACACAAAAATAGAAAAAAAAACAATTAATTTTGGGGGTTCCCCATACTTACCTAGAAGTGAAACTCAATTTTTTTTTATCAAACCCGTACGTTTGGGGTATCTATGGATAGGTCTTCAAAAACTTTTTCACAAAAAAACCGACTTCCAAAAAAAACACTACAAAGTACAAAATAACAAGTAAGGGCCATTTTCACCAATTCAAACTGATCGCGATTAAGCCCACCTGAACTCGATTTAAGCCTTGATCGGAGTTCAAAACTCCTTTTTTGATTTCACCAACACAAAACAAATGAAGTTCAAGCTAAAAAGAGATCACATTAGGATCGGCCGATTTTGGGCGATCAGACTCCTTGAGCGAGTTCAAGGGCTGTCAGAGTTTGTCAGTGTCATCATTGTTTTGTGAATTTTAATATTTAATTTTGTTGGTATTTCGTGGATTATAATGAAAATACTATAAAAAATATGCCTTGACAAAAATTGGGATGAAGATTAGTACAGTGCGCGACGTCCACGATCAAAGATGTTGCGAGAGGGAACAAAACTACAAGCCCCTTGATGACCAAGACTGTTTTACAAAATTTCGTCTTTGATAACAGATTTGCATGTAGGTATTAAAGATAAAATACAGTTTCCTACAAATATGTAAGTACCAAAAGATGTTATTTTTAAATTACGTAGATATTCCAATGTGCATAAAACAATAAAATGTAGGTAAGTATGTTCTGCGTTTCCATGCAACTTGCTGCTATTCAGATGCTGTGTAACTATGTGGATTTAGCCCTTTGACTGCACAAAGTCAGTGCTGCTATTGCTTCACCCGACAATGCCACATTTTCTTCTTTAGGCACCAGAAAATATGCTAATATAAAATTAGATGTAATTATTTATTGTTTCTTTTCAGATTAGCAAGATTACATTGCAACAAATCACAAACTGGAATGGATTGACATGAAAATGATTTTGATCAGATAATAACAATTGGAGGGATTTGTCAACTAGTTGTTACAAATCGGTAATCAATTATTGGTACCCCTAATGTTTATAAAAGTGATCTGTGTGTTGGAAGCTTTGTACCTACCTATTTTAAAATTGATAAAGTTAAAGGCAAGTATGTGAAAACCATAATAAAACTATAAAACATAAATAGTTAATAAACATTTATTTTGAGAGTTATTTTTTTCTCCTGAGTACCTATATCTATAACAATGAGGTCGGTGTTTCCTAGCCGGCTATATATTTCGAGATGAAACACCGACAGCCTATAAGATTTAACAATTATATTGAAATGCCCAGATCTTATGAGTAGGGACAATGTCAGAACTGATATCTTTAGGAAAGCACCACATAGATACTTGTGAACCTGGACAGGTCCACTATATTGTGTGCACGATCTGTCTAGATAGTGCACACAACGACCCGATGATAAATAGGTAGGTACCAAAAGTAAGGCTACCTGGTTGAATTAATCAAACTTTCAGATAAATCTGAAATCTCTACATATTATTACAATATGGGTGCACACTATCACATTCGTGACAATAATGACTAACAATCATGGATTATACTTAACACAGTACATAACAAAGTCGAAATCATATAACAGTTTTAGTAACCGGCTACGTTTAGTGACGTCAATTTAAATTTTTTGGTTTTGTAATCGCAGTAGGTCGCTACCGCATGATGTCAATTCTAAACGCATTGCGTTTTATGTGATAATAAATAAATTAGGAAAATCCGCCAATTTACGGATGCTGATACCGCGAGACTGGTCTATTTTAGTTACTTTCACAGTATCATGTCTTACGGTATTCTACTATGGGGACGGGCTGCAGACATCGAGTCTATTTTTATTCTGCAGAAAAGAGCCATTAAAGCCATATACAAACTCGGCCGGTGCGATTCTCTAAGGGAACTGTTTAAGAATATTAACATCATGACGGTACCTTGTCAATACATTTACGAAAACATTATGTATGTTAGAAAGAATTTACATATTTTTAGTAAAAGAGGCGACAAACATAATTATGCTACTCAAAATAGGGACCAATTAGTTCAACCAGGTTTCAGACTGGCTAAAGTAGCCTCATCTTTTATGCGGTACTGTTTAAAATGTTATAATAAAATACCTCCCCATATATTAGAACTAAATGAGACAAAATTTAAATCATGAATTAAACGCACACTATGCAGGCAAGCATATTATAGGTTGGGGGAGTATATTGAAGATCAACATGCTTGGCTCAATGCTGGTCCTACTCCACAGCCACTAGGGCACACAAAGTAATCTGTTAGCATTTGGAAATATTGTTGGACCGGATGAAGATTGTAAGAATGCAATATTTTTCATTGTATAGACTCAAGTTATTTAGCATTGTATAATTTCATGCATTAACGGCACATTTGTGAGTACTATGTAGGTACCTCAAATTTAAACTTTAATGATCATTTTGGGTAGGTTTCGACTTGAATGTACCCTGGCGATTGGGGATGTCATGCTCACTCAAAAGTCTGGCTGATGGTGGCGTATGCGTTGGATTATGTGGCTCCCTTAAAAATGGTCGAGCCGAATGGTGCTAGCGTATGCGTCATGTTCGTGAACGGGCGCCGTCAGCTGAGACTGGTCATCTCTCGGCTGCCATGGTCTATTTTAATTATTTCTTTGAATTGTTTCTTTTTTACTCCGGACTCTTTTATCCTGCACGTCTTTTACATCGTTCTCACATATATGTATAATTTCAATATGAATGATGTAACCATAACTTTGTAACAAAATATTATTTTTAAAAGAGTGTCCGTGGAGTTTCTTGCAAGTTCTTCTCCATAGAGATCTACGCTTTGGAACGTGCAAATTAGCTTCATCTTTTTTGACCGACCGACCTTGACAATTCAAAAGTGCCTGTAAATGGTCTAATTGAAATAAATGCTTTGACTTTGACTTTGACTTTGAATATTTACATTCTATGCCATAGAGACTAGGCTCTCGTGAACGCAATCAAAATGTGGCTGGTGAAATCCGTTAGACGAAAATCGAGATCAATGTTGATGTTCAAGCAGAAGTAAGTTTTCTTAAACACGATTTGCTTTAGAAATGGTGAAATCCGCCTTAAGTTAATATTTCTTTAAATAATTTAGAAAGGAAGTTGTCAAATTAAATCTATACAATTTTAACAGGAAAAGTTATCAAAGTAAATCCTTATAAAAACCATACAGGATGTCACAATCTTTTTAAATAATTTGAAAAGAACTAGTCAAATTGAATCTATATAATTTAAACAGGAAATAAAACTGAAGTAATCAAATTAAATCCTTATAAAAATCACACAGGATGTTACAATCTTTTTAAATAATTTGAAAGGAACTAGTCAAAATAAATCTATATAAATTCGACAGGATATAGCAATATTATATTTAAAAGAAATAAAAGGAAGTGGTCAACTTAAATCCTTACAATATTTTTTAAATAAGACGGAAGACTGATCCAATTTAACACGGAAGTCAAATCAACTACAAGATAATCAAAAGAAACAAAATCATTGCAAATTATGGTTTCACGCCCATATACATTATACCATGTAAAGTTCCACCGAAAATTGGTTTGAACGAGATCTAGCAAGTAGTTTTTTTTATAGATAATGGTACGGAACCCTCCGTGCGCGAGTCCGACTCGCACTTGGGCGGTTTTTAAAAGCTTTCATTTTTTGTTAATTCCGATGACGTGTTAAAACATAATTATCCTCTTAATTTATGTAGACGATCAAAGTGTGGCATCTGTCGCAAGCCTCATGTTCCAAGACTGTCTGTCGCTACAATGTCCTTTGTAGGCATTGCACATCACTCTTTTGACATTATTCACACGGGCACGTGCGCGGGTGCGCCGAATGTAAGTACTAACCCGCAGCCGTAACGTCTCTCTTTAACCTTAGAGTGAGTTTTATTTACATTGCTCGTTATACTAAAACAGGATTATAAATAGGTAATGAACCATCTCATTAAGTTAGATATGATGACGCTTCAAGTAAAACAACTGCAGAAAAAACTGTAATGTTCGGTATTACAAATTTTTTTCATGATTACAGTGGTTTAATAGTCTTTGATTACAGGTGATGGGTGACGTCGGCGCGGCGTGAGAAGAGCGCGCGGGGTGCGGGACGCGGGGCAGGGGACGTGACGCGACATGGACGACCCCGAGCGCATCGCGCGCGACGCCGCCGCCTGCGAGCTCGAGAACAACGGCACCGCGCCGCAGGCAGGCCAGTACCCGCCACTGTGTGTATGCGCTGCGCAAGTCCGCACCACTGCTCACTGCTCTTTCTGTTTTCAGGCGTGTTCTGCGAGGGCACGTTCGACTCGTGGCTGTGCTGGCCGCACACGCCCGCCAACTCCACTGCATACCGCGCCTGCCCCGCCTTCGTGCCTGGCTTCAGTCCTGAACGTGAGCGCATCCCTTACGCACGAGCTGCTCCCCCGTACTGACTCAGTGCAGTGTGTGTACGTACGCTCTTGTTGCAGTGTTGGCGCACAAGGAGTGCACGGCGAACGGCACGTGGTGGCAGCACCCGGAGACCGGCCGGCCCTGGTCCAACTACACCACGTGCATCAAACCGGAGGACGTGAGTGTGTGCGTGTGGAGTGCCGGAGCGTGCTGGACACTGGACGGGCTGTGACGTGCGCGTGTGTTGCAGGACGTGAGCGACATCATCGCGGTGTACGAGGCGGGCTACAGCGTGTCGCTGGTGGCGCTGCTGCTGTCGCTCGCCATCCTCTTCTACTTCAGGTGAGCGTCGGTATTGTTACAATAAGCTGATCTAAAGTAATTGGGGGTCTGTGTGTAAAGGTCCCTTTTTTAGTTTTTCGTAAATAACTCGTAAACGGTGGTCCATAGAAAAAATGTTCTGTTACATAAGTAATTTACATAAAATTATAGAATCGAAAAAAATACGTAAAAACTCAAAAATTGTTAAAACTCACTGTTAGTTTCCAAGAAAGACTCCTTTGAAATCGATCCAAGTCGTCCATCGTGTTCTAAACACTAACTATCTTAAAAAAAATATTTGAAAGGGGTTCGCTAAATATTTTTTTGGTCGGTAATAATAATCGGTTCAGTAGTTTGGGTTTAAAGCACCATGCTTTAAACCCAAACTACTGAACCGATTATGATAAAATTTCAATGGGACTACTTGGGAAGTGTACCCTTTCCAACAAAAAAAGAATTTTTCAAATCGGTTGGCAAGCGATGGAGTTATGCGCGAACAAACACAAAAAATGCGCATGTTTAATTTATTTCTTAATAATCACAAATCAATTATTTTCAATAATAAGGGTTTACTATCATGGATTCTTCGATTGAGTGCCTGTTATTATAAATGTCGGTGGTATGTCTGTTGCGCTCGACGTTGTGCATCGCTCTGTGAGTCACCGCGTGGCGCGCGCACTGCGCGGAACCATACCGCACTATAGGTAGGTACTATAGGTACTCAGCGAAATGTAAACAACAGGAGGAGATGTGGAGGGTTTGTTGTTGTGGTTACTCGAAAACACATAGGTATTATTATTTTATTTACTTTATTTAAGATGAATATTTTATTTTTTATTTATTTTGTTTACCTATGTATTATGTTGAAGAAAATGAGCCGTCACTCGTCCTATAAAAGGTTCATTAGAAAACCAGCGTCAGACAGCATCAGTCTGTCTGACACAACGCTGAAATGGACCTTTTTAGTGCAGCCGTGAGACACGCCAGGTTTTTTGGCATACCTATATATCTTTTATTTTTTATTTCTGTGTACTGTGCGTGTTTCATGTATGTGCTAAATAAATGTTATTCTTTCTTTTCTTTCTTTCAAAAAAAATACACCTCCTTTTTTAGAATTCGGTTAAAAACAGGATCCTCTCTGTTCTGCATTAAGCTCTCTCTTTAGTTGGCGTTGGGGGTATTTCTACAATAAGTTTTTAATATTTCCTGGAATGAATAGTCAATTCTCATGTGTATTGTGTGTGTCAGGTCGCTGCGGTGCGCGCGCATCACCGTGCACATGAACCTGTTCGCGTCGTTCGCGCTCAACAACGCGCTGTGGCTGCTGTGGTACGGGCTCGTGGTGCGCTCGCCCGCCACGCTGCGCGCCTCGCCCGCCTGGTGCCGCGCGCTCAACGCGCTGCTGCAGTACGCGCTGCTCACCAACTACACGTGGATGCTGTGCGAGGGGCTGTACCTGCACACCGTGCTGGTGTCCGCCTTCGTGTCCGAGCGCCGCCTGCTGCGCGCGCTGCTGGCGTTGGGCTGGCTGCTGCCGCTCACCTCGGCCGCCGTGTACGCAGGCCGCCGCGCCGCCGGCGACGAGCCGCTGTGCTGGATGGACGAGAACACGCCGCGCCTGGAGCTGGCCGTGCTGGCGTGCGGCGCCGTGCTGCTCAACGTGGGCTTCCTGTGCAACATCGTGCGCGTGCTGTGCACCAAGCTGCGCGCAGGCGGCGGCGTGGGCGGCGCGGGCGGCCCAGCGCGGCCCTCGGCCACGGCGCTGCACGCGCTGCGCGCCACGTGCCTGCTGGCGCCGCTGCTGGGCCTGCAGTACCTGCTCATGCCCTTCCGGCCCGACCACACGGCGCGCTGGTGGCTGGCCTACGAGTACGTGTCGGCGCTCACCACGTCGCTGCAGGGGCTGTGCGTGGCCGTGCTGTACTGCTTCTGCAACGGCGAGGTGCTGGCGCAGCTGCGGCGGCGCTGGCGCGTGTTGACGTTCCGGCCGCGCGCGAACTCGGCCACGGCCACCACGGTGTCGGTGAGTATGCTGGGCGGCGGGCGGCGCGGCACCGTCAGCTCGTCCGCCTCACCCCCGCGCGTGTTGCAGTTCGTGCGCTCGGCGCCCGGCGGCGGGCCGGAGGACAAGGTGTGACTGGCGGCCCGCGGCGAGGCGCCGTCCGCCGGCGCCGGCGCCGCGCCCGAGCGCCGCCGCAGCGCGCGTCACATCCGCTTCGAGTGCGGCGACAGTGACGACGACGCGCCGCCCGACAAGCGGCTGCTGTAGTGGAGTGTGGAGTGTGGACTGAGCGGCACGTCACGTCACCCGTATATGTTATAGTGGCGGCTCCGCTCCGCAGTGCAGTGCAGGGACGGCGGACGAGCTGCGTGTTCAGTGATAGTCATAAGTACCTAACGCAGTAGTATGTTGGACTGGCCTCGACGATGTACATACTTGTAAATATTTTTATAAAATAAAAATATAAGGGTGTTGATTAGTATCGTTTCATTTCATTAACTTCCTGCCGGGTACATGGTGACTAGCGCTCGCCTGCACGTCATGACCTACTTACCCACATTGTGTGGACAACTTTGTTTCTATTTATGTCTCTTAGTATTTATCTCTAAGCTGCCAATTAAACCATTATGTTGGTACATTACTTTTAATAGTTTGGAATGCTAATATAACATATTAATCAAGTAGATCAATTAGCGTTTTACAGTAATGTAGCGTTTGTTTTAACAGCCGCATATCAGACGCGAGTACGCGACAGTTAGTGGCTCGGTAAATCTCGCAGCGCAGGGCTCGCGCACCGCGCACCTGGCGGTATTAATATATTGCAGCCGACGCAGCCGGGGGAGGGGGGTACATTGTCTCCGCGCGCCGATCAATTGGCACTCAGCATCGATACTAAATTAAACTACTGTTCGATTGTCACCCACGCTATTAATACGCAGCGCCGCGCACGCACCAGCGCCTTATATGGACACCGCTGCAGGCCGGATCCGGGACAATGGGACACCGGGACACACGGGGACACCGGGGCAGGGTAGCATACAATAACAAAAGGCGCCCTCAGTTATAAAATTATATTAAACAACAACTTAAAGTAGTTCACTTACAATAACGCAACAGCGAGCAGTCTCCGACGGAGAGTATAAAATAAATACATTTGTTTGGCAACAAGTATAAAAGTGTGGAGGAAGCGAAGTGACGCGCGACGTCTAGAAGCACTTGCGGTGCACGATGCCAGGGCCGGACTCGTCGTACTCCTGCTTGGAGATCCACATCTGCTGGAAGGTGGACAGAGAAGCCAGGATGGATCCTCCGATCCATACGGAGTACTTCCTCTCGGGGGGAGCAATGATCTTGATCTTGATGGTGGACGGCGCCAGCGCCGTGATCTCCTTCTGCATCCTGTCGGCGATACCCGGGTACATGGTGGTGCCGCCCGACAGCACGGTGTTGGCGTACAGGTCCTTGCGGATGTCCACGTCGCACTTCATGATGGAGTTGTACACGGTCTCATGGATGCCGCACGACTCCATGCCCAGGAACGAGGGCTGGAACAGTGCCTCAGGGCAGCGGAAGCGCTCGTTGCCGATGGTGATGACCTGCCCGTCCGGCAGCTCGTACGACTTCTCCAGCGACGTGGACGCGGCCGCCGTCTGCATCTCCTGCTCAAAGTCCAGCGCCACGTAGCACAGCTTCTCCTTGATGTCGCGCACGATCTCGCGCTCCGCCGTCGTGGTGAACGAGTAGCCGCGCTCCGTGAGGATCTTCATGAGGTAGTCTGTGAGGTCACGCCCGGCCAGGTCCAGGCGCAGGATGGCGTGCGGCAGCGCGTAGCCTTCATAGATGGGCACCGTGTGCGAGACGCCGTCGCCCGAGTCCAGCACGATGCCGGTGGTACGACCGGACGCGTACAGCGACAGCACGGCCTGGATAGCCACGTACATGGCGGGGCAGTTGAAAGTCTCGAACATGATCTGTGTCATCTTCTCGCGGTTGGCCTTAGGGTTGAGCGGCGCCTCCGTCAGCAGGATGGGGTGCTCCTCGGGCGCCACACGCAGCTCGTTGTAGAACGTATGATGCCAGATCTTCTCCATGTCATCCCAGTTGGTGATGATGCCGTGCTCGATGGGGTATTTGAGCGTGAGGATACCTCTCTTGCTCTGCGCCTCGTCACCTACGTACGAGTCCTTCTGCCCCATGCCCACCATGACGCCCTGGTGGCGCGGGCGGCCCACGATGGAAGGGAACACGGCGCGCGGCGCGTCGTCGCCCGCGAACCCGGCCTTGCACATACCGGAGCCGTTGTCGACTACCAGCGCGCCCGCATCGTCGTCGCACATCCTGACTTAGTCGAGAAGGTATTCAGCAGCGAGCTCCACACACCTGCAACACAACGCGCCGTTAGTACACTGCACTGAGTCGCGCCACTCGGCTGACACAGCACTCGGTCTAGTGAGGAAGCAGGGAGGTACGCGGACACTCACAGCGCGGAGGTAGCGGAGGTAGCGGCAGCAGCGACGGTAGTGAGCGCTGGGTGGCTGCGCGCGCACTATATACGCGGCGCACGCGCGGCCGGCTGCTCTTGGCACTCGCAGCAGCCCCTACAAGGCGTGCGCCTGCCGCCCGCGCCGCCGCACCACACGACTGCCATTTAAGACAATCATCCGCATCCCACGATACTAATTACATCGCTCTCGGAAAAAATAGCTTTCAATGAGGGAGCGTCACCGAGCGGCGATGCGCGCTATTTACATACATCATGACCTGGTGACACCTGCGGTCCGCCGGTCAGCGGTTAGCGGTACCGGCAGTGCACCGCCTTGCCGGCGGCGCAGCGGCTCACAGCACGCAACCCTCTAACACTCAACGTCGCAACCAAATATGACTGATCATAAATAATAATGTACGAGTATGTGCAGGACGCTATTTGCTAAAGAGATTGAATGTCTCCCGGTACCCAGGGCTAGGTATTACAGAATAATTATTACTTTAGGTTTAGGTTTCTTTCTGGACGAGACCGCGAAGCAGGTGGCGCAACTGACTAGTTACTATATGTACAGACAGACAGATTTCGCTAAACCTGGCAGGAGGTGGCCTATCTCTAGGAGTGGCTTGCAACAGAAAATAGCTTATATTATATTATGAAGCCGACGCGGCGACGCCAAAATTGATGCAGTTTTATAATGGTAAGTAACAGAACCCGCTCTTACGAGTATCTCGTACATCGCCAAATCGGTACCACTCCTGATTTTTTTACTGAGAATATTCGCAGAATATTTCCTATACATATGAAGGCTGTCCTTCTGCCCAAACCACTAGGGATATAAAATCACGAGATGTGATTTTAGTTTATATATTATGTTGTAATGAAGGCATAACTTTCTCTAGAAATATATAACTTTTTACCTTCAACCCATATAGACAGATAAATAAGTACATACATAATAACATATACACATACATATAACTAGCCAACTGTCGCGACTCCAATACCTATATAATATCTATCTATGCCATTGGTAAAGTGGTTCAGAATCACGGACAGGTTACGACTAAAGTTTCACATGAGCATATAGCAAAGTAAATAAAGAAATAGTTTCCAGTAAGTGGGTGAGGACGGTGATGCCTGAGGTCGGCCCAGAAGAGGTGACGAGATGAACTACGCGCTTACTGCCAGGAGAGTTCGAGGTGGTTCGGGGCAAGAACATCTGGAGGGACTTGGAGAGGCCTTTGCCAAGCAGTGAGACTGTATAGGCTGAAATACAGAATAATGTTACAAAAAAAAACTAATTCCAAAACAAACACAACAAAGAAGGTACAAAATAACTTTATTTTTGGTAGTCGGTGTTTTGGTTGCTCCTTCGTTATTAATTTGACACCGACTTCCGAAATTAAAGTAATTTTGTACTTTGTGGAGTGTTTTTAAGAAGTCGTTTTTTTTGTGAAAAAGTTTTTTTATTTTTCACTATTTAGTGGTACCCCGCACTTAACAACACCACTGAAAAGTCACAGGAAAGCAAAAATACGCAATTTCGTGTACATGGATGATTTTTCCACATATTTTTTCCAGCTATTTGGATTTAAAAACCAAACTGCTGAACCGATTTTGATAAAATTTAAATGAGACCAATCGAGAAGTATATCCTTTCACATAAAATAAGAATTTTCCAAATCGGTTCATAAATGACGGAGATATGAGGTAACAAATACAAAAAAGTAAAATGAACAATCGAATTGAGAACCCCTCCTTTTTTGGAAGTCGGTTAAGAAAGAAACAAGAAAATAGAGGATAGCGTTCGTTCGTATGCCACCTTGCCCTGCAGCTCATGATACACATAGGACATTAGTGTTTGTGTTTGTGCAATGTGTTGTTCTGTTAGGGCAGCGGCATCTGCCAGGTTGCGGAGATTGTGGTTGTTCGCAAGAGTTACCGCGGCGGGGCGCATTGGAGTAACAAGGGTCTAAAAACAACCAAAAACACCGACTATTTATAATTTTATCTACACAGTTATTTTTTTAGTAAAAGTAGTTTTTATTCCTCACACCAAAAAACACTACTGAAATGATGAAATTTTCTTCTAGCTATTTAGATTTAGAAATCAAACTCGTACTAAACCGATTCAGATGAATCTCGAGAAGTATTCCCTTTCACATAAAAAAAAATCAAATTGGTTCATAAATGTCGGAGTTATGAGGTAACAAACATAAAAAAATAAAAAAGCAACCTAATTGAGAACCTCCTCCTTGTTTTGAAGTATAAATTGTATACATTGTATAAATTATATAATTGCATTAGTTGGATAAATTAGATAAATTGGATAGGTACATCAAATAAATCGGATAAATTGGATTAATTGGATGTCGAAATAATCGGATATATCGGAATTATCGGATTAAGCGGAACCGCTCCGGCCCCGGCGACACACCGGTGTGTCGCGAATTAATCGTGAATTTTATGTTTATTTACCAATTACATAAGATTTTTTTTTTTGGGAATTTTCACATGTCTGGGCCGCAGCGGTAAATCGGTACAATCGCAATTATTGGATTAACCGGATAAATCGGAATTATCGGATTAAACGGATTAAGCGGACTAATCGAACAAAACGGATTAATCGGATTGATCGGAAATATACGATTAGGCGGATTAAGTGGATTAAGCTGGTTAACCGGATTAAGAAGCTAAAGCGGACTAACCGGATAATTCGGATTAATCGCAACTATCGGATTAACCGGATTAATCAGATAAATCGTAATATATAGATAAATGATCGGATAAATCGTATAACTCGGATAGATCGGATTAAAAGGATGAATCGGATAAATCATAATCATCGGATTAAGCGGATAAATCGGATAAATTGCAATTATGGGGTAAACCGCATAAAAGGATGAATCAAAGTAATCGGATTAAGCGGATTAAGCAGATTAAGCGGATTATGCGGATTAAGCGGATAAATCGGTTAAATCAAAGTAATCGGATTACCCGGATAATTAGGATTAATAGCAACTATCGGATTAACCGGATTAATCAGATAAATCGGAATCATCGGATTAACCGGATAAACGGATAAATCGGATTTATTGGATTTCCCGGATAGACGGATAAATCGGAATTATTGGATTAGGCAGATTAAGCGGATTAAGCGGTTTTATTGTTAATCGAATAGATCGGATAAATCGTATCACTCGGATAGATCGGATTAAAGGGATAAATCGGATAAATCGTAATTATCTGATTAAGCAGATAAAGCGGATAAATCGAAATAATCGGATAAAGCGGATAAATCGCTATTATCGGATTAACCGGATAATCGGATTATTCAGGAAAATCGGATTTAGCAGATTGATTGGATAAAGCGAATTAATCAGATAAATCGCAATTATCGGAATAACCTGATAAACAGATAAATCGTAATTATCGGATTAAGCAGATTAAGTGGACTAATCGGACAAAACGGATAACTGGGTTAGCCGGATTAAGAAGATAAAGCGGATTAATCGTATAAATCGGACAAAACGGAATTATCGGATTAAGCAGATTAAGCGGATGGAGCGCGGGTTACTAGGACAAAAGAATATAGGATTCCGATAAATCTGTTTTGTACTATTAACCCGCACTTAATCCGCTTAATCTGCTTCGAATAAATCGTATAAATTGTATTGAATTGTTTATAATTTGTATGAATTGTGTAAATTGTATGAATTGTATAAATTGTATAAATGTATAAATTGTAAATCGGAAGAATTAAATAAATTCTTATCATCGGATTAAGCGAATTAAGCGGATTAGTAATAAATTATGTAAATTGTATTTAATTGTTTATAATTGGTTTAATTTGTATAAATTGTATGAATTGTATAAATTGTATGAGTTGTATGAATTGTATCAATTGTATAAATTGTATAAATTGTGTAAATTGTATAAATTGTAAATCGGATAAATCGGTTGTATTAAATAAATTGTTATCATCGGATTAAGCGGATTATTAATAAATTGTATAATTTGTATCATTTGCATAAATTGTATAAATTACATGAATTGTATAAATTCTATGAATTGTATGAATAGTATTAATTGTATCAATTGTATCAATTGTATCAATTGTATCAATTGTATCAATTGTATAAATTGTAAATCGGATAAGTCGGAAAAATTAAATAAATTCTTATTATCGGATTAAGCGGATTAGACGGATTATTAATAAATTGTATAAATTGGGTTTAGGCTTATATTGGGTCTGTGTTGATAGGAGCTGAAATAGATACTCGGAGACGATTTTAGACGTTTATTGTACGTTCTTGCTTTTCACTTTTACAATATTATGGATTAAAAATACGAGGCAACTATACAATGCAAGGGATAGCAGACGTAGACCCCGTTTTCACCGCGGTACCGCACTTTTATAGGCACAATTGTAGGGAGTAGGGAGATGGCGGCTGAGCGTCCCGCACCCCGCACTCCTGCGCGTGAACATACTCCCCCCGTTGAAGGTCGCACCTTCAACTGTCCGTCCTCAGTCCTTCAGGCTCAAACAACGGGCACAGGCGATTGATAGCTCGCCGCACCGTGCCACTAGCCGTCCTCACATCAGCTACTCTGGATACACCATCGTTACCCATGTGTAGGGCTTGTATACGTCCGATTTTCCATTTTAAGGGCGGCAGGTTATTTTCCTTGATTATGACCATATCTCCAATACGTAATGTGACATCAGGGTTGCGCCATTTGGTACGGTGCTGAAGCTCACTTGTGTATTCGCGTTGCCATCTCATCCAGAAATGCTGCCTCATCTGTTCCAATAGCTCATATCTGTGGAGTCGGTTACAGTTAACGTCTGTCAACACTGGAGAGGGAAGAGCTACCAGCGGTTTGCCGACGAGAAAGTGCCCGGGAGTCAGGGGATGGAAATCATTGGGGTCGGATGACATGGGACATAAAGGTCGGGAATTTAATATAGCTTCTACTTGGCAAAATAAAGTTGAAAGTTCCTCATATGTTAAGTGCCTGTTCCCCAATATCCCTTTTAAATGGAACTTGGCTGATTTTACCCCGGCCTCCCATAACCCTCCAAAATTCGGAGCATAGGGGGGAATAAATGCAAACTTCATGCCTTCATTAGAACAAAATTCAGTTAATTTATCCTTATTTACTAATAAAAATTTATTCAGTTCATTACTGGCACCTAGGAAATTGGTCGCATTATCACAACATATCAAACAAGGTTTAGAGCGCCGTGAAATGAATCTCCTGAGAGACAATAGAAATGCTTCGGTACTTAGGTCGCTCACAACTTCTAAGTGTAGTGCCTTCGTAGTAAAACAAACAAATAAACCCATATAACATTTACTTATTTTACAACCGCGACCTTTCCTATCGGTTATGAAATAGGGACCCGCCAAATCAACTCCCGTGGTTTCGAAAGGCGTCCCTGGATTCAATCGCTGTTTGGGTAAGTTGCCCATAATTGGGACTATAGGCGTAAATTTAAATCGCTTACATACTATACAATTCCTAACTACACTCCTAGCCACCTTTCTTGCATTTACAACCCAATAGTTTTCCCTTACTGCTGATAATACTAACTGAGGGCCAGCAATAAACAACCTTTTATGTTCATTTTCAAAGATAAGCCTCGTTAATTTATGTTTATAATCTAAAACTAAAGGATACTTTCTTTTATACAAAAGAGGCGAGTTCCTAAGGCGACCTCCTACACGTATTACATTAAATTGTAAATCCAAGAAGGGGCTAAGCGATAAAATTTTACTCTTGTTGTGTAACAGCTTATTATTCAATAATCTATTATATTCATCACTAAATGCATCTAACTGCGCATACTCAACCAAATACATTAAGCTATAATTTAATTCATCAGCCGTTAAATAACTGCAAGTAAGTCTATTTTGTATTACTTTAATTCTACAATTCTTAACAAATCTAAGTACGTAGGCCATTGTACGTTGTACCTTATAAAGTTCAGAATAACGCTCAAATTCGATTAACGCGTTGTTTACGTTTACATAATTTACTAATGAGCCTACCTGCTTCATTTCTGGTAACGTTATACTATTTAACTTATGGTTACCCACATTAGGCCAATTTGATTCAGCTAAGGATAAAAATTGAGGACCACTCCACCACAAGGTTTGTACTTTATTATCATCTGATCTACTCCGCGAGAAATATTATCAGCTGGATTGTGGTTGGTTGGTACGTATCGCCATTCACAATTCTTAGTTAAACAATTAATTTTGTTTACTCGATTTGCAACAAATACTTTTAATTGCTTTGGAGTAGCGCGCGATGTACGCAACCAACCAAGCACTATCATCGAGTCTGTCCAGTAAACACAACGAGAAATAGCACATCGTAAGGAGTGAGTCACCAACCCAACCACTTGTACTGAAAATTTAAACAAATCAGATTGAGGTGATCATGTTAACCCTAAAGTACCTACTGGTATCTGTTTTAAATTCGGTAAGTTCTTGTACTTCATCTAATTTATTTTCTACAAACAATTGATTTGCATTCGATCGGAATTTTCGCAAATTAAAACAGGCTGAACTTAACGATTTAGTAATTAATCTGCATATACGATTTAACCCTTCCTCCGTCTGATGACCCGTTAATAAATCGTCCATGAAAAAATCGTGCTTAATTATCTCCTTCACCTCTGGATTCTCACACATGCGCTAGTTGCAACAGACAACGAGTACTTAAGTACGGCGCCGAAGCGGTTCCGTAAGTAATAGTATTTAATTTTAAATGTTTTTCTGGTTCATGCTCGTTCTCCCTACATAATATCATTTGCAAATGCCTTTGACTCTCAGAAACTAATATTTGTCTATACATTTTTTCAATGTCTGAGGTCAAAACATAATTATGTTGTCTAAATCTGAGCAATATACTAAATAAGTCATCCTGAATCACCGGTCCCACCATTTGTATGTCATTCAACGAATACCCGGTACTAGTTTTCTCGGAGGCATTAAATACAACCCGAAGTTTAGTTGTCTCACTCTTTTCCCTAATAATAGGGTGATGCGGTAAATAACATGCAAACGGGGGTCTGCAACTCTCCGATAAGTGATTCAATTGTTCGTATTCATTTAGAAAATCTACATAACTACATTTTACGTTAGGCTGTTTTTTAAACCTTTTCTCCAAATTCATTAAACGAGATTTTGCCTTTACATAGGAGTCTCCCAATACAGAAGGAGAAGTTGAAACTTCGTACATTCAAATAGACGATGATCTTGATTACAAATGACACAGTTATTATTAAAATTACGGTTACTGTTTGCTTGCGAGGATGCGACAAAACTAGCTGCCTTCTCACTTTTAATATTCAATTTACTTGGCCTCGCCGCTTCTAGTACATCCGCTCGATCGCGTAAAAACTTAAAAAACTCATCGAGGGTAGGAACCTCTCCTAATGAACTTTTATGTTCCTCCCACCTTCTACTCGTTGAATTATCCAGTTTATTTACTGTTAAATGGATGATAATGGTATCCCAATGATCTACAGGTTGGTCTAACGTCTTTAAACCTTTTAAATTTCTAGTTACATTATCAATTATATGACGCAGTGATTTATCAGACTCCTTATTTATGTTTTCCATATTAAATAATGACTTCATGTGATTACTTATAAGAAGGCGTTTATTATTATATCTTTCACATAACAAGTCCCACGCTACACAATAGTTATCAGAACTAAAAGTTAAGGATTTAATTATCAAAGCTGAGCTATCCTCTAATGACGATCGCAAGTAATGGAACTTATTTATTGTTTCAATACAATCATTTTTATGAATTAATGCCTCGAATGTATCTCTGTACTCTAACCATTGACTATAATTACCATCGAATGTTGGTAATTTAATCGTGGGTAATTTTATTGAACTAGAAAATGAATTCGCACTTTCGAAACTACCGCTTTGCTTTACCGTTGGATGGGCCAGACTTTTCCCTTCCTTCTTTTTTTTTTCTAAGGTTATATTCTTCTATTTTCTCTAAAATACACTGAGCTTGAGAAATTAATAAATAAAATTGCCCTTCAATCTCGGAACGAATCTTCATTTGTTCCTCTAGATTTTCCGATTCTATTTCAATTTCAGATTGTAAGTCATCGAAAGTGGAAAAACATGCTTCTAGTTTGGACAATCTTAACCTTAACTCGGAAATTTGCTGATCCGTTAATTTCTCTAAATTTGCAATGTCTTCTATGTAACCTTTAAAAATTGTCAATCTACCTTTTATATAACTTTTATAGGATCACTCTATTTTATAGGATCTGCAAGTTTCCTGGAAGCTTGAGACATTGTTTCTAATACGACCAATCAATCCTACGTTGTGTTATTGAATTAATTGCAAAAGGATATCAGGAACTTAAACAATACTTTCCAAATATGTTTTATTGCACACGATTGAAATAAGTAGGTAGGTAGGTAGTAAGGAAAAATTGAAACGGGCTCACCTCGCCTCGTGGCGTTTGGAAATTCCTTGATATAACTCTCTCTTCCCTTTATCCTTGGATTCCTTGACTTTGTCCTTCATTAATGCCTTTTTATTCCTGAACTAGCACTTTGCCCGTGACTTCGTCCGCGTGGATTTAGTAGGTACTCCACAAACTTCAACGCCCCCTATACCCCCTTATAAAGGTTAGTTTTGGAAAATTAAGCACAACGATTTTCATTAATTACATTTATTGCTTCGCCATTTTTACTTATTCTATGGTCTCAGGTTTAGCGCAACTAGGTTAGGTTAGGTTAGGTTAGGTTAGGTTAGGTTGGGGGACCCCCCACAGAGCTTGCGTCCACGTCGCGTCCCCTGGAAACGACCCAGTTCTGTCACCGTAACGGAGTGGCAGACTGGGATCGGCCAAAGTGCTCTGTGCTTCGTAGCTATCATTTCATTCTTGCCTTGTTTTGAGCTGCGACCTTGCGGAATGTCTAAACCCTCGCGGGACGCCCTCGGGCGTTTCCTCAAAGGCCCTTCTAAGGGCCAACCAAAAGGCCCTTCTCAGGGCCAACCAAAAGGCCCTTCTCAGGGCCAACCCAAAGGCCCTTCTCAGGGCCAACCCAAAGGCCCTTTTCAGGGCCACTCCGACGCTTCGGCGTCAGAGGCAAGCCGCGCGCCGTCTGCGGCAAGCTTCCGTGGAAGAGCGGGCGAGTTGTCGGACTCCGACGACGAGTCCCTTATTAGCGTCTCGGACGCAGGCGACTCTCAGTCGCGAAAGCGGGCCTTCCTGAAGGATGGGTCCGAGGGTTCCTCGGGCTCAGCCAGGCGGCCAAAGGCCAAAAGGCCAACGGTAGCCGCGGATACCCACGTGGTGGGTCTCGCGGACGCCCAGCGCCAGCTCGACCTGGCTCGGCGTGTGCAGCACCAGCAAGAGCTGGAAGAGCGGGTGGCTGCGAAGGAGCAGCGGGCGCGTGCAGTTCGAGCCAAGTCTGGCTACGGCGCGTCCCGCGTGCTGTACGCGGACCATTCTTTGGCCGAGCTGCAGCAGATGGCGGAGGAGGACGAAGAGGAGATTGCGGAGGTCGCCTCCAAGTCCTCCAATCTAAAGGGCACTTTTCAGAAGGCCCTTAAGTGCCGGGCCGCGAGTATGCGCGGTATAGTTGAGGAGCTCGTCAAGCGCAAAACGAGCGAAGAGACGCGGCAACTGCAGGCGAGGGTCGATCGCCTGCAATCAGAGGTGAGCCAGCTGCACCAGAAGCTGGCCGACGTCACGGCTCGGCCGATCCAGACCGAACCGACACCTGCGGCGGAGGCCCCTACCTCCACCAACCTTGAGGATATACTCCGCAAGGTTGTAATGGAGGAGCGGGCCTTCACACGAGCCTGTCTTGCAGGCATTGAGGACCGGCTCTTGCCGGAAAAGCGCCTCCGACCGCCGCTTACCGCTGACGAGAGGCGAGGAGAGCCGGGTCCGTCCTCGCAAGGAGCGGACGCCCTTCTCCCTTCCACTACCCCGTCCAACCAGCAGGGTTGGACCGAAGTGGTCAGGAAGGGGAAGGGCAAAGGAAAGAAGACGGCGACATCCGCTCCTGCTGTCGCAGCGACCACGGCCACCACGACTCCCAGCCAGTTGCAGACGATTGGGAAGAGAAGAAGGAGGGGCAGGGGCAGAAAGGCGGCAACGGCCGTCCCTGCCGTCTCCGCCACCACGCCTCCCAGCCCGTCGCAGGCGACCGACAGAGGGAAGAGGAAGGGGAAATTGGTTCCCCCAAAGACCGCGGCCGTCGTAGTGACGCTCACCGCGGAGGCCGCGGAGCGAGGGGAAACATACGCGTCCATTCTGGTGCGAGCGCGTGCTAACGCCGATCCCACCCAACTGGGGATCGGCAAAGTCTCCTGCCGCAGGACCCAAACCGGGGCTCGAATCTTCGAGTTCCCTGGGGCGGAGGGCAGTGCCAACGCTGACCTCTTCGCAGCCAAGCTGCAGGAGGTCATCGCGGACGCAGCCAAGGTGGCCCGACCCGTCAAGTCGGCGGCCATCGAGGTGGCCGACCTGGACGACTCCGTCACTAAAGAGGAGGTGGTGGCGGCGGTCGCAGCCATTGGGGGCTGCAGCGTCACAGCGGTGCAGGGCCGGGACATCAGGCCCGGCCGCGGTGGCATGGGCACTATCCGTCTCCAGTGCCCAGTCGCCGTTGCCAAAGCCGTCCTTGATAAAGGACGGCTTCTTGTGGGCTTCAGCTCGGGTGCGGTCCGAGCACTTGAAGACCAGCCTCTGCGCTGCTTCAGGTGCTGCGGCATAGGGCATACCCGAGCCCTGTGCCCATCAGCGGTCGACAGGTCCCTGACCTGCTACCGCTGCGGCAAGGAGGGCCACAAAGCCGCCTCCTGCACGGCCGCCACGCCGCACTGCGCAGTGTGTGCCGCCAGTGGCTGCCCGGCAGGCCACGTGACGAGGGGGAGGATGTGCAATCCTCCCCCAAAGAGGGGCAAAGCGCAGGCGCCGATCGCGCCTGCTGCTAGCACCGTCGTTCCCGAGGCAGGAACGGCGGTGGCGGCGGAGGAGGAGGGTGCGATGTCGATTGATGGATAGGGTCGATCATCGCATCCTCCAGGCGAACACCAACCACTGCAAAACAGCCCAAGACCTGCTGATGCAGACCATGGCTGAGTGGTTGGTGGACTTGGCGGTGGTCGCCGAGCCCTACTCGGTCCCTGGCAATTGGCTGGGCGATCGGGATGGCCTGGTGGCAATTGTGACGCGGTCTTCCACAGACTCCCCTCCCCTCTCGCTTTTAGAGAGAGGACCGGGATACGTGGCCGCCGCGTGGGGAGGTGTGGCCCTGGTAGGGGTCTATTTCTCCCCAAACCGCCCTCTCTCTGACTTTGAGGATTTCCTCGAAGTCCTCACTGCTGTCGTAGGGAGGGCGGCGCCGCGCCAGGTCGTGGTGTTGGGCGACCTGAACGCCAAGTCGGCGGCCTGGGGCAACCCGGCTGCCTCGTGCAACGTCCGGGGACGCGCCGTCGAGTTCTGGGCGGCGTCGTGCGGTGTGTCCCTCCTCAACAGGGGGGCGGTCCACACATGTGTGCGGCAACAGGGAGGGTCGGTGGTCGACGTCTCGTTTGCCACCCCCGTGCTGGCCGCACGCATTGTGAACTGGCGGGTGGAGACGGTGGAGACCCTGTCGGACCACCGATATGTGCGGTTCGACATCTCCACCCAGGGCCCCCGGGGGGAGATGGCCCGCTCTGGCAGGTCTCCCTTCCCACGGTGGGCTCTCACTCGCCTGGACCGGGAGGCAGCCAAGGAGGCGGCCTTCCTCCAGGACTGGCTGTCGCCCCCCCCTGTCGAGGACGTCCCGGACGTTGACGCCGCAGCGGTCCGCCTCAGGAGATCCTTGACCGAGGTGTGCAACTCCAGCATGCCTCGGTCCCGTCGCCCGCCTCCCCGTCGCGCCGTCTATTGGTGGTCGGAGGAACTGGCGGGGCTCCGGGCCACCTGCGTGGCGGCCAGAAGGGCCTACACGCGGAGCCGACGGCGCAGCGTCCGTAGTCAAGCAGACGAGGACCGCCTCTACGCCTCTTACAGAGAGGCTCAGACGGTCCTCAAGTCGGCTATGGGCGCTGCCAAGGACTCGGCGAGGGCCGAGATGCTGGAGGGTCTCGACAGAGACCCGTATGGGAGACCATACAGGGCGGCGCGGAACCAACTGCGGCCCCATGGTCCCCCACTGACGGAGACCCTCGAGCCGGCGTTGCTGGATGGGGTGGTCCGGTCCCTGTTTCCGCGCAGGACCGACTTCACCCCACCAACGATGGACCCCCCGCAGGAGGCGGCTTCACCGCCGGAGGAGGAGGTACCCCCGGTGACGGCGGATGAGTTTTACGCGGGGGTTCTCAGCCTCCGCACCAAGAAGACAGCCCCTGGGCCGGACGGCGTCCCAGCACGAGTAGTGGCCATAGCTGCCGCTCAAATGGAGGATAGATTTCGGGACCTCTTCAGCGCGTGCCTTACGGCTGGGAGGTTCCCGAAACTGTGGAAGGAGGGGCAGCTATGCCTCCTCCGAAAGGAGGGACGCCCGGCGGATTCCCCCTCGGCATACCGGCCCATCGTTCTGCTCGATGAGGTCGGTAAATTGTTCGAGGGGATCATTGCCTCCCGGCTGAATGGCCACCTGCGGAGGGTAGGGCCGGACCTGTCGGACGCCCAGTTCGGTTTTCGACAAGGGCGTTCGACCATCGACGCGCTGGCCCTACTCAAGGGCCAGGTGAAGGCGGCGGTTGAGGCGGGGGACGGAGTGCTGGCGGTGTCATTCGACATAGCCAACGCCTTCAACTCCGTGCCCCACTCGACCATACTGGAGGCACTCCGATATCACGGAGTGCCCCAATACTTGCGGAGACTCCTGGCCAGCTACTTGGAGGACCGAGAGGTCCTCCTTGTCGACAAACTGGCCAGGTTGCGCAGATACAGCGCGGAGTCTGGTGTTCCGCAGGGGTCAGTCTTAGGACCCCCCCTGTGGAACATCGGTTTCGACTGGCTGTTGCGGGGAGCCCTCCTCCAGGGCACGAGTGTCATCTGTTACGCAGATGACACTCTCCTCACTGCCCGGGGGAGGAACTTCGGGGAGGCGGCCTGTCTGGCATCGGCCGGCGGGTCATTAGTGGCGGGGAGGATCCGCCGCCTGGGGTTGAAGGTGGCGCTGAATAAGACCGAGGCCGTGTTCTTTCACGGGCCTCGGCAGCGCTGCCCTCCTGACGCCCACATTATCGTGGAGGGCGCCAGGGTAGGCGTCCAGACCCAGATCAAATATCTGGGTCTAGTGCTGGACAGCAGGTGGCGCTTCGGCCCGCACTTCAGCGGGCTGTCAACGCGCCTGTTGAGGGCTGCGGACGCCCTCTCTTGGCTCCTCCCGAACCTGGGAGGGCCCAGTGCGCGATGCCGGCGCCTATATGCCGGCATTTTGCGGAGCATGGCCCTGTACGGGGCCCCCATTTGGGCGGACTCCCTCCATAGGAGGGAGAATGCGACGGCGATGCGCCGGCCCCAAAGGGCCATTGCACTGCGGGTGGCGAGGGCTTACCGCTCGGTGGGCTTTTCGGCGGCGTGCGCTCTGGCTGGCACCCCTCCTTGGGAGCTGGAGGCGTGGGTGCTCGCCAGAGTGTACGAATGGACGGCGCGACGAAAAGCCCTCGGGGAGCGCCCCGTCGCGGAAGAGCGGGAGGCCGTGCGGCGGGAGGCGAGGGACGCCATCATCGTCCATTGGACGCAGGACCTCGCCTCCGCCACTTTTGGCCGCCGAACCCTGGACGCGCTCGGCCCAGTCCTGCGGGACTGGCTCGAGCGGCCCCACGGTTTCCTCTCATTCCGTCTGGTGCAGGTGCTGTCAGGTCACGGCTGTTTCGGCACGCACCTGCACCGGATCGGGAGGGAGGAGA
This sequence comes from Melanchra persicariae, assembly GCA_947386135.1. Lineage (NCBI taxonomy): Eukaryota > Metazoa > Arthropoda > Insecta > Lepidoptera > Noctuidae > Melanchra > Melanchra persicariae. The sequence continues at coordinate 21,363,658 of OX376657.1, forward strand.
CTCCGGCGTGCCACGACTGCGGCGCGGCGGAGGACACGGCACAGCACACGCTCGAAGTGTGCCCGGCTTGGTCTGAGCCGCGCCGTAGTCTGACTGCGGAGATCGGACAGGACCTCTCACTTCCCAGCGTGGTCAACTCTATGCTGGAGAGTGAGGGGTCCTGGGCAGCGGTCGCCTCCTTTTGCGAGGACGTTATCTCGCAAAAGGAGGCGGCGGAGCGCGCGCGTGAGGACGACCCTCTCGCAGCGCCGCTCCGAAGGCGGAGAAGAGGTCGGAGAAGACGCCGTCTTCTCCCTCCTCATGGTGGTGATAGGCGGGCGACAGGCGCGGGGGCGCCTCCGCCCGCATTGCACTCTACACCACCTCCGCCGGTCATTCCCAGCCCTCGCCCCTCACGGGGTGGGCGCGTAGGGCCCGCCGTGTAGGCGGGCGTACGTCGGAGAGGGACTGGACGTAAAGGCTATGCCGATCTCCCAGTCCCCCTCCACTCAGACGATGCGGGAATGCCGCTGGGTTGTTTTAGTGGGTATACCGGGCCTTGGCCCGGGGAGTCCCACATACCCCTCCCATTCCCCCAATGGGAGGGTATGCGTAATGCATTTTTTCCCAGCGCAAACAAAAAAAAAAAAAAAAAAAGGTTAGGTTAGGTTCAAAAGGCCCTTCTCAGGGCCAACCCAAAGGCCCTTCTCAGGGCCAACCAAAAGGCCCTTTTCAGGGCCCCTCCGAAGCCTCGGAGTCAGAGGCTAGCCGCGCGCCGTCTGCGGCTAGCTTCTTTGAAGGAGTAGACCAGTTTCTGGACTCCGATGACGAGTCCGTCATCAGCGTCGATTCCCGGTCGCGGAAGCGGGCCTTCCGTAAGGAGGGGTCCGAGGGCTCCTCGGGCTCAGGCAGGCAGTCGAAGGCCAAAAAGCCAACGATAGCCGCGGACACCCACGACTTTGGTCTTGCGGACGCCCAACGCCAGCTCGACCTGGCTCGGCGGGAGCTGCACCAGCAGGAGCTGGAGGAGCGGGTCGTCGCAAAGGAGCAACGGGCGCGTGCTGCTCGGGCCAAGTCCGGGTACGGCGCGTCACGCGTTCTGTACGCAGACCATTCCCTGGTCGAGCTGGAGCGAATGGCGGAGGAGGACGAGGAGGAGATCGTGGAGGTCGCCTCAAAGTCCTCAAATCTGAAAGGGACTTTTCAGAAGGCCCTAAAATGTCGGGCCGCGAGCATGCGCGGCATCGTGTCGGAGCTGGTCAAGCGGAAGACGACCGACGAAACGCAGCAACTGCAGGCGACAGTCGATCGCCTGCAGTTGGAGGTCAGCCAGCTTCATCAGAAGCTGGCCGACGTCACGGCTCGGCCAATTCGGGCCGAACCGACACCTGCGGCAGAAGCCCCCGCCTCCAACCTTGAGGACGTCATCCGCAAGGTGGTTTTGGAAGAGAGGGCCTTCACCAGAGCCTGCTTGGCAGGAATTGAGGACCGGCTCTTGCCGGAGAAGCGCCTCCGACCGCCGCTTGCCGCGGACGAGAGGCGAGGCGAGCCGGGTCCATCCTCGCAAGGGGAGGACGCCCTTCTCCCTTCGGCTACTCCGTCCGACCAGCAGGGTTGGACCGAAGTGGTCCGGAAGGGGAAGGGCAAGGGGAAGAAGACGGTGACGGCCGTCCCTGCCGTCACCGCCACCACGCAGCCCAGCCAGTCGCAGGCGACTGGGAAGGGAAAGAGGAGGGGCAGGGGCAGAAAGGCGGCAACGGCCGCCCCTGCCGTCCCCGCCATCACGCCGCCCAGCCAGTCGCAGGCGACCGGCAGGGAGCAGAGGAAGGGGAAACTGGTTCCCCCGAAAACCGCGGCCGTCGTGGTGACGCTCACTGCGGAGGCCGCGGAGCGAGGGGAGACCTATATGTCGATCTTGATGCGGGCGCGTGCGAATGCCGATCCCACCCAACTGGGGATCGGCAAAGTCTCTTGCCGGAGGACCCAAGCCGGGGCTCGTATTTTTGAGTTCCCAGGAGCGGAGGGCAGCGCCAACGCTGACCTCTTTGCAGCCAAGCTGCAAGAGGTCATCGCGGACGCTGCCAAGGTGGCCCGACCAGTCAAGTCGGCGGCCATCGAGGTGACCGACCTCGACGATTCGGTCACCAAGGAGGAGGTGGTGGCGGCGGTCGCAGCCATTGGTGGCTGCGGCGTCACGGCGGTGCAAGGCCGGGACATCAGACCCGGCCGCGGCGGCATGGGCACTATCAGGCTCGAGTGCCCAGTCGCCGCTGCCAAAGCCGTCCTTGAAAAGGGACGGCTCCTTGTCGGGTTCAGCTCGGGTGCAGTCCGAGCACTGGCCGACCAGCCCCTGCGCTGCTACAGGTGCTGCGGCATCGGGCACACCCGAGCCCTGTGCCCGTCAGCGGTCGACCGGTCTCTGAGCTGCTACCGCTGCGGCAAGGAGGGCCACAAAGCCGCCTCCTGCACGGTCGCCACGCCGCACTGCACAGTTTGTGCTGCCAGCGGCTGCCCGGCAGGCCACGTGACGAGGGGGAGGATGTGCAATCCTCCCCCCAAGAGGGGCAAAGCGCAGGCGCCTATCATGCCTGCTGCTAGCACCGCGCGTTCCGAGGCAGGAACGGCGGTGGCAGCGGAGGAGGGGGATGCGATGTCGACTTAATTAGGTTGACCATCGCATCCTCCCAATAGTGTCGCGGTCTTCCACGGACTCCCCTCCCCTCTCGCTTTCGAGAGGGGACCGGGATACGTGGCCGCCGCGGCAGCATTCGCCTCCTTTTGCGAGGACGTCATCTCGCAAAAGGAGGTGACGGAGCGCGCGCGTGAGGACGACCCTCTCGCTGCGCCGCTCCGAAGGCGGAGAAGAGGTCGGAGAAGAAGCCGTCTTCTCCCTCCTCATGGTGGTGTAGGCGGGCGACAGGCGCGGGGGCGCCTCCGCCCGCACTGCACTCTACACCACCCTCGCCGGTCATTCCCGGCCCTCCCCCTTCACGGGGAGGGCATGAAGGGCCCGCCGTGCAGGCGGGTGAACGTCGGAGAGGGACTAGACGTAAAGGCTACGCCGATCTCCCAGTCCCCCTCCACTCAGACGATGCGGGAATGCCGCTGGGTTGTTTTAGTGGGTATACCGGGTCTTTTGGCCCGGGGAGTCCCACATACCCCTCCCATTCCCCCAATGGGAGGGTATGCGTAATGCATTTTTTCCCAGCGCAAACAAAAAAAAAAAAAAAAAAAAAAAAAAAGGTTAGGTTAGGTTGGGGAGGGTCTGTATGTATGCTTTTGCGGTTGCACAACGACATGCTTAGCTTTGCTTTGCTTGGTAGTATAGATACAGGCCTACCTTGCCGTCTCCTTCAGAGGCGGGAAGGTGGCGAGGTCTTGAGGGGGAGCGCAACGGTCGTGTAGATCCTCAAGGCAAGTCCGATGGTTATTCCTTCTCGTGGTTGCCACCCCGTTATTGGTCTAATTCCTTATGAAATAGACGTAACTGAAACCACCGGGCGGAGTAGGGGAAGCCGGTCACCTGCGCTGGGACCTGCTCGGTCGAGCGCCGTAAGCGAGGATGAAGGTGTCCTGGGGGGTTGAGCCGATCGGCACTGGCGGTAATGTGTCCGTGAGGCAACACGCCCCCTTTGGTCTGGAATTCTCGCGAAACGGTTGCCCTGCCGGGGGTAGGGGAGTGGCCACAGTGTCCCGACAGAGGCCGGGCCACTGTGGCCATTTCCCTGTGAGGGTTGATTGGAACCCAAAGGCCCTTTTCAGGGCCAACCAAAAGGCCCTTCTCAGGGCCAACCCAAAGGCCCTTCTCAGGGCCAATCCAAAGGCTCTTCTCAGGGCCAACCCAAAGGCCCTTCTCAGGGCCATCCCAAAGGCCCTTCTCAGGGCCAACCCAAAGGCCCTTCTCAGGGCCAACCCAAAAGCTCTTGCGAAGGAGCAGCGGGCGCGTGCAGCTCGGCTACGGTTTGTCCCGCGTGCTGTACGCGGACCACTCTCTGGCCGAGCTGCAGCGGATTGCGGAGGAGATCGCGGAGGTCGCCTCTAAGCGAGGATGAAGGAGTCCTGGGGGGTTGAGCCGAACGGCACTGGCGGTAATGTGTCCGTGAGGCAACACGCCCCCTTTGGTCTGGTTTTCACGCGAAGCGGTGGCCCTGCCTTCTTGGTGGGGGTGGGGAAATGGCCGCGGTGTCCCGACAGAGGGCCACTGTGGCCATTTCCCTATAAGGGTTGATTGGTTCCCTTGCGGTGGCTGTGCCAACAACCCCGCGGGACGCCTCTGGGCGTTCTTGAAACCCAAAGGCCCTTCTCAGGGCCAACCCAAAGGCCCTTCTCAGGGCCAATCCAAGGGCCCTTCTCAGGGCCAACTCAAAGGCCCTTCTCAGGGCCAACCCAAAAGCTCATGCGAAGGAGCAGCGGGTGCGTGCAGCTCGGCTACGGTGCGTTCCACATGCTGTACGCGGACCACTCTCTGGCCGAGCTGCAGCAGATTGCGGAGGAGGACGAGGAGGAGATCGCGGAGGTCGCCTCTAAGTCCTCAAACCTTAAGGGTACCTTCCAGAAGGCCCTTAAGTGCCGAAGAGGTCGGAGAAGACGCCGTCTTCTCCCTCCTCATGGTGGTGTAGGCGGGTGACAGGCGTGGGGGCGCCTCCACCCGCATTGCACTCTACACCACCTCCGCCGGTCGTTCCCGGTCCTCCCCTCACGGGGAGGGCGTGAAGGGCCCGCCGTGCAGGCGGGCGGACGTCGGAGAGGGACTGGACGCAAAGGCTTTGCCGATCTCCCAGTCCCCCTCCACTCAGACGTTGCGGGAATGCCGCTGGGTTGTTTTAGTGGGTATACCGGCTCAGCCCGGGGAGTCCCACATACCCCTCCCATTCCCCCAATGGGAGGGTATGCGTAATGCATTTTTTCCCAGCGCAAACAAAAAAAAAAAAAAAAAGGTTAGGTTAGGTTAGGTTAGGTTAGGTTTTTTTTTTTTTTTTTTTTTTTTTTTTTTTTTTTTTTTTTTTTTACTACCTCCAACAGTATCGGAGTCTATTCTTAGCTATCTCATTCATTCCAGTTCTCGCTTTTATTCCTCTCGTACTTTCATTCTGCATACTTTATCTTTCTAGCATTCAATCATCTTTCTTTCATTAAGGGTAGGACGCCCTTCTACTTTATTTATTTCTATTCTACTATTTCTCTGTACTTCTATTTCTCTTTAGGTATTTTATTGGGGCAAACACAACAACCCACGTTTTTATTTATTTTTACAGGTTTTCTTAATATTTCACAGAATTCTTCTCTATTCTTTAAAACTAGTTACATTTACATTCTTTCTTATTCTAAGTATTTTATACAATGGCATACACAACAACACTCGTTGTTATTTATTTTTCACAGGTTTCTAAATGTTACACAGTATTCTTATCTATTCTTTAGACTAGTTTCTTATACATTCTTTCTTAGTCTAAGTATTTTATATAGGGGCAAACACAACAACACACGTTGTTATTTATTTTTCACAGGTTTCTTAATCTTACACAGTATTCTTATCTATTCTTTAAACTAGTTACATATACATTCTTTTTTGTCTTCTTTACATTATCTTACTTTTAATCTGAGAAAAACACAACCACATTCTTTTTAATCTTTACAGTACTATATATTAACTTATTTCTATATTTTAATACTATTTGCAAAGGATTGCCAATATGACTGGTGGCATGCGTTTGGTTGAGTTATTTTAGTATTGGGCAACACAATTTTACATTTTCTATTTATTTTTAACGTTTACATAGATGTTTGACAGTCTTATGTTCAATGCTTGACATTAATATTGTTCACAATATTATGTAAACATTTTTCCTTATGCACTTTTATTTCTTTCTATAACCCTCTCACATATTTTTACGCAATATTCTAATAAAATTTCACGGTTTTTGCCTGCTACTAATTGGTACATATTTTCGGAGTCAATTTTACTGTTGAGCACGTGCTCGGCCTCCAATCTTTCCCTGTCAAAGACGGGACAACTGAATAACACATGTGGCACCGTTTCACCAATATCAGGGTCGCAGATGCACGATGGGCTCTCCTTACACTTGAAACGGTGCAAGTATGCAGAGAACCCACCGTGCCCCGTCATGATTTGTGTAACCAAGTTGTTAATCTTACACTTCCTGATTATTCTGTAAGCCGCCACCGCATCCGGGAAAAAGATTTTTGTCACTGAAGCAGTCTCTCCGGAGCTGTACCGATGGTTCCATTCGTCAAGCGTTGCCGTGCGAATGCATCGCTTGACGTATGAGACCGGGCACAGATCGTAGTCCGGCTTTCGTTTAGAACCTTCAGCGGCTCTTTTGGCTAGTTCATCGGCCCTCTCATTGCCTGCCAACCCCGCATGTGCTTTGATCCAAAACAAGGTAATAGCCTTGCTTTGGATTGACAGAGATCTAATATTGGCCCTTGCCTCAACTGCGAGTGGGTGGTGTCGGTCGTAATTTTGTATAGTTTGGAGGGCCGCCATGGAGTCACTGAAGATTCCAAACGATTGGGCACCGTGCTTTAGCGCCTCCCTGGTTGCAACGCATATTGCCAGAAGCTCAGCCTGGTAAACGGTGGAATAGTGTGGTAGAGCAAGCTTGAGAGTTTTGGTTTCGGCGTCCTCGCTCCACATGGAGAGTGCCGCCCCCACCTTGCCCCCAATCTTGCTCCCATCCGTAAAGACACGGACCTCAAGTTCGCTTTGGGCATCAAGTTGCTCTTGGTTTACCAGGCTTACGAGCTCCAGCTCAGCGCGCTCCGCGGGGTGTGGAGCCTCCATTGCTGAGGCTGCTCGTTCGACCCTTCTGTCGCCAAGTGCTGGCTGAGGCACCCCCCTCCTGGCCTCGTATAACGCTGCCGCCTCGCGGACGCGGAGGTCGAGAGGTAGTATCCCAGCCAGCACTAGCGCAGAGTTCAATGAGACCGTCCGATATGCCTTGCACAGTTTTTGCGCAATACCACGCTGAACTGTCCTCAACTGCTTCATGACGCCCAACTTTCCAACGGCTGGGGCCCATACGCTGGCGGCGTACAGGTTCCACGGTAGCCACATATATCACTCTGATGACTTCAGGGTGAAGTCCCCAGCTGGTCTTTGCTGCCCTGGTCAGTTGTTTGTGGATCCCTATTGCCTTTCGGCATACGTTTGCGACGTGTGTGTTAAAAGTTAGCTTGTCATCGATGGTGACACCCAGGATTTTGATCTCTTTGGACATGGCAATGTCGATCCCGCCCATGCTCAGGCGTGGGGTGTCATATTTTAATTTGCGGGTAATAACCATCGCATTGGTTTTTTGCGGGGCAAATTTGAGCTTATTATGTACTCCCCACACCCGAACATGTTCGAGGGCGGCATTGACACGTCCTTGGATCTCCAGCGATGTGTCACCATCGAAGACAAGCACAACATCGTCTGCAAAGGCCTGGCAATAGTCACCCCTTGCTTCCAGGCTCTTAAGAAGCGGGTCCAGTAAAAGGTTCCAGAATATCGGTCCCCCTATGGAACCCTGGACGCAGCCCTTATTAGTGACCTTGCTGAATTCCTCACCCGCGTACCTAACTCTGACCCTTCGGTTTTTGAGGTAACTGTCGATGACCCTCCTCAAGCCAATTGGACACTTTTCCTCAGCCAGACGGACCCTTATGGCAGGCCACCAAGCGCTGTCGAAAGCTCCCTCTATGTCCAGGGATATCATAACTACTATCTTCTTCAGCTGCAGCTTGCTGCGTATGTGCTGCATAAGGGCATAAAGGGAGTCTTCCGTACTTCTTTGGGGCATGAATCCGTACTGGCGAGTACTCATCCTTGGGATCAAATGGAACTTGAGGCGGGCCACCAACATCTTCTCATATATTTTGCCCAATATAGGCAAAAGGCCGATTGGTCTGTACGCCTTTGGGTTGCTGTAATCGTCTTTGCCAGGTTTCTTCAGCACGACGACAATCGCCTCCTTCCAGACTTCAGGGAAGTGGCAGCACCTCAGACAGCTGTTTAGAAGAGCAAGTGCTACCTCGGGGTCACATCCGATGGCATGGCAGCAAATGTCGGCGGTAAACCCGTCTGCTCCTGGAGCTTTTTTAGCGTTGAAGGATCTGCACGCCGCCATCAGTTCAGCTTTCGTGAATGGCGGATCGCATGAGTTATCATGCTCTCCAGCATTCACTACTTCGGCCTTTTCTCTGATAAGGCGGTGGCATGTGCTGTCACTCTCCATATGGTCTTCAGGGTAAAAGGTGTTCGCCAATAGTTCGACTGAACCTTTGGTGTCCAGCACCTCTGCGTCCTTCACCAGCGGTTGATCCTCCCCCCTTCCCTTGGTCCTTCCTATCACCCGGTAGATTCCTTCCCAGACCCCTTCTTTATCTTGTTTTGCGCAAAAGTTCTTCCAACTCTCGATGATATCTTTGGCTGCTTCTGTTTCATACTCAACTTTCTGTTTCAGGTACTCTTCAACGACCTTCGATCTTCGGACCGGTGCAGCACACCTGATCCTGCGTTTCCTGGTAGCGACTTCCCGCTTCATCCTCTCGAGTTTCTCGGACCACCACGGCAAAGTGAGCACTTCGTTAGTTTTCCTCATAGGCATTGATGAGGTGCATGCGTCTCTTATTATATGTGTGTATTTATTTATTGTTATATTAAGTTGGTCAACTGTATTTATTTTGTCTATTTCTTGGATATTGGTTTGATTTTCTTGCATTAATTGTCTGAGTTTCTCACGAAACTCAGGCCAATTAGCTTTTTTTGTGTTATAAATTCTTGTGGTTCTATTTATTGTAATGCCTTTGGATCTTTTTAGTTTGATGTTAAAAACAATGCCGTTGTGATCCGAGCTCGTGAGGCCCTCATCTACCCTCCAGTCGCCTACCAGGTCCAGAATGTCCATCGAGCATGCTGTAATATCGATGTGGCTGCAATAGCGTTTTCCGCCTCTGATCGTGTCGAAGGTCGGAATTTCCCCTCTGTTGAGTATGTTAAGACTCAGCTCATCGAGGACTCCAGACACTTCTTCGCCCCTGCTGTCGATGGACAGGCTTCCCCACCAGCTACTTTTGGCGTTTGCGTCTCCTCCAACAATCCACATTCTGGAGCCCACTTCCTCCTCAACACGTTTGAGGTGTTCCAGATATGGCCCCACCGGTTGGTCTGGCTCAAAATAAAATGAGACCAGCGTAATCCTCCAGGCACTAGTTTGGATTCCCACCACGACGATGTTATTCGTGGTGAGTTTCGGGTACTGTTTGACTATAAGGTCTTGATCGAAGACCGCTATTGCGGCCTTAACAGTCCCATCTCCAATGTCAGTGCTCTGGAAGACCCGGACGCCCCTGTGGTCCCTCATAACCTTAGCACCCCCTACGTAAGGCTCCTGGAGGAGAGCAACAGCAACTCCACGCTTAACGGCTTCCACTAAGAGCTCGTTTGTTGCAAGTTTTTTGCGCTGGAGGTTGACCTGAACCATTTTGTAGAGGTCTGGGTTCCTTTGGGTGCCCTCAGCAATACGCCACCGTCGATCTGGCGATTTCATCCCACTTACGACGTGTTGGGCAATCGGTGCTAAAAGCGTTATGGTCAGCGTTGTCAAGCTTAGCCTTTGTGCAATTCTGGCATTTAGGTGGAATACCTGCGAGCCAATCGGCACATTCCGTCTTCAGATGTGGTCCGCCACAATGACAGCACAAGTCGGCTGGCTCCTTACAGAATCGTCTGCCGTGCCCGTAGCCTAAACAGCGCGTGCACTGAACCAGCGGGGTTTGGTCTTCAACCCTAACGCGCTGAAGATCCACGTGCAGGCATCCGATTTCTGTAGCCCTTCTCCAGATGGTAGGTGAGACGCTGACCACGATGTGACTTGTGTGTGGATTCCTCGTTCTTCTCCTAAACTTCACTTCTACTCTATCCTCCTCTTTGTCGAGGTTGTGAAAAACATCCTTGTTCTGGTTCCTCAGAGCCTTGAGAACGTCCTCGTCTGTGTTAGCAGAGAGGACGCTCTTGAGGATCAACAGTGGATCTTTGTTCTTCATTTCCTCGACATTGAGGTCCCTTCTTTCTCCTTCCAATCTGTTTTTAATTTTACTCCTCTCTTCCCTGGTCTGGAATCCTAATATTATTTTCCTGTCCTTAGCCTTCCTCACCTTTTCGACTTTAACCCAGCCCTCTTTCGCGTCCACAGCCTTCCGTATTTTGTGTAATACTTCATCCCCAGATTCTGTGTCGTCTTTTGAGGTAACTACGATGGAGTGCAGCGTACTTCGCGTCGGGTTCGACTTTCCGCTACAAGTCGCAGTTACACTCGCGTACGTTGTCGCTGTGCTCTGTTCCATTGCCGCCTTCAGCTCCTCCATTTTTTTGCTATTCTCTTGTAGCAACTTTGAGTGCTCCTCAATTTTTGTTACTAACAAGCTTTGTTCGGCGTAAATCGAGAAGGTGGCATCGACAGCGGCAGTTTCGGGCTCTGTGCTCTCCTTCACCCCACCTGTACTTTTTGATTTGGTATCCCTTTCAGCTTCCTTCACTAGCTGATACAGCCGTTCCAGAGCTTCAGTGATACCTGTTTTAATCTCAGTCTTGAGATTTCTTGAACTGCTTAGGTGTAATTTGGCTTTGTTCAAGCAGGCCCTAGCTTCTGTCGACCGATCCGCGTACCGAAACTTTGGCGGCGTATGGTCTTCTGTTGGTTTCATGCCTATTGAGAGGGTCTTGTTCTCCTGGGACTCTGAAGGTTTTGGTAATAATTTAGCAGGGCCAGCCTGTGTCGTCTTGGTGGATAAGGGGGGTGTTGGATTTGAGCTAGTGGGCTTAGCTGCTTCCCATTCTCCGACGCTGCGTCGAACACTTGGAGGTGACGTTCTTGGTTTTGGTGGTGATTTCTCACTATCCACCTTTTTTAATGGGGTCCTCATTCCAAGCATGTTGGAGGTATGCGTCAAAATAATAAAAAAGAGTAAAAGTGTATAAGTGTATAAAAAGAAATAAAAATGGGCTCAAGATCGTAAAAATCTTTTGTGAAAAATGTCCCAGTGTTTTCGTATAATAAACACGGTCAGCTTATACGTTCAATAGAACGAGTCAAGCATCGGAGGTAAGAAAATTTTTCTTCCTGGTGTCAAAAACTGCAGATTTTGAGCAAAATTTTTCAAAGCTCTATGTAGAGTCGATTTGGTACCGCCAATAGATAGCTCTCCTTGAGCCCTTTCAAATGACCCCAAACTCGGTACAACTCCACCAAGGGGTTCCGAAGATATTCCAACTCGAATATTTTGGTTTTTTGCCAAAATGACAACCAGAAAGTGGTTACAGGAGGTTATCTCCGGAACCACTGGCCCAAAAACCCCCGTGTTTGGACTTTCTGCACTTGGCTCGATGAGACCTATCCACTGGCACAGCTTTCAGGCAGAAAAATTTTTACACCTGAAAATCGACTGAAAGATGTCCCACCCGATAGTCTACAGTCTGCTATTATTGATAGCGAAGATCCCGTCGCTCTACGACACACCGTTGCGGAGATATGTGTGTTTTAATATTAACAAAGATGGCGGCGCAGCTGTCAAAGTCAAACTTTGGCAGGTATTATCTCCGGTTCGGGTGGTCGCAGAACACCCGAGCTTGGGCTCTTCCGACTCGGGCTGAGCTCCGCTATCTGCTGAAACTGCTTTCAGGACACCGAAAATTTTCAGCTCCAAATCGCCTGAAATCGCAGGGTGGGGAAGGCAAAAAGCCCCCGGATATAAATCTAAAAACCGCAACTTCCTACGACTCCCGGTTCAGGAGCTATTGCAGTTTGAAGTTGGACAAAATGGCCGCCGAACTGTCAAAAGTCAACTTAAAAGGGCCGTAACTTTGGAACCCCGCGTCGGAGAAAGTCCGGGTTTCGAATATACAGCTCGGCGTCACTTCAGGTATCTCATGAAAGCAGTTTCAGCGTCAAAAAATTTTTTGCCCTGAAAATTCCTGAAACTTTCTGATAACTAAAATTTACCTATGGCCACAACTATAAGCGGAAATCCGAGGAAAATCGGCCCAGCGGATCCCGAGATATAGCTCGCTGAAAATAAAAACCCAAAAAACCAAAATGGCGGAAATTGGTCAAACTCTCAAATGAAGAGATATATCACCCGTGTTTGGGCTTATATGGGTCACAATAGACCTATTAGACCCATTCCCGTTGTCAAAAATAATAAATTCCTATTTGTTTTTGATTTAATGACAAAAAACAGTAAAAAATCAATATCTCCGGATCCACTGAACTAAAAATTCCGGAAAAAATGTCAATAAATAGGTAAAATCATACGCTACACACACAAATAAACAATTCTAATAATAACATGCATTTCAGCTGAAAATTTTTTGAAAAAGTGATTTTTTGTTAAAATTTCTTATATTTATAAAACTACTTATTTTAAAAATCTAATAATTATGGTCTATACTCTACTAATAAGCGCGCCAAGGATTGCAGTTGAAGATCTTGAGAAATTTGATTATATCCGGCGATATAGAGGTCAGAATTTCGGAACTTTAAAGTCTTCTTAAAAATCAGGCGAAGTAGTTACGGCAAAAATACCTGTGGCACCAGTCTGCACTAACATAGAAGATCACGGCTGCAAAGTTTCAGGTGACTGGCTTGCGTTTTCAGCGTTTTCAGCACCACGTGGTTTTTCTTCTTTTCAGTGTATCTCCAGTTTGCTTGAATATTTCTAGCTGCTGGGTGGTCAGGACGGTGTGCGGGGATAACCCCCACCCCTTTCTTCAATAAAAAAGGGGGGTCGTCGATCTTGAATCGGCAGCGTTTGCGATTTAAGTTTTTTCAAACTTAAGTTAACCTCTAAATTTGAGGTTTTTCAATTTTCCACAACACAACACTGCAATCCGGTTTTAACTTTTCACTTAGTCGTGTGGGGGCAACTTTCCTCTACACAACGACACTTGTTTCATGAAAATCGGAGCACTTTTACCCGTTTTTTAGAATTTTTATATGCGGAGCGACTCTAAAAACGATCCGACCACCACGAGGGCTGCGGGGGGACTGGGTTAGGTTAGGTTAGGTTAGGTTTTTTTTTTTTTTTGTTTTGGCAGGAGTGGGAAATCCTCATGGACGCCCCAACTGCCTTACAATGCAAGACGGTTGGGGCAGTGCCGGACTCTTACCGGCTAAAACCCACTCCTGCCTTTCTAAGTGTTCCCCTGACGTAGTCAGAGACTTTGTTTTATATTTTATGTTTTAATTGCTTTTTGAATTTTTTACTGTGACATGAACCAAATTAATTAATTATATATACAAATTTTTAAAAACTTTTTAGAAGATATAACAGATTGAGACCTTTCTTTTCTATGCTTATCGCGTTATATGACTCTATATAAGGAAAGCATAGTTTATGGTACTTTATTTCTTTTTATAACTCTATTTGAAATTTTTATACAAAAGTTTAAAATTTTTTCTCTAGACTTACTATTTTTTATTAGATCGCTGATGTTATATATATTCACTATAGTTTCTAGCTCTTGTTCGAGTTCTCTTCTTTCTCTTTCGAAAACAGGACATTGTAGAATAATGTGCGGCACAGACTCCGGCACGCCCGGCTCACAGATGCACGATGGGCTCTCCTTACACTTGAAGCGGTGCAAGTATTCGGAGAACCCACCGTGCCCCGTCATAATTTGGGTCACTGTTCCGGTTGGCCTCAATTTGGTGACAATCTTAAAAGCGTCGATGGCATCTGGGAGGAATATTTTTGTGACTGAGGCAGTTGCGCCTTCCTTATACCTCCGGTTCCATTCGTCAAGCGACCCCATACGGATCTGCCGCTTGACGAATGATACCGGGCAGCGGTCATAATCCGGTCTTTTCTTACTGCGCAGTGCAGCTTCTTTCGCGAGGTTGTCTGCGCGTTCGTTCCCTTCCAATCCAGCGTGTGCCTTTATCCAGAACAAAGAGACATCTTTGCTCTGGGATAAAGCCACGTTGAGGTTCGCCCTTGCCTCCACTGCCAGTGCATGGAGGGAACCCTGGTTTGTGACTGTCTGCAGTGCGGCCTTTGAGTCACTATAGATACCGAAGGTTCCCTCTTTGCGACGCAGTATTTGGCGTGTTGCTACGCATATGGCCAGGAGTTCTGCTTGGTAGACAGTACAGCACGTAGGCAGGCTAAGTTTGACTGACTTGATCTCGGCTTCCCTGTCCCAAAGGGACAGTGCTGCTCCGACCTTGCCCTCGATCTTGCTGCCGTCAGTGAAGAACCGTATTTCCTGGCTGTTGTGGGTCTCCACATGTGACTGGTCTACCAAGCTGACGAACCCCATGGCCGTATGTTTCGCCGGGTGCGGAGTCTCTGCAAATGGCACCACCCGCTCCACCTCCCGTCCCGCCAGCGATGGCCGGGGCACCCCCCTCTTGGCCTCGTATAGTGCGGCTGCTTCCTGAATTCGGAGGTCAAGTGGGAGCATCCCAGCCAGCACGAGCGCAGAGTTAAGCGAAACGGTGCGATACGATTTGCAGAGCTTTTGAGCGAACCCCCGCTGGACTGAATTAAGGAGTTTTTGAACTCCAACCTTCCTTGCTGCTGGCGCCCAGGCGCTGGCTGCGTACAATATTACCGGCTCGACCGCCGCGGTATAGATGGTGCGTATCACCTCTGGGTGCAGACCCCAGCTCACTTTGGCTGCTCTAGACAACTGTTTGTAAAAGTTGACAGCCTTTTTGCAAACGTTTGCAGCGTGGTTGTTGAATGTGAGCTTGTGGTCTATGGTGAGCCCCAGTATTTTTATCGCCTCGGACATGCCAATGTCGACCCCGCCCATGCTCAGGAGTGGGACATCGTGCTTAAGCTTCCTCGTTACAAGCATCGCACAGGTCTTGTGTGGGGCAAACTTCAATTTGTTCCTAGTGCCCCACCTCCGAACATACTCGAGGGCGGCATTGGCCTGTCTCTGGACCTCCAGTGCTGTATCCCCGTCGAAGATGAGCACCACGTCGTCGGCAAACGCCTGGCAGTGAACGCCCCGCTCTTCGAGCCCTTTCAAGAGGGGATCCAGCACCAGGTTCCATAGGATCGGGCCTCCAATGGACCCCTGGACACACCCCTTGGTCGTCTGTCGCTGACATTCTGCCCCAGCATACCTGACCCGGACGATTCTCTCATTGAGGTAGCTGTCCAGCATCCGTCTGATGTTCACCGGGCACTTTTCCTCAGCCAGTCTGGTTCTGATGGCCGGCCACCATGCGCTGTCGAAGGCTCCCTCTATGTCCAGTGAGACAACAGTGATCAGCTTCTTTTGACTTAGCTTGTCATTGATATGTTGTATCAGGGTGTAGAGGGAGTCTTCGGTGCTTTTCTGGGGCATGAATCCAAACTGGCGAGTACTCAACCGCGGGATCAGATGCCACTTCAGACGAGCTACCATCATTTTTTCTAGGATTTTGCCCAGGACAGGTAGAAGGCCAATCGGCCTGTACGACTTCGGGGTCGTGTAGGTGTCCTTTCCAGGCTTCTGGAGTATCACCACTGTGGCCACTTTCCAAGCCCCGGGGAAGTGACCCTGCTCAAGACATTTGTTGGCCAGTGCCAGGAACATCCCCGGATCTCGGAAAATGGCCCGCGCACAGATATCGGCTGTGAGACCATCCGCCCCGGGTGCCTTCTTCGGGTTGAAGCTTTCCACCGCGGTTCTCAGCTCCAAAAGCGTAAACGGTGGGTCATGGTGTTCATCATGGACCCACTCGTTTACACGACGGGCCTCTTCTCGCGTCCGACGGTGGTCGTCATCATCTCCCTCTTCTAGGTCTTCGGGGTAGAATGTCTCAGCCAGCAGCAGAGCCGACTCTTGCGGATCGAGCGATACTCCGTCCCTTACCAGAGGCAGATCTTCTTGCCTTTTGGCGGTTCGCCCAATGATCCTATATATTCCCTCCCACACTCCTTCCCTATCCTGTTTCTCAGGTTAGGTTAGGTTAGGTTAGGTTAGGTTAGGTTGGGGGACCCCCCACAGAGCTTGCGTCCACGTCGCGTCCCCTGGAAACGACCCAGTTCTGTCACCGTAACGGAGTGGCAGACTGGGGTTCGGCCAAAGTGCTCTGTGCTTCGTAGTTATCTTTTTATCCTTGCCTTGTTTTAACTGCGATCTTGCGGTGGCTATGCCTTCAACCCCGCGGGACGCCTTCGGGCGTTTTTTAAAACCCAAAGGCCCTTCTCAGGGCCAACCAAAAGGCCCTTCTCAGGGCCAACCCAAAGGCCCTTCTCAGGGCCAACCAAAAGGCCCTTCTCAGGGCCAACCCAAAGGCCCTTCTCAGGGCCAACCAAAAGGCCCTTCTCAGGGCCAACCCAAAGGCCCTTCTCAGGGCCAACCAAAAGGCCCTTTTCAGGGCCACTCCGAAGCCTCGGAGTCAGAGGCTAGCCGCGCGCCGTCTGCGGCTAGCTTCTTTGAAGGAGTAGACCAGTTTCTGGACTCCGATGACGAGTCCGTCATCAGCGTCGATTCCCGGTCGCGGAAGCGGGCCTTCCGTAAGGATGGGTCCGAGGGCTCCTCGGGCTCAGGCAGGCAGTCGAAGGCCAAAAAGCCAACGATAGCCGCGGACACCCACGACTTTGGTCTTGCGGACGCCCAACGCCAGCTCGACCTGGCTCGGCGGGAGCTGCACCAGCAGGAGCTGGAGGAGCGGGTCGTCGCAAAGGAGCAACGGGCGCGTGCTGCTCGGGCCAAGTCCGGGTACGGCGCGTCACGCGTTCTGTACGCAGACCATTCCCTGGTCGAGCTGGAGCGAATGGCGGAGGAGGACGAGGAGGAGATCGTGGAGGTCGCCTCAAAGTCCTCAAATCTGAAAGGGACTTTTCAGAAGGCCCTAAAATGTCGGGCCGCGAGCATGCGCGGCATCGTGTCGGAGCTGGTCAAGCGGAAGACGACCGACGAAACGCAGCAACTGCAGGCGACAGTCGATCGCCTGCAGTTGGAGGTCAGCCAGCTTCATCAGAAGCTGGCCGACGTCACGGCTCGGCCAATTCGGGCCGAACCGACACCTGCGGCAGAAGCCCCCGCCTCAAACCTTGAGGACGTCATCCGCAAGGTGGTTTTGGAAGAGAGGGCCTTCACCAGAGCCTGCTTGGCAGGAATTGAGGACCGGCTCTTGCCGGAGAAGCGCCTCCGACCGCCGCTTGCCGCGGACGAGAGGCGAGGCGAGCCGGGTCCATCCTCGCAAGGGGAGGACGCCCTTCTCCCTTCGGCTACTCCGTCCGACCAGCAGGGTTGGACCGAAGTGGTCCGGAAGGGGAAGGGCAAGGGGAAGAAGACGGTGACGGCCGTCCCTGCCGTCACCGCCACCACGCAGCCCAGCCAGTCGCAGGCGACTGGGAAGGGAAAGAGGAGGGGCAGGGGCAGAAAGGCGGCAACGGCCGCCCCTGCCGTCCCCGCCATCACGCCGCCCAGCCAGTCGCAGGCGACCGGCAGGGAGCAGAGGAAGGGGAAACTGGTTCCCCCGAAAACCGCGGCCGTCGTGGTGACGCTCACTGCGGAGGCCGCGGAGCGAGGGGAGACCTATATGTCGATCTTGATGCGGGCGCGTGCGAATGCCGATCCCACCCAACTGGGGATCGGCAAAGTCTCTTGCCGGAGGACCCAAGCCGGGGCTCGTATTTTTGAGTTCCCAGGAGCGGAGGGCAGCGCCAACGCTGACCTCTTTGCAGCCAAGCTGCAAGAGGTCATCGCGGACGCTGCCAAGGTGGCCCGACCAGTCAAGTCGGCGGCCATCGAGGTGACCGACCTCGACGATTCGGTCACCAAGGAGGAGGTGGTGGCGGCGGTCGCAGCCATTGGTGGCTGCGGCGTCACGGCGGTGCAAGGCCGGGACATCAGACCCGGCCGCGGCGGCATGGGCACTATCAGGCTCGAGTGCCCAGTCGCCGCTGCCAAAGCCGTCCTTGAAAAGGGACGGCTCCTTGTCGGGTTCAGCTCGGGTGCAGTCCGAGCACTGGCCGACCAGCCCCTGCGCTGCTACAGGTGCTGCGGCATCGGGCACACCCGAGCCCTGTGCCCGTCAGCGGTCGACCGGTCTCTGAGCTGCTACCGCTGCGGCAAGGAGGGCCACAAAGCCGCCTCCTGCACGGTCGCCACGCCGCACTGCACAGTTTGTGCTGCCAGCGGCTGCCCGGCAGGCCACGTGACGAGGGGGAGGATGTGCAATCCTCCCCCCAAGAGGGGCAAAGCGCAGGCGCCTATCATGCCTGCTGCTAGCACCGCGCGTTCCGAGGCAGGAACGGCGGTGGCAGCGGAGGAGGGGGATGCGATGTCGACTTAATTAGGTTGACCATCGCATCCTCCCAATAGTGTCGCGGTCTTCCACGGACTCCCCTCCCCTCTCGCTTTCGAGAGGGGACCGGGATACGTGGCCGCCGCGGCAGCATTCGCCTCCTTTTGCGAGGACGTCATCTCGCAAAAGGAGGTGACGGAGCGCGCGCGTGAGGACGACCCTCTCGCTGCGCCGCTCCGAAGGCGGAGAAGAGGTCGGAGAAGAAGCCGTCTTCTCCCTCCTCATGGTGGTGTAGGCGGGCGACAGGCGCGGGGGCGCCTCCGCCCGCACTGCACTCTACACCACCCTCGCCGGTCATTCCCGGCCCTCCCCCTTCACGGGGAGGGCATGAAGGGCCCGCCGTGCAGGCGGGTGAACGTCGGAGAGGGACTAGACGTAAAGGCTACGCCGATCTCCCAGTCCCCCTCCACTCAGACGATGCGGGAATGCCGCTGGGTTGTTTTAGTGGGTATACCGGGTCTTTTGGCCCGGGGAGTCCCACATACCCCTCCCATTCCCCCAATGGGAGGGTATGCGTAATGCATTTTTTCCCAGCGCAAACAAAAAAAAAAAAAAAAAAAGGTTAGGTTAGGTTAAGGCGGCTGCGGACGCCCTCTCCTGGCTCCTCCCGAACCTGGGAGGGCCCAGTGCGCGATGCCGGCGCCTGTATGCCGGCATCTTGCGAAGCATGGCCTTGTACGGGGCCCCCATCTGGGCAGACTCCCTGCATAGGAGGGAGAACGCGACGGCGATGCGCCGGCCCCAAAGGGCCATTGCACTGCGGGTGGCGAGGGCCTACCGCTCGGTGGGCTTTTCGGCGGCGTGCGCTCTGGCTGGCACCCCTCCCTGGGAGTTGGAGGCATGGGTGCTCGCCAGAGTGTACGAATGGACGGCGCGGCGGAAAGCCCTCGGGGAGCGCCCCGTCGCGGAAGAGCGGGAGGCCGTGCGGCGGGAGGCGAGGGACGCCATCATCGTCCATTGGACGCAGGACCTCGCCTCCGCCACTTTCGGCCGCCGAACCCTGGACGCGCTCGGCCCAGTCCTGCGGGACTGGCTCGAGCGGCCCCACGGTTTCCTCTCATTCCGTCTGGTGCAGGTGCTGTCAGGCCACGGCTGTTTCGGCACGCACCTGCACCGGATCGGGAGGGAGGAGACTCCGGCGTGCCACGACTGCGGCGCGGCGGAGGACACGGCACAGCACACGCTCGAGGTGTGCCCGGCGTGGTCTGAGCCGCGCCGTAGTCTGACTGCGGAGATCGGACAGGACCTCTCACTTCCCAGCGTGGTCAACTCTATGCTGGAGAGTGAGGGGTCCTGGGCAGCGGTCGCCTCCTTTTGCGAGGACGTTATCTCGCAAAAGGAGGCGGCGGAGCGCGCGCGTGAGGACGACCCTCTCGCAGCGCCGCTCCGAAGGCGGAGAAGAGGTCGGAGTAGACGCCGTCTTCTCCCTCCTCATGGTGGTGATAGGCGGGCGACAGGCGCGGGGGCGCCTCCGCCCGCATTGCACTCTACACCACCTCCGCCGGTCATTCCCGGCCCTCGCCCCTCACGGGGTGGGCGCGTAGGGCCCGCCGTGTAGGCGGGCGTACGTCGGAGAGGGACTGGACGTAAAGGCTATGCCGATCTCCCAGTCCCCCTCCACTCAGACGATGCGGGAATGCCGCTGGGTTGTTTTAGTGGGTATACCGGGCCTTGGCCCGGGGAGTCCCACATACCCCTCCCATTCCCCCAATGGGAGGGTATGCGTAATGCATTTTTTCCCAGCGCAAACAAAAAAAAAAAAAAAAAAAAAAAAAGGTTAGGTTAAGGCGGGGGACCCCCCACAGAGCTTGCGTCCACGTCGCGTCCCCTGGAAACGACCCAGTTCTGTCACCGTAACGGAGTGGCAGACTGGGATCGGCCAAAGTGCTCTGTGCTTCGTAGCTATCATTTTATTCTTGCCTTGCGTTTAGCTGCGACCTTGCGGAATGTCGAAACCCTCGCGGGACGCCTTCGGGCGTTTCCTCCCAAAAGGCCCTTCTCAGGGCCAACCAAAAGGCCCTTCTCAGGGCCAACCAAAAGGCCCTTCTCAGGGCCAACCCAAAGGCCCTTCTCAGGGCCAACCCAAAGGCCCTTTTCAGGGCCACTCCGACGCTTCGGCGTCAGAGGCAAGCCGCGCGCCGTCTGCGGCAAGCTTCCATGGAAGAGCGGGCGAGTTGTCGGACTCCGACGACGAGTCCCTCATCAGCGTCTCGGACGCAGGCGACTCTCAGTCGCGAAAGCGGGCCTTCCTGAAGGATGGGTCCGAGGGTTCCTCGGGCTCAGCCAGACGGTCAAAGGCCAAAAGGCCAACGGTAGCCGCGGATACCCACGTGGTGGGTCTCGCGGACGCCCAGCGCCAGCTGGACCTGGCTCGGCGTGTGCAGCACCAGCAAGAGCTGGAAGAGCGGGTGGCTGCGAAGGAGCAGCGGGCGCGTGCAGCTCGAGCAAAGTCTGGTTACGGTGCGTCCCGCGTGCTGTACGCGGACCATTCTTTGGCCGAGCTGCAGCAGATGGCGGAGGAGGACGAGGAGGAGATCGCGGAGGTCGCCTCCAAGTCCTCCAATCTAAAGGGCACATTCCAGAAGGCCCTTAAGTGCCGGGCCGCGAGCATGCGCGGCATAGTTGAGGAGCTCGTCAAGCGCAAGACGAGCGAGGAAACGCGGCAACTGCAGGCGAGGGTCGATCGCCTGCAATCAGAGGTAAGCCAGCTACATCAGAAGCTGGCCGACGTCACGGCTCGGCCGATCCAGGCCGACCCGACACCTGCGGCAGAGGCCCCTGTCTCCACCAACCTTGAGGAAATACTCCGCAAGGTTGTAATGGAGGAGAGGGCCTTCACCAGAGCCTGCATAGCAGGCATTGAGGACCGGCTCCTGCCGGAGCAGCGCCTCCGACCGCCGCTTGCCGCGGACAAGAGGCAAAGCGAGCCGGGGCCGTCCTCGCAAGGAGCGGACGCTCTTCTCCCTTCCACTACCCCGTCCAACCAGCAGGGTTGGACCGAAGTGGTCAAGAAGGGGAAGGGCAGAGGGAAAAAGACGGCGACAGCCGCCCCTGCTGTCGCAGCCACCACGGCCACCACGACTCCCAGCCAGTCGCAGACGACTGGGAAGAGAAGGAGGAGGGGCAGGGGCAGAAAGGCGGCGACGGCCGTCTCTGCCGCCCCCGCCACCACGCCTCCCAGCCAGTCGCAGGTGACTGGCAGGGGGAAGAGGAAGGGGAAATTGGTACCCCCAAAGACCGCGGCCGTCGTTGTGACGCTCACCGCGGAGGCCGCGGAACGCGGGGAGACGTACGCGTCCATATTGGTGCGGGCGCGTGCTAACGCCGATCCCACCCAACTGGGGATCGGCAAAGTCTCCTGCCGGAGGACCCAAACCGGGGCTCGAATCTTCGAGTTCCCTGGGGCGGAGGGCAGTGCCAACGCTGACCTCTTCGCAGCCAAGCTGCAGGAGGTCATCGCGGACGCAGCCAAGGTGGCCCGACCCGTCAAGTCGGCGGCCATCGAGGTGGCCGACCTTGACGACTCGGTCACCAAAGAGGAGGTGGTGGCAGCGGTCGCAGCCATTGGGGGCTGCAGCGTCGCAGCGGTGCAGGGCCGGGACATCAGGCCCGGCCGCGGCGGCATGGGCACTATCCGTCTCGAGTGCCCAGTCGCCGCCGCCAAAGCCGTCCTTGAAAAAGGACGGCTCTTGGTCGGATTCAGCTCGGGTGCAGTCCGAGCACTAGAGAACCAGCCCCTGCGCTGCTTCAGGTGCTGCGGCATAGGGCATACCCGAGCCCTGTGCCCATCAGCGGTCGACAGGTCCCTGACCTGCTACCGCTGCGGCAAGAGTAGTATATTATTGGGCATTCTATACCACTGTCGGCAAGTCGCGAGGCGAGTGCGCCTCGCTCCGGACAGTGGTATAGAATGCCCAATAATCGATAATCGACTCGACTCTTTACTCGACCGTCGATCGTGCGAGTACGATCAGGCTGGTTCAGGACAGCAGTGTAACCTACATAATGCTCAATAACAATCAATTCGACTGACTGGTATGTGACTGTACTCTACTAAATATCAGGCTAGTTTTAGGACAGTAGTGTACTTTACATAATGCTGAATAACAATCAATTCAACTGAGTAATGTAGACTACAATAATATTAACTGCTTAAATAAAAAAACTTTCAAGTTATTTGGTTTATTTATCATAAAACATTGGTTTCACTGGAAACAATACATCTACCGAAGTCACGAACTCTTGTAGTTTTCGCCATTGAGGAGAATCTGTGTCGGTCTGGAACTTGAGTCGGATGAGCGCCTTCTTCCACAGCTCCAGATTGTCGGTGAGACGCGCGTCGTCAGCCTTGTACACCTTGCAGTCGACGTAGTACTCTCCATCGATTCTCGCTGATCGCCGCTCGCTGCCGTTGGCCACTCGGTTCACGAAGAAGGACGATAGACATGTGCCCGATGAATCATCTTTGAGCTCGGTGTCAGATCCGCGGTGTTTACTGATACCGAATATATCGTTACCAGTATTGATTTTCTTACTGAAACAACAACAAAATCTTCTGTTATTATTCTGCTAATACAGCAATATGTATGTAAATACCTCAAGTATAAACTTGAAATTACAAAACATCATAGATCTCGACAAAGAAAGAGATATCGGTAATATCTAAGACATAGCTATCAGTGAGCAGTCTCAAACAGTGGACCATTAAATTATAAGAAATAGAAATAATTGTTAATACCGAATTAATTACACCGAGAACACTTTGTTACTCAAAGCACAAATAAATAATTCAAGATTTTGTTTACCTCGTACGAATTAAGTTCGCTGATAGTGAGCGCGACTTGCGTTTTCCATTGGTGTCTGCAGACGGTTTGCGGCTGGACTTAGTTTTCTTTTCAGTGATCGGAGCTTGTTGAAAGTATTCGCACTCAGAGTCAGACCTAAAACAAACATGAAATATTTTGTTAAACATATTAAAATACAGCGAACAGGACCAGAGCCCTAAACTATGAAACGGTTGAAAAGTTTTGACTTACATTTTTCCAATTATGCTCAACCGGTTTGATGAGTTTGTGAAGGCTGGCAGCAGCAGGTGGCGGTGGCAGCGGATGCCTATCAGCACTGATGTTGACAGCAACTCGTGGTAGGTACACAATTATGACTGAGCGTAGAGCACTTCTTGAAGATAACTTCCTCACTTGCAGACTTCAATAAGTTTGTATCGAGTACTCCGAAAACATGTAGCTTATAAGACGGAAACGAACATCAATCCATTATATTAAAAAGTACTAAAACCGATCGTGTTATGTAGCATGAAACAACTTTACCTCTTGGACGTATTATATCCGTTCAAAAAATGGTAACTAGGGATTACTCAAGTTGAATCTAATGTCAATGCAGCAAAACGACTTAGGGTTGTCAAAATAATAACGTGCAAGCAACAAACAACGCTTATATGTATAATACTAGCTGTGCCCGCGACTTCGTTCGCGTGCATGACGAAACTTACACTTAACACGGAATATGTTTGTGATGAACATTGCATTGGTGACTAGAAACAATTTATTAATCAGATTACATATTCAAACAATTTTATACAATGTAAGTTTAATTTAACGACTTGTATTTGCTATTTAATACTTGGGTTAAGCACAGAAAATAAGTTATTTGTTAGAATTAGGTCTAATAACAAGTTTTTAATAATTTTATTCAGTCATACAATTACATTTTCAATTTAATGATTTTTTCACACCACCTGATCGAAAACGTCAAATTATATGTCATGTCAACCTAACCTAAAGTGAGTCATTTTTGGCCGGTGGCACTGCCGGGCAATAATATTGTACTGGATTTCATTATAACCCGCTGGTCAATAATGTGATTCAAATTTGGAACCTCATCTGTCTGCTCAATTGGCGGTATATTAGGTACTTACAACGCCTTCTGTCTCTGTCTCTCTCTTTCTGTTCCAGAAAGAAGAAAGATATTCTCGATACTCTTACTACTTAGGGATGATATTCTCGAATTTCTACAAAATCATAAGGATTGACCAGGATCCAGGATTGAAGACAATATTATAAGAATAATTGGTTATGTACGGATTATTGTATAAAAGGATAAGAATAACACTTAAAACCCATCTATATTCGATTTATTAATTAAAAACTATTTTCTTGAGCATGTCCTATGACGTTCTAAATTCAAATTGCATACAGCCAAGCGTCCGAACCCATTCTACCAGCTGATAAAGCTCTGTATAAAGCTTTGTGTACACATAAAATTGTATTAGGTTGCTAACATTAGGCCTGCACATATTTACTTACCCACAGAGAAGAAAAAAAAAAAACGAAAATCGAGTTGGTCGTGGCCGCTATGTGGTAGATATACCGAGTGGAACGCAAAAAAGGCGCGGATATTGCAAATCCGTATGGTATTAAACTAACTTTTTTTAAGTAGATATACAGTATAGTTCTAAATACATATCTCTACTTAGTGTTTGTAAATTTAAAATATTTTGTTTTTCGTATTATGCCTTCATATTTTCTCACAGGAGGTGTGAAAAGTAGAGTATCCTCCTCGGGGATAAAGGTGTCTTTGCCTTGGGCTAGCTTGAATCCCTCGCTGCATTCAGGATTCTTGTATTAACTCCCTCGCTTCGCTCGTGAGTTAAACTCTAAACTCCCTCGCTGCGCTCGGGAGTTAACTCCCGAATCCTTCATTGCGTTCGAGATTCAATATGACGCCCGTGACACAAGACACTGCTTTATCCCCTGGGTGCATAATCTACTATTGTGAATTGCTTATCCATTCATACCTTGATATGAACGTGTGTCAACCTTACCTAAAATAGCTGATTGTTGAAAGTGCAATTTAGCTGATTGGAAAGAATATTCGGAGCGCACGTGTAATATTGTATGCAATATCAAGCATTTTAATGAAATATTATATTACATCGAAAAAAGATCGTTTGACTAACAGTACCTACCTACTAACAATCAATAATTAAAATAATTTATTGTTTGCATATATCACAGAGTACAAAGTATCTTTACAACGGTCGAATTTTTTATTACATATTTTGAAGGTAATTATTATTTTGTTTTTTTCTGTATAAAATATTGATGTAGGTATATTTCAATTACAAGTGGTTACCGTTTTTTACTTTTATTTCCAGAAATATTTTGAAGAACTGGTCATCAAATGAGAGAGCGTGAGCAAAGCATCCCTGTTGGACTCTCAAAAATTAGATAGTTGTGCTGTGGAGCATTATACATATGTATATGTATATCATTACATATTTTGAAGGTAATTAAGTATAAGTTATTTTTTCAATAAATAACATTGTTGAATATTTCATTACAATTTGATACTTACCTATTTTTGTATTTTCAGAAATATTTTGATAAACATTTCGATTAGTTCATGAAGAACTGATCGTCAAACGAAAGCCCGAGAGCGAAGCATCCCTATTCCCTGTTGGACTCTCAACAATTAGATAGTTGTGCTATGGAGCATTATACATATGTATATGTATATCATTACATATTTTGAAGGTAATTATAAATTATTTTTTCACTACATAACATTGTTGAATATTTCATTACAAGTCGATACTTACCTATTTTTTGTATTTTTTCAGAAATATTTTGATAAACATTTCGATAGTTCATGAAGAACTGATCGTCAAACGAAAGCCCGAGAGCAAAGCATCCCTATTCCCTGTTGGACTTTCAACAATTAGATAGTTCTGCTACGCTATTTACTTGGAGTGTTTATACAATACTTACTTTTAGAGCTGGTTTACCTAGGTAAGATTTTAGTTGTAAGTATCAGTCTGTTTTTGTTGAATTTTATGACTGTATTGTATGATTATTAGTTCCATAAATAACATAATAATAATGCCTCACTGTTCGGTCTGTAAAGTATTTGTAGATAGTCGACGATGGTCTGGTCATTTACGTAGTAGTATTCATAAAAACAATAGCGCGATCCCTTTTTGTGATAACGTTACGATTATTAATTCATCGTTTAAACAACGAATCGTAAGTTACAAGATCATTGCGACTAGCGAACAAATAAATAATTTCCCTGAGATTTTTCTCAATAATATTAGTGAACAAGTTAAAAAATTAATAGATCGATCCCTACAGAAACATAAAGCTGTCAAAATTAATTACGAACTTTTTTGTTATTTTCTTATGTTTAAAAATGATCAACAGGAATTAAAATCTTTCGTTACGAAAAACTTTGTGATTAATTTAAATTACGATTTTGATTCTATTTATAAATCAACAGTTGATTTACTGTTAAAGAAAATTGAAGAGTTTCAGGAGAGAGATAGTGGTTGGACATTCATGTGCAATTCACATTTAGAAATAAATATTAATAAATATCAACCTTTCGGCGGATCTAAATTCA
Source organism: Melanchra persicariae (assembly GCA_947386135.1). Lineage (NCBI taxonomy): Eukaryota > Metazoa > Arthropoda > Insecta > Lepidoptera > Noctuidae > Melanchra > Melanchra persicariae. The sequence goes on from OX376657.1 coordinate 21,390,375, forward strand.
TAACTTTGCCAAAATTTATAAAAAATAAAAAAGCATGTTTGAATATTCGAAACAATGACGAGTATTGCTTTTTATGGTGTGTTGTGGCGGCGCTATACCCCACGGACCGACATCCCGACAGAGTTTCATCTTATCCCTACTTCCAAGATGTTTTGAATATTGATGATTTGTCATTTCCAATCACATTTTCGGACATAGCTGTGTTTGAGAAAAATAATCCCTTTCTAAATATATTCGTGTATGCTTTAAAAAATGATAAGATTATTGTTGGACCCTTGTATAAATCAACGAATAAAAATTCCAAGAGCATTCATCTATTGCTTATAGAAAACAATACTAATTCTCATTACTGTCTTATCAAAGATTTGTCGCGTCTAGTCAGGAATCAGATAACCAAACATCATGCTAAACTTTACTTTTGCGAAACATGCTTATTGTTTTTTCCAACGCACAGTCAAATTGAATCACACTTGTGTGGAGGGGTTGTTACAGTTTTACCAGAAAAGGGATCATTCTTAAAATTTAAAAATTATGATAGAAAACAAGACATTCCTTTCGTCATATATGCTGATTTCGAAACATTACTCGAACCAATTTCCGGCGATGAATTCAACACCGTCAATACGTCATACTCACAACGCCACGTGCCGGCCGCGTTCGCCTATAATGTAGTGTCATCATTTAATAATAGCTATAGAAGTTATCGCGGAAAAGATTGTGTTTCAAAATTTGTACATTTTCTGATGGAAGATGTTAAAACAATACATAGATTTATAACCAAAAACCAGCCTATGATATTCACAGAAGAAGACGCTCTAGATTTTAAACGCGCCGTTAAGTGCTACATTTGTGAAAATCTACTGTTAAACGATAGAGTAAGGGATCACTGTCATATTACTGGTCGATACCGAGGCGCAGCACATCGACATTGTAATCTGCAACATAAAGTACCGAAATTCGTTCCAATATTCTTTCATAATTTATCTGGATACGATTGTCATTTATTTATAAAAGAGTTAGGCGAAATTCCAGGGCAAATTAAAATAATACCTAAGACCAAGGAAAAATATACAGCATTCACAAAGTTTGTTCCTATTGCTGATAACGACTTTATACAAATTAGGTTTTTAGATTCTTTCAACTTTTTAGGAACAAGTTTGGACAAACTTGCTAAAACATTGCAGGTAGAAGATTTTGTTAATCTTAAATCTCATTTTCCTGATGAAAGACAATTTAGTTTGCTGACTCGTAAAGGCATTTATCCGTATGATTATATGACAGATTGGAAATGTTACGAACAAACATCATTACCGCCTAAGAGTTGTTTTCATAATTCATTGACCAACGAAGATATAAGCGATGTAGATTATAATCACGCTCAGACTGTTTGGGATGAATTCAATATTAATGACCTAGGTAATTATACTGATCTATACTTAAAAACAGATGTGCTGTTACTGACAGATATATTTCAAAATTTCCGAAAAACCTGTAAACAATATTACAAACTTGATCCTGCGTTTTACATAACTGCACCTAGCTTATCTTTCGATGCAATGTTACTAAAAACAGGCGTTCAGTTAGAACTCGTGTCGGACTTGGCTATTGTCAGAATGATCCAAAGCGGAATACGTGGGGGTCTGTGTATGTGTTCCCATCGATATGCAAAAGCCAATCATAAATACATGTCAGAATATGATGCATCACAGCCTGATTGTTTCATAGTGTATCTAGACTGTAATAATCTATATGGTTTTAGTATGTGTCAGTATTTACCGCATTCTAGTTTTAGATTTCTCAGTGAAAATGAATTAGATAATTTTCATGTTGAAAATGTTGAGGATAACGATGAATGGGGCTTCATATTAGAAGTCGATCTTTTGTATCCTGATCATTTACACAATCACCACAATGACTTACCATTTTGTCCTGAGAAATGTATACCTCCAGGAGGAAAAACAAAGAAATTACTTGCAAATTTGCACAATAAGTATAATTATGTGATACATTACGTTCATTTAAAGAAGTGTTTAGAACATGGTTTAATATTACGTAAAGTTCACAGAGTTATTACTTTCAAGCAGAGTCCATATTTAAAACAGTACATAGAATTAAATACTAAATTAAGGCAAATGGCAAAAAGTTCATTCGAACAAGACTTTTTTAAGTTGTTGAACAACAGTGTTTTTGGTAAGACATTAGAAAATACAGAAAATAGAGTAACCGTCCATTTAGTTAATCAATGGTCAGATCAATCTAATCGAACCAAGAAATGTATATCCGCCGAGAGACTTGTAGCCAACCCTTATTTCCATAGTGCATCTATTCTTTCTGAAAATTTAGTTGCAATACAAATGAAACCAGATCAAATAATTTTAGATAAGCCTATTTATATTGGGTTCACTGTATTAGAACTTTCTAAGTCACATATGTATGACTTTCATTACAATACAGTAAAGCCTTTTTATAAAGACCGAGTGAAGCTGTGTTATACAGATACTGATTCGTTTGTTTATAAAATATTCACTAATGATTTTTATCACGATCTGAAGTATCATTTTTTACAATATTTTGACACTAGTAACTATAACGATAAAAATGATTTTAAGATACCAATAAGAAACAAAAAAGTTCCAGGGCTGTTTAAGGATGAAATGGGTGGAAAATATATAACTGATTTCGTTGGACTGAGATCAAAACTTTACTCTATAAAGACTCCTCATACAGTCATTAAAAAAGCCAAAGGAGTAAAATCATGCGTAGTAAGAGACTTAAATATAACAGATTATGAAGATATTTTATTTAATGGTGGAGTTATTCGTAGAAAAAATATTATGTTTAAATCAATAAAGCACGAAATATTCACTCGGAGTGTCAACAAAATAGCTTTATCTAACAATGACGATAAACGTTCGATATCTGTAGATCGAATATCAACGCGAGCCTGGGGTCACACATTTATTTTAAAGAATGATGTTGAGGTTTTTGAGACCAAGTAGAATGTGTTAAAATAAGTATTATAGTTTTAATATTAAATATGTAAAACCTATGCTAACTGATGTAGTAAAATAATCCTAGTTTAGTTTTAGAAATTAAGTCTACCTATTTAATTTTAATGTAAATATAATTTATGGTTTTAATAAAACTGATTTGTAAATAAAAAATAAATAAAATGTGAATCATTAAAATTTCCACTTGTTTAATTTTTATTACCTATTTATTTAAAGTCATACTAAGATACTCTCAAACAATTAAAATTATATTATATACGCAACACAATAAGACTCATTTTCAAAGTACACGATCAAGTAATATGATCATTACGCTATTCAGTACACATAAAACTCACGACTGTTCATTGCCCCCGACGATAAATGCATAGTTAGCATTTATATGGTTATTGCGATCTAACTCGCATAATGTGCATGTTCTTCATTAACGAAATATTACTCACCTAGAGTAGGTTCTTGTAAAATTCGAGTGCACCATAAACATGTCATCGGTAAGTAAAATATTTAATATTTTTTTATTACTAACGATTGTGTTCACAGCAATTTTAATCATACACATGAAACTTCCCTTGCAGTCGTAGAAGGTTGGGCAGAGATGAATTATGCACTTACATTTTCATTAGTAAGGTTTTTGTTATTATTTGAACACTGATCAAGACTCTTAGTTGTTACTGAGAAATGTCATCTAGCACTTAATTGGGAATCAAACCCAAACACCACGTTTAAGCGTCGCGGTTTCGATCGCTGTGCCAACACAACAGTGTTATATTGTGTTTATATTTTTGTTACAGATTTCTGAATCAGAGCTTGTGTTCAGCCAGTATGCTCAGGATCCTTATGAGGGATTCTCCGAGATGCTTCGCTGTGAACCTGACCATAGCAAACAAGTGACGAAAGAGAAGAAATCCAAAAAACGATGCCGGGATATGTTGAAGAAGCAAAAACCAACAAAATCTTTCGTTATGAGTCGTCTACAGCGTCGAGGCATTAAATTAATAAAAATTTCAGTCGTCGATTTGTGCAATAACAACTCTCAAGCCAGTGATACTGATAGTGACAGTGAGAACGTTATAATAAATGCTCAATATATTGTCAAAGACGCTATAGACAGTGTTATGGACGAAACTGAGTCTTTAGTTAAAAAAATATCGAAATCTTTAATAGATAGTGACTTTTAATAACTGAACTGATTATGTAAACTCATCAATAAAGTTAATGTTACTGTAATTTAGTATGAGGTTATTTAGACTAGTTTTAAATACTGTAAAGAAATAAAAGCATATTTATCGTATTAAAGTTTTTTATTTATATACCTAGAAACCAATACACAAAATAAGTAGGTACACATTTCATGACCACTCTAAATACTTTCTTATACATAAAACATTTTTAAGGGCGCAATGCTTTAAATGTTTCTTACAATTTAAGTTAGTTTTATCTTCACAATATTTTTTATGCAAAATAGAGAAATTAGGACATTGTTCTCTACCAAGGTCTGACACTTTACAATTCACGCAAAGCTCTTTTACCCACTTCACCTTCTCCAACCCGTTTACAAGGATTTCCTTATTTTCTAGATACGGAACGATTATACGTTTAAATTCTCTATAGTCAATATATCCTTCATTCCAATAAATGCCTCTATTCCTTTCCAACCATTTAACTTGCCTTTTTTCGTCACTTGTTAAGTATTTAAACAAATATGGTGGTTTTATTAAAAATGATTGCGTATAATCACGACTAGCAAAAGCTAATTCCTTTATAATAAAATTATTATATAGATCTTTAAACCCTTGAACATCTACTATGATAGTATTCGGATTCATGATATTTTTCTCACAGTATTACTGAGCGGTTTATACTCAATAATACAATCGTTCAATATCAGACAGTATGCAGAAGTTTGATCTGGTATATCCGAATCACTCTCGATTTCCACTCTTACATCCACAACAGGACCTGTCTTTACATTATCAGCTTGTCTTGAGCAATCGATGACAAATAGTGGTGCCAAATCTTTAAACTGTTTCTCACTTAATAAGGGCTCCGAGCGGCGTCCGTAATAAGACTGTTGAAATCTGGTGTATTGTTCGTATAATAAAGCGATCCGGTTATTCGCGAAACTGGAATTTAGATTTTCATACGGGAAGTAAGTTGAATTGAGATACACTCTAACATCACGAACATGACAATGATCAAACTGGGACATATCAGAACTTGCATTGTTCTTTCTATTTGTCTGAAGACCCATAATTATGAATCTTGGTTTCTCTATTTGTGAGGAAGTTTTGATAGCCCAAGTATGTTTTGTAGTTTTGGGTAAAGCTGGATATTCGTACAGGTCCCAATTCCTGAAAATCATCTGGAGCGCTCGGTCTTTTTCTAACAGTTTAAGCAAATTTATTTTTTCTTTGTCGGACACTTTAACATGCGGTACCCGCCAGATAATTTTATCGATCTGAACGTCGTCTACAATTTCACCGGTGTTAAGTTTCACAGCATTCAGGTTGGTGTTACTTCGTAACAATATCAGTTCATGCCTGCTATTTATCACAACTTTCTTAAAGTCTTCTGCAAAACCCATTATGTTACAGAGTGGTATAGAAGCGGAAAATCTACCACCATTTATATTTTTTATGCCCTCGATATTCCAGCCCCACGCGTTAGATATTTTTGATTCACTCTCATTCATTGATATCAGCGATTTCATGGTGGTAGTTACGCCAGCATTTTTTATTCTATCAATTTCCACACCATTTAGTTCGTACCTAATATCTTGGAACAAGTACAGTAGAGCATTATTCGTAAAATGAATACTAGTGGCTTTCTCTTTCATATCCTTTTTGGTCACGATCACAGTTCCTTCCAAATACAAGGTACTAGCTGATGGAAGTATGTACAAGTCCTGTTGGTTGATAGGTATACGGATTTCATCGTTCCTGTTGAAACTGGTTACGTAGGGCTTGTAAGAATGAAATTCGATTCCTTCAACAGTGTTGTCGTATGTAGGAGAAGATAAAACGTCTAAGATATTCATTTTAGCAATCCGATCGCTTTAAGGAAGGCCTTGTTGTCTTTAGTTAGTTTTATTTTCTTCTTATAGCGAGCTCTTATTTGGTTGGAAGGTTGAGCGGAACTGTTCTTTTTAATTTGTTGATGCTCATATTTATTGTAGTCAATCATGTTTTCTTCTTAAATGCAAATACAGCTGCACTTCTTCACCTCGTAGATTTATTAAGCGATTATTTATGTCTAATAGCCTGATATGTATACAGCTTATATTGATTTGGTTGATTGGAAAGTATATTACGTTTTTTGGGATTTCTATGATCCTATATCCAGGAGGCACATTGAGAGCAAATTCGTGGATAATATAACTCGGTTCTCCGTTTATGTACGATCCGCTTATAATATCACATTCAATTCGGACCACGGTCGTAGGTAAAATGTTGACGGGAAACTGTGACACATGCCATTTATTACCTTTTAATATCTGCTTATCAAACCCTAGCAAACGTCTAAAATTATTTTCTTTTACAAAATTTACATCTTTCGTACAGTACATGGTAGTTTTTAAAGTATTGTTATTGCAATCTAGTTTAATTGATGCACCTTTTATCTTAGATTTTAAATAATCACTGATATCTTGCAATTCATAGGTTCCCTCCGGTATTTCAATGATATCGGAGCCATAGTAAAACTTGTTATTTGTTTCATCAATGTTTGGAATAGAATTAAATGATGAGAAATGCAATAATGCACACTCATATTGTCCATTTAGTTGTAACGTATTAGGATAGTACGTGGATAAGATAGACGAGTTCCCGGTTATCGATAAAGTGAATGACATCTTGCAAATGATTGAAATGAAAAGAACACATTAATTTTATACATGTTTATTCCAAAATTTCCACAGATATTCTAAACATAGATGACCACAATTTACTGTATTAAACTTTTGATATCTTGTGTAGTTGTAATAAACACTACAATTCTTAAAATATCTCATTAATTCCATTGGAGGTTTTAAGTCTCCATAACTATCAAAGTATTCGCAATAGTCGGATACTTTAACATAAGCTACCCAATGCGTTCCTTCATTTTTCGAATCGTCTAAGTTAACAATTCCACATTCAATCCGTTTTGGCTTTCTTGGCAATTGATCCTTCATGTATACTCCTCGAAAGTGTGGGATGTCTCGTGCATGTTCTTGGATGTCGATGTTAGTCAGAGGACGATTAGGTAGCTTCTTTATCAGTTTTTTGGATGTTCTATGAATAATCCTTTACCATTTTTATGCGGTTTAATGTATAAACCCTTACCCAAAGCTAAAGCCTCCATAGTCTTATTATGACGTTCTGTTTCTCGCAAATTTTGTTGAGCTGCTTTGTAATCATTAACGGTTTTTGCAATACCCGCTGCACCACCAGCCAAAGTGCCTAAAGCTGATAAGCCAGCAAAAATTGGAATTAAAGGCAAAATACCTCCAGTCTTTGGTATGGGTATGATTCGCGGTACCCGGATTTTCTGAATTTTTGGAAATATCTTTTTTGCTGCTAGGTAAGCAGCATTAATTAAAGCTTTACTATCTTTGTGTTTAATTTTCTTAATTTTTGATTTTATTTTCGATACAAAGTTTCGAAACGTTTTAATTCCGGCACCAGACTTTAGTTTGGCTTTCATCACTTTGCTCACTAGCCATGAGCTAAGTTTTTCACCTTTCCCAGCATCCTTTGATTTAAGTCTTTGTTTTGCCATATTCATTAATTGTAAATCAGCTTTGTGACGATGTGATAAGTCCGTGTGCTTAGCGTATGCAATGTCGTGGTGCATACAAGCTTCATCCAACTTGTTGATACCTCGGTCACCGCGTAATAAACGTTTCTGGAGTTTAGTTCCTGGTCCGCAATAATTATATCCAGGCAAATGAAGCTCAAACGGTAGATTTTCTATTATACTATTAACTAGTCCACCACCTTGCATTGTACAAACCGCAATGGAAAAATATTCAAAAAAAATTGATTAATATACTTATTAAGTCAATCCACTAATGCAGCTTTGTCAATCCAACTATTTTCATTATTGCTAAGACCCAACCATTTTACGTAAAGTTTTGTTCCTTTCTTTTTTAAAACTTTCTCTATCAAATAAACACCAGGATAGTTTGATTTTTGAAGTTCTTGTTCATAAAAGGTTCCTAATATAGCTTGCTTTCGTTGATCTTGTATATGGTATGTCACTGGTATTGTATTATTAATCTTCTTTACAGTAAAAAGTTCTGTTGACCAATTAGGAGTATAACCTTTCTCAAAATTGTGTTTGTATTTGCTGATACGAACATAATCACCAATTTTAAACTTAGGTTTACATGGAATAGATACATGTTTATATGCTTTCAAAATATTTTCTTTTATTACTTGCTCATTACACTTGTTTACATCGATTGGTTTTAACTTAATAGTTCGATGTTTTGTGTTGTTATACGATTCCAGTATAACTTCTAATGGTTTACCCAGCCACTTATAGTTTCCATTGAGGCTAAAATATTTGTACAATTTATTTTTTATGGTTTTAATTAGTCGCTCAACAATTGATGCTTTTTTGGTAGAAAACGATGAGTAATGGTTAATTTTGTATGTTTTCATGAGCGCTTGAAATGTGTTATTATAAAACTCTGTCCCCATATCAGTTTGTAAATTATCAGGTTTTCGATGAGTGTTAAGTAATATACGTTCAAATGCATGAGTCACATCAAGTCTATTTTTAGATTTTAGCGGCTGCGTCCAAGCATATTTTGAGAAGCAATCGATCACTATTAAAATGTAATTGTAGCCTTTGTTATATTTTCTTAGATTTTGCATGTCCATCAAATCAGCTTGCCACAAGTCGTCAATACTTTTTAGAACAACAGAACGTCGAAGGAAATTTCTTCGTGCAGTTTTGTGTATTTCATTTACAATTTGCTGTTTTGACATAATTTACAGCTTTTTAAACAATTTATCATCTGCTTTAGTATAAAACTTATCTTCCAAATGATTCAAATCCTCTGGTATCTTTGCTTTTAAAGTAGCTTGAACTGTTTTTTTTGCATCTAACGCGAGCTGAGAACGTAATGCACCAATTAGTCTATTTAATTCATGTATCGTATTAGAACTTATTCGATCTACGTAATCCTTGTTCACGGCATCGTCTCCATCTACGGGAGATTGGATTCCCTTCAGTCTTGATCCTTTCAAATCAAAATCCCCGCTTTCTGATTTTAACAATGCGTTATCATTAAATTCAAATAAATCTGAAAAACGCAATCTCTTGTGAATAAAATGACCGAATTTGTCTACATTCATCTTTAAGATGTATTGTTTTGAAAGGTTGACAGTAAAATGAAACACAGATGATTTATGTATTTATTATATTACTTTCACGCAATTCCTCTATTATAGATATAATTTCGTTGTTTACCCCTGTGTTACCAGCATCTTGAGATGCAATTAACAATTTTAGCCGTTCTACCAATTCATTAGGATCATCCCAATATATAAAATCTACATTCTTCTTCCACATCTTTGTTAAGGGCAGTCCTTTCCCTTGGGATTGTGTAAAAAGCGGTTTAATAATTTGTAAATATTTTACACCCTTATTACTTTTTATCGGTTTACTTGGATCATAATCTCGACGATGTGCATTAGTATCAAGTAGCATTAATTTATAATGTTGCATATCACTCCCTGTAACCAAACTCAAATCTACATCCTTTTTTAGTAGCAACTGTTTTAATCCAGGCGTACTTCGGTACTTGCGATCTGCCACTGTGATATATTCGTCATTGACAATTATGCGAGCAGATCCCAACATCAACTTTCCATGTTCGTATCTGACACCAAATGGAATATCTGCTAACGCTTCTGGAGAAACTGACCAGGATGTTGTGTTACAATCTTGTTTTTTTTCGCCTAGTGATTTATAGGAGGAGTCACTGTCGACTTCAGAGTCATAATCGTCTGTATCATTGCTTCCTTTGTCACTGAGAACTTCTTTCTGCAAAGTTTTATCAATAAATGGAACTTCAATTTCTTCATCTTCGATATTTTGTGAAGCAGATTGTTTACTGACATTGGCAATTAAGTTTAAAGGTTCTGTCACAGGCTTGAAAACTGATTCCAGCGCTTCTTTATTATTTATTTCAATATCCTTCATTTTTCGTACTTTTTTCTTCACGGCTTCTGTCGCTTCAACGATTTGTCTTTTCAAAGATTTTTCCATGTTGATAAAGTAGATAGTGATTGATTAAATATCGTAAGTAGAATAATTAGAAAAGCTAGGGTAACGGATTTAAATAACAATGATTTAATCAAAAACTACAAATGTGTCAAATTTATTTCTATAACAGCCTTTATTTTTAGGGCAATCTTTATTAATCACTACAAAACTGAAGGGATCGTTCCATATTTTTGAACACATTTCACGAAATTGAACCCATGACATATCAGTGTTGACATGTTCTTCGTATATGTGCTTCAAATTAATTTCGTCTTGTTTAAAAAGTATGATTAAGTTCGCGTTGTCCCTTATTAATTGTTTAGGAATTTTACTATACGTTTGATTTAAATAAAAACAATCGATATACTTGTGTCTTCCCATTGCAAAGTAATCACGCATATTGTTTTGATTTTCACAAGCAACATCATCAAATATAATCACAGAGTCGGGTTTTGCGTCCTGAACTCTTAGTATTTCTTCATTTTCCTGATATTTCTGAAACGAAATACCTGGTACTCGTTGCAAAACTTTTTCTAAAAATATGTACTTGGGTTGGTACAGGGTTTTTGAATAAATATAAACATTTCGAAATCTTAAACCATTTTCGTGTATAAGAAGACTAATGAGTAAATTAGTTTTTCCACAATTTGACGGTCCGCAAATTATACAGCGTACTGAATTAGGTAATAATTCACTATGACGGAAATCAGTTTTACAAAATTCATTACATATTATGTTGACATTCAACGATTGTGGTTGTTTTACAAATTTCATGATTATTGTGTGAAACAGTTCAATTAACAATGACTAATATTATTTTAGATTAATCTTTATAAACCCTACCACTACAACTATCCATTTTGCATTACTAACTACTAAACCGAGTCGACCGTTCACGATTGGGCATAGCGAAAAGTGATCCAGAATGCCCAATAATATACTACTAACCCCCTATAGGTCACACTACTGTCCTGAACTAGCCTGATCATACTCGCACGATCGACGGTCGAGTAAAGAGTCGAGTCGATTATCGATTATTGGGCATTCTATACCACTGTCCGGAGCGAGGCGCACTCGCCTCGCGACTTGCCGACAGTGGTATAGAATGCCCAATAATATACTACTGGCAAGGAGGGCCACAAAGCCGCCTCCTGCACGGCCGCCACGCCGCACTGCGCAGTGTGTGCCGCCAGTGGCTGCCCGGCAGGCCACGTGACGAGGGGGAGGATGTGCAATCCTCCCCCCAAGAGGGGCAAAGCGCAGGCGCCGATCGCGCCTGCTGCTAGCACCGTCGTTCCCGAGGCAGGAACGGCGGTGGCGGCGGAGGAGGAGGGTGCGATGTCGATTGATGGATAGGGTCGATCATCGCATCCTCCAGGCGAACACCAACCACTGCAGAACAGCCCAAGACCTGCTGATGCAGACCATGGCTGAGTGGTTGGTGGACTTGGCGGTGGTCGCCGAGCCCTACTCGGTCCCTGGCAATTGGCTGGGCGATCGGGACGGCCTGGTGGCAATAGTGACGCGGTCTTCCACAGACTCCCCTCCCCTCTCGCTTTTAGAGAGAGGACCGGGATACGTGGCCGCCGCGTGGGGAGGTGTGGCCCTGGTAGGGGTCTATTTCTCCCCAAACCGCCCTCTCTCAGACTTTGAGGATTTCCTTGAAGTCCTCACTGCTGTCGTAGGGAGGGCGGCGCCGCGCCAGGTCGTGGTGTTGGGCGACCTGAACGCCAAGTCGGCGGCCTGGGGCAACCCGGCTGCCTCGTGCAACGTCCGGGGACGCGCCGTCGAGTTCTGGGCGGCGTCGTGCGGTGTGTCCCTCCTCAACAGGGGGGCGGTCCACACGTGTGTGCGGCAACAGGGAGGGTCGGTGGTCGACGTCTCGTTTGCCACCCCCGTGCTGGCCGCACGCATTGTAAACTGGCGAGTGGAGACGGTGGAGACCCTGTCGGACCACCGATATGTGCGGTTCGACATCTCCACCCAGGGCCCCCGGGGGGAGATGGCCCGCTCTAGCAGGTCTCCCTTCCCACGGTGGGCTCTGACTCGCCTGGACCGGGAGGCAGCCAAGGAGGCGGCCTTCCTCCAGGACTGGCTGTCTCCCCCCCCTGTCGAGGACGTTCCGGACGTTGACGCCGCAGCGGTCCGCCTCAGGAGATCCTTGACCGAGGTGTGCAACTCCAGCATGCCTCGGTCCCGTCGCCCGCCTCCCCGTCGCGCCGTCTATTGGTGGTCGGAGGAACTGGCGGAGCTCCGGGCCACCTGCGTGGCGGCCAGAAGGGCCTACACGCGGAGCCGACGGCGCAGCGTCCGTAGTCAAGCAGACGAAGACCGCCTCTACGCTTCTTACAGAGAGGCTCAGACGGTCCTCAAGTCGGCTATGGGCGCTGCCAAGGACTCGGCGAGGGCCGAGATGCTGGAGGGTCTCGACAGAGACCCGTATGGGCGACCATACAGGGCGGCGCGGAACCAACTGCGGCCCCATGGTCCCCCTCTGACAGAGACCCTCGAGCCAGCGTTGCTGGATGGGGTGGTCCGGTCCCTGTTTCCGCGCAGGACCGACTTCACCCCACCAACGATGGACCCCCCGCAGGAGGCGGCTTCACCGCCGGAGGAGGAGGTGCCCCCGGTGACGGCAGAGGAGTTTTACGCGGGAGTACTCAGCCTCCGCGCCAAGAAGACGGCCCCTGGGCCAGACGGCGTCCCTGCACGAGTGGTGGCCATAGCTGCCGCTCAAATGGAGGATAGATTTCGGGACCTCTTCAGCGCGTGCCTTACGGCTGGGAGGTTCCCGAAACTGTGGAAGGAGGGGCAGCTATGCCTCCTCCGAAAGGAGGGACGCCCGGCGGATTCCCCCTCGGCATACCGGCCCATCGTTCTGCTCGATGAGGTCGGTAAATTGTTCGAGGGGATCATTGCCTCCCGGCTGAATAGCCACCTGCGGAGGGTAGGGCCGGACCTATCGGACGCCCAGTTCGGTTTCCGACAGGGGCGTTCGACCATCGACGCGCTGGCCCTACTCAAGGGCCAGGTGAAGGGGGCGGTAGAGGCCGGGGACGGAGTGCTGGCGGTGTCATTCGACATAGCCAACGCCTTCAACTCCGTCCCCCACTCGACCATATTGGAGGCACTCCGATATCACGGAGTGCCCCAATACTTGCGGAGCCTTCTGGCCAGCTACCTGGAGGACCGAGGGGTCCTCCTTGTCGACAAAATGGCCAGGTTGCGCAGATACAGCGCGGAGTCTGGTGTTCCGCAGGGGTCAGTCTTAGGACCCCCCCTGTGGAACATCGGCTTCGACTGGCTGCTGCGGGGAGCCCTCCTCCAGGGCACGAGTGTCATCTGTTACGCGGATGACACTCTCCTCACTGCCCGGGGGAGGAACTTCGGGGAGGCGGCCTGTATGGCATCGGCCGGCGGGTCATGCGCGATGCCGGCGCCTATATGCCGGCATCCTGAGAAGCATGGCCCTGTACGGGGCCCCCATCTGGGCAGACTCCCTGCATAGGAGGGAGAACGCGACGGCGATGCGCCGGCCCCAAAGGGCCATTGCACTGCGGGTGGCGAGGGCCTACCGCTCGGTGGGCTTTTCGGCGGCGTGCGCTCTGGCTGGCACCCCTCCTTGGGAGCTGGAGGCGTGGGTGCTCGCCAGAGTGTACGAATGGACGGCGCGGCGAAAAGCCCTCGGGGAGCGCCCCGTCGCGGAAGAGCGGGAGGCCGTGCGGCGGGAGGCGAGGGACGCCATCATCGTCCATTGGACGCAGGACCTCGCCTCCGCCACTTTTGGCCGCCGAACCCTGGACGCGCTCGGCCCAGTCCTGCGGGAATGGCTCGAGCGGCCCCACGGTTTCCTCTCATTCCGTCTGGTGCAGGTGCTCTCAGGCCACGGCTGTTTCGGCACGCACCTGCACCGGATCGGGAGGGAGGAGACTCCGGCGTGCCACGACTGCGGCGCGGCGGAGGACACGGCACAGCACACGCTCGAAGTGTGCCCGGCTTGGTCTGAGCCGCGACGCATTCTGACTGCGGAGATCGGACAGGACCTCTCACTTCCCAGCGTGGTCAACTCTATGCTGGAGAGTGAGGGGTCCTGAGCAGCGGTCGCCTCCTTTTGCGAGGACGTCATCTCGCAAAAGGAGGCGGCGGAGCGCGCGCGTGAGGACGACCCTCTCGCTGCGCCGCTCCGAAGACGGAGAAGAGGTCGGAGAAGACGCCGTCTTCTCCCTCCTCATGTTGGTGATAGGCGGGCGACAGACGCGGGGGCGCCTCCGCCCGCATTGCACTCTACACCACCTCCGCCGGTCATTCCCGGCCCTCCCCCCTCACGGGGAGGGCGTGTAGGGCCCGCCGTGTAGGCGGGCGTACGTCGGAGAGGGACTGGACGTAAAGGCTATGCCGATCTCCCAGTCCCCCTCCACTCAGACGATGCGGGAATGCCGCTGGGTTGTTTTAGTGGGTATACCGGGCCCTGGCCCGGGGAGTCCCACATACCCCCCCCATTCCCCCAATGGGAGGGTATGCGTAATGCATTTTTTCCCAGCGCAAACAAAAAAAAAAAAAAAAAAAAAGGTTAGGTTAAGGCGGAGAAGAGGTCGGAGAAGACGCCGTCTTCTCCCTCCTCATGGTGGTGATAGGCGGGCGACAGGCGCGGGGGCGCCTCCGCCCGCATTGCACTCTACACCACCTCCGCCGGTCATTCCCGGCCCTCCCCCCTCACGGGGAGCGCGTGTAGGGCCCGCCGTGTAGGCGGGCGTACGTCGGAGAGGGACTGGACGCAAAGGCTATGCCGATCTCCCAGTCCCCCTCCACTCAGACGATGCGGGAATGCCGCTGGGTTGTTTTAGTGGGTATACCGGGCCTTGGCCCGGGGAGTCCCACATACCTCTCCCATTCCCCCAATGGGAGGGTATGCGTAATGCATTTTTTCCCAGCGCAAACAAAAAAAAAAAAAAAAAAAAAAAAAAGGTTAGGTTAGGTTAGGTTGGGGGGGGGGACCCCCCACAGAGCTTGCGTCCACGTCGCGTCCCCTGGAAACGACCCAGTTCTGTCACCGTAACGGAGTGGCAGACTGGGATCGGCCAAAGTGCTCTGTGCTTCGTAGCTATCATTTTATTCTTGCGGTTTTAAGCTACGATCTTGCGGAATGTCGAAACCCTCGCGGGACGCCTTCGGGCGTTTCCTCCCAAAAGGCCCTTCTCAGGGCCAACCAAAAGGCCCTTCTCAGGGCCAACCCAAAGGCCCTTCTCAGGGCCACTCCGACGCTTCGGCGTCAGAGGCAAGCCGCGCGCCGTCTGCGGCTATCTTCTCTGAAGATGCGGTCGAGTTTTTGGACTCTGACGACGAGTCCGTCACGAGCGTCTCGGATGCGGGCGACTCCCGGTCGCGGAAGCGGGCCTTTCTCGGGTCCGAGGGCTCTTCGGGCTCGGCTAGGCAGTCGAGGGCAAAAAGGCCAACGACAGTCGCGGACACCCATGTGGTGGGTCTCGCTGACGCCCAACGCCAGCTTGACCTGTCTCGGCGGGCACTACACCAGCAGGAGCTGGAGGAGCGGGTCGTCGCGAAGGAGCAACGGGCGCGTGCTGCTCGGGCCAAGTCCGGGTACGGCGCGTCCCGCGTTCTGTACGCGGACCACTCCTTGGCCGAGCTGCAACGGATGGCGGAGGAGGACGAAGAGGAGATCGCGGAGGTCGCCTCCAAGTCCACTAATCTAAAGGGCACCTTCCAGAAGGCCCTTAAGTGCCGGGCTGCTAGCATGCGCGGCATCATAGAGGAGCTCGTTAAGAGGAAGACGAGCGAAGAAACGCGGCAGCTGCAGGCGAGGGTCGATCGCCTGCAGTCGGAGGTCAGCCAGCTTCATCAGAAGCTGGCCGATGTCACGGCTCGGCCAATTCAGGCCGAACCGACACCTGCGGCAGAGGCCCCCGCCTCCAACCTTGAGGAAGTCTTCCGCAAGGTGGTTATGGAGGAGAGGGCCTTCACTAGAGCCTGCTTAGCAGGCATTGAGGACCGGCTCTTACCGGAGAAGCGCCTCCGACCACCGCTTGCCGCGGACGAGAGGCGAGTCGAGCCGGGTCCGTCCTCGCAAGGGGAGGACGCCCTTCTCCCTTCGGCTACTCCGTCCGACCAGCAGGGTTGGACCGAAGTGGTCCGAAAGGGGAAGGGCAAAGGGAAGAAGACGGCGACGGCCGTACCTGCCGTCACCGCCACGCAGCCCAGCGAGTCGCAGCAGTCGAAGGCGACTGGGAAGGGAAAGAGGAGGGGCAGGGGCAGGGGCAGAAAGGCGGCAACGGCCGTCCCTGCCGTCCCCGCGACCACGCCGCCCAGCCAGCCGCAGGCGACTGGCAAGGAGCAGAGCAGGAGGAAACTGGTTCCCCCAAAGACCGCGGCCGTCGTAGTGACACTCACCGCGGAGGCCGCGGAGCGAGGGGAGACATACATGTCTATTTTGATGCGGGCGCGTGCCAACGCCGATCCCACCCAACTGGGGATCGGCAAAGTTTCTTGCCGGAGGACCCAAACCGGGGCTCGCCTTTTCGAGTTTCCTGGGGCGGAGGGCAGTGCCAACGCTGACCTCTTTGCAGCCAAGCTGCAAGAGGTCATCGCGGACGCTGCCAAGGTGGCCCGACCGGTCAAGTCGGCGGCCATCGAGGTGACCGACCTCGACGATTCGGTCACCAAGGAGGAGGTGGTAGCGGCGGTCGCAGCCATTGGGGGCTGCGGCGTCACAGCGGTGCAGGGCCGGGACATCAGGCCCGGCCGCGGTGGCATGGGCACTATTCGTCTCCAGTGCCCAGTCGCCGCTGCCAAAGCCGTCCTTGATAAAGGACGGCTTCTTGTGGGCTTCAGCTCGGGTGCGGTCCGGGCACTTGTAGACCAGCCTCTGCGCTGCTACAGGTGCTGCGGCATCGGACACACCCGAGCCCTTTGCCCGTCGGCGGTCGACAGGTCTCTGACCTGTTACCGCTGCGGCAAAGAGGGCCACAAAGCCGCCTCCTGCACGGCCGCAACTCCGCACTGCGCGGTCTGTGCCGCCAGTGGGTGCCCGGCAGGCCACGTGATGAGGGGGAGGATGTGCAATCCTCCCCAAAAGAGGGGTAAAGCACAGGCGCCGGTCGTGCCTGCTGCTAGCACCGTCGTTCGCGAGGCTGGAACGGCGGTGGCAGCGGAGGAGGGGGATGCGATGTCGACTTAATTAGGTCGAACATCGCATCCTCCCAATAGTGTCGCGGTCTTCCACAGACTCCCCTCCCCTCTCGCTTTAGAGAGGGGACCGGGATACGTGGCCGCCGCGGCAGCATTCGCCTCCTTTTGCGAGGACGTCATCTCGCAAAAGGAGGCGGCGGAGCGCGCGCGGGAGGTGAACCCTCTCGCTGCGCCGCTCCGAAGGCGGAGAAGAGGTCGGAGAAGAAGCCGTCTTCTCCCTCCTCATGGTGGTGTAGGCGGGCGACAGGCGCGGGGGCGCCTCCGCCCGCACTGCACTCTACACCACCCTCGCCGGTCATTCCCGGCCCTCCCCCAACGGGGAGGGCGTGAAGGGCCCGCCGTGCAGGCGGGCGTACGTCGGAGAGGGACTGGACGTAAAGGCTATGCCGATCTCCCAGTCCCCCTCCACTCTGACGATGCGGGAATGCCGCTGGGTTGTTTTAGTGGGTATACCGGGTCAGCCCGGGGAGTCCCACATACCCCTCCCATTCCCCCAATGGGAGGGTATGCGTAATGCATTTTTTCCCAGCGCAAACAAAAAAAAAAAAAAAAAAAAAAAAAAAGGTTAGGTTGGGGGACCCCCCACAGAGCTTGCGTCCACGTCGCGTCCCCTGGAAACGAACCAGTTCTGTCACCGTAACGGAGTGGCAGACTGGGGTTCGGCCAAAGTGCTCTGTGCTTCGTAGTTATCTTTTTATCCTTGCCTTGTTTTAACTGCGATCTTGCGGTGGCTATGCCTTCAACCCCGCGGGACGCCTTCGGGCGTTTTTTTAAAACCCAAAGGCCCTTCTCAGGGCCAACCCAAAGGCCCTTCTCAGGGCCAACCAAAAGGCCCTTCTCAGGGCCAACCCAAAGGCCCTTCTCAGGGCCAACCAAAAGGCCCTTCTCAGGGCCAACCCAAAGGCCCTTCTCAGGGCCAACCAAAAGGCCCTTCTCAGGGCCAACCCAAAGGCCCTTCTCAGGGCCAACCAAAAGGCCCTTTTCAGGGCCACTCCGAAGCCTCGGAGTCAGAGGCTAGCCGCGCGCCGTCTGCGGCTAGCTTCTTTGAAGGAGTAGACCAGTTTCTGGACTCCGATGACGAGTCCGTCATCAGCGTCGATTCCCGGTCGCGGAAGCGGGCCTTCCGTAAGGAGGGGTCCGAGGGCTCCTCGGGCTCAGGCAGGCAGTCGAAGGCCAAAAAGCCAACGATAGCCGCGGACACCCACGACTTTGGTCTTGCGGACGCCCAACGCCAGCTCGACCTGGCTCGGCGGGAGCTGCACCAGCAGGAGCTGGAGGAGCGGGTCGTCGCGAAGGAGCAACGGGCGCGTGCTGCTCGGGCCAAGTCCGGGTACGGCGCGTCACGCGTTCTGTACGCAGACCATTCCCTGGTCGAGCTGGAGCGAATGGCGGAGGAGGACGAAGAGGAGATCGTGGAGGTCGCCTCAAAGTCCTCAAATCTGAAAGGGACTTTTCAGAAGGCCCTAAAATGTCGGGCCGCAAGCATGTGCGGCATCGTGTCGGAGCTGGTCAAGCGGAAGACGACCGACGAAACGCAGCAACTGCAGGCGACAGTCGATCGCCTGCAGTTGGAGGTCAGCCAGCTTCATCAGAAGCTGGCCGACGTCACGGCTGGAGGGCCACAAAGCCGCCTCCTGCACGGTCGCCACGCCGCACTGCACAGTTTGTGCTGCCAGCGGCTGCCCGGCAGGCCACGTGACGAGGGGGAGGATGTGCAATCCTCCCCCCAAGAGGGGCAAAGCGCAGGCGCCTATCATGCCTGCTGCTAGCACCGCGCGTTCCGAGGCAGGAACGGCGGTGGCAGCGGAGGAGGGGGATGCGATGTCGACTTAATTAGGTTGACCATCGCATCCTCCCAATAGTGTCGCGGTCTTCCACGGACTCCCCTCCCCTCTCGCTTTCGAGAGAGGACCGGGATACGTGGCCGCCGCGGCAGCATTCGCCTCCTTTTGCGAGGACGTCATCTCGCAAAAGGAGGCGACGGAGCGCGCGCGTGAGGACGACCCTCTCGCTGCGCCGCTCCGAAGGCGGAGAAGAGGTCGGAGAAGAAGCCGTCTTCTCCCTCCTCATGGTGGTGTAGGCGGGCGACAGGCGCGGGGGCGCCTCCGCCCGCACTGCACTCTACACCACCCTCGCCGGTCATTCCCGGCCCTCCCCCAACGGGGAGGGCGTGAAGGGCCCGCCGTGCAGGCGGGCGTACGTCGGAGAGGGACTGGACGTAAAGGCTATGCCGATCTCCCAGTCCCCCGCCACTCAGACGATGCGGGAATGCCGCTGGGTTGTTTTAGTGGCTCAGGCAGGCAGTCGAAGGCCAAAAAGCCGACGATAGCCGCGGACACCCACGACTTTGGTCTTGCGGACGCCCAACGCCAGCTCGACCTGGCTCGGCGGGAGCTGCACCAGCAGGAGCTGGAGGAGCGGGTCGTCGCGAAGGAGCAACGGGCGCGTGCTGCTCGGGCCAAGTCCGGGTACGGCGCGTCCCGCGTTCTGTACGCAGACCATTCCCTGGTCGAGCTGGAGCGAATGGCGGAGGAGGACGAGGAGGAGATCGTGGAGGTCGCCTCAAAGTCCTCAAATCTGAAAGGGACTTTTCAGAAGGCCTTAAAATGTCGGGCCGCGAGCATGCGCGGCATCGTGTCGGAGCTGGTCAAGCTGGCCGACGTCACGGCTCGGCCAATTCGGGCCGAACCGACACCTGCGGCAGAGGCCCCCGCCTCCAACCTTGAGGACGTCATCCGCAAGGTGGTTTTGGAGGAGAGGGCCTTCACCAGAGCCTGCTTGGCAGGAATTGAGGACCGGCTCTTGCCGGAGAAGCGCCTCCGACCGCCGCTTGCCGCGGACGAGAGGCGAGGCGAGCCGGGTCCTTCCTCGCAAGGGGAGGACGCCCTTCTCCCTTCGGCTACTCCGTCCGACCAACAGGGTTGGACCGAAGTGGTCCGGAAGGGGAAGGGCAAGGGGAAGAAGACGGCGACGGCCGTCCCTGCCGTCACCGCCACCACGCAGCCCAGCCAGTCGCAGGCGACTGGGAAGGGAAAGAGGAGGGGCAGGGGCAGAAAGGCGGCAACGGCCGCCCTTGCCGTCCCCGCCATCACGCCGCCCAGCCAGTCGCAGGCGACCGGCAGAGAGCAGAGGAAGGGGAAACTGGTTCCCCCAAAAACCGCGGCCGTCGTGGTGACGCTCACTGCGGAGGCCGCGGAGCGAGGGGAGACCTATATGTCGATTTTGATGCGGGCTCGTGCGAATGCCGATCCCACCCAACTGGGGATCGGCAAAGTCTCTTGCCGGAGGACCCAAGCCGGGGCTCGTATTTTTGAGTTCCCAGGAGCGGAGGGCAGCGCCAACGCTGACCTCTTTGCAGCCAAGCTGCAAGAGGTCATCGCGGACGCTGCCAAGGTGGCCCGACCAGTCAAGTCGGCGGCCATCGAGGTGACCGACCTCGACGATTCGGTCACCAAGGAGGAGGTGGTGGCGGCGGTCGCAGCCATTGGGGGCTGCGGCGTCACGGCGGTGCAAGGCCGGGACATCAGACCCGGCCGCGGCGGCATGGGCACTATCAGGCTCGAGTGCCCAGTCGCCGCTGCCAAAGCCGTCCTTGAAAAGGGACGGCTCCTTGTCGGGTTCAGCTCGGGTGCAGTCCGAGCACTGGCCGACCAGCCCCTGCGCTGCTACAGGTGCTGCGGCATCGGGCACACCCGAGCCCTGTGCCCGTCAGCGGTCGACCGGTCTCTGAGCTGCTACCGCTGCGGCAAGGAGGGCCACAAAGCCGCCTCCTGCACGGTCGCCACGCCGCACTGCACAGTTTGTGCTGCCAGCGGCTGCCCGGCAGGCCACGTGACGAGGGGGAGGATGTGTAATCCTCCCCCCAAGAGGGGCAAAGCGCAGGCGCCTATCATGCCTGCTGCTAGCACCGCGCGTTCCGAGGCAGGAACAGCGGTGGCAGCGGAGGAGGGGGATGCGATGTCGACTTAATTAGGTTGACCATCGCATCCTCCCAATAGTGTCGCGGTCTTCCACGGACTCCCCTCCCCTCTCGCTTTCGAGAGGGGACCGGGATACGTGGCCGCCGCGGCAGCATTCGCCTCCTTTTGCGAGGACGTCATCTCGCAAAAGGGGGCGACGGAGCGCGCGCGTGAGGACGACCCTCTCGCTGCGCCGCTCCGAAGGCGGAGAAGAGGTCGGAGAAGAAGCCGTCTTCTCCCTCCTCATGGTGGTGTAGGCGGGTGACAGGCGCGGGGGCGCCTCCGCCCGCACTGCACTCTACACCACCCTCGCCGGTCATTCCCGGCCCTCCCCCGTCACGGGGAGGGCATGAAGGGCCCGCCGTGTAGGCGGGCGAACGTCGGAGAGGGACTGGACGTAAAGGCTACGCCGATCTCCCAGTCCCCCTCCACTCAGACGATGCGGGAATGCCGCTGGGTTGTTTTAGTGGGTATACCGGGTCTTGGCCCGGGGAGTCCCACATACCCCTCCCATTCCCCCAATGGGAGGGTATGCGTAATGCATTTTTTCCCAGCGCAAACAAAAAAAAAAAAAAAAAAAAAGGTTAGGTTGGGGGACCCCCCACAGAGCTTGCGTCCACGTCGCGTCCCCTGGAAACGACCCAGTTCTGTCACCGTAACGGAGTGGCAGACTGGGGTTCGGCCAAAGTGCTCTGTGCTTCGTAGTTATCTTTTTATCCTTGCCTTGTTTTAACTGCGATCTTGCGGTGGCTATGCCTTCAACCCCGCGGGACGCCTTCGGGCGTTTTTTAAAACCCAAAGGCCCTTCTCAGGGCCAACCAAAAGGCCCTTCTCAGGGCCAAACAAAAGGCCCTTCTCAGGGCCAAGCCAAAGGCCCTTCTCAGGGCCAACCAAAAGGCCCTTCTCAGGGCCAACCAAAAGGCCCTTCTCAGGGCCAACCCAAAGGCCCTTCTCAGGGCTAACCAAAAGGCCCTTTTCAGGGCCACTCCGAAGCCTCGGAGTCAGAGGCTAGCCGCGCGCCGTCTGCGGCTAGCTTCTTTGAAGGAGTAGACCAGTTTCTGGACTCCGATGACGAGTCCGTCATCAGCGTCGATTCCCGGTCGCGGAAGCGGGCCTTCCGTAAGGAGGGGTCCGAGGGCTCCTCGGGCTCAAGCAGGCAGTCGAAGGCCAAAAAGCCGACGATAGCCGCGGACACCCACGACTTTGGTCTTGCGGATGCCCAACGCCAGCTCGACCTGGCTCGGCGGGAGCTGCACCAGCAGGAGCTGGAGGAGCGGGTCGTCGCAAAGGAGCAACGGGCGCGTGCTGCTCGGGCTAAGTCCGGGTACGGCGCGTCCCGCGTTCTGTACGCAGACCATTCTCTGGTCGAGCTGGAGCGAATGGCGGAGGAGGACGAGGAGGAGATCGTGGAGGTCGCCTCAAAGTCCTCAAATCTGAAAGGGACTTTTCAGAAGGCCCTAAAATGTCGGGCCGCGAGCATGCGCGGCATCGTGTCGGAGCTGGTCAAGCGGAAGACGACCGACGAAACGCAGCAACTTCAGGCGACAGTCGATCGCCTGCAGTTGGAGGTCAGCCAGCTTCATCAGAAGCTGGCCGACGTCACGGCTCGGTCAATTCGGGCCGAACCGACACCTGCGGCAGAGACCCCCGCCTCCAACCTTGAGGACGTCATCCGCAAGGTGGTTTTGGAGGAGAGGGCCTTCACCAGAGCCTGCTTGGCAGGAATTGAGGACCGGCTCTTGCCGGAGAAGCGCCTCCGACCGCCGCTTGCCCCGGACGAGAGGCGAGGCGAGCCGGGTCCGTCCTCGCAAGGGGAGGACGCCCTTCTCCCTTCGGCTACTCCGTCCGACCAGCAGGGTTGGACCGAAGTGGTCCGGAAGGGGAAGGGCAAGGGGAAGAAGACGGCGACGGCCGTCCCTGCCGTCACCGCCACCACGCAGCCCAGCCAGTCGCAGGCGACTGGGAAGGGAAAGAGGAGGGGCAGGGGCAGAAAGGCGGCAACGGCCGCCCCTGCCGTCCCCGCCATCACGCCGCCCAGCCAGTCGCAGGCGACCGGCAGGGAGCAGAGGAAGGGGAAACTGGTTCCCCCAAAAACCGCGGCCGTCGTGGTGACGCTCACTGCGGAGGCCGCGGAGCGAGGGGAGACCTATATGTCGATCTTGATGCGGGCGCGTGCGAATGCCGATCCCACCCAACTGGGGATCGGCAAAGTCTCTTGCCGGAGGACCCAAGCCGGGGCTCGTATTTTTGAGTTCCCAGGAGCGGAGGGCAGCGCCAACGCTGACCTCTTTGCAGCCAAGCTGCAAGAGGTCATCGCGGACGCTGCCAAGGTGGCCCGACCAGTCAAGTCGGCGGCCATCGAGGTGACCGACCTCGACGATTCGGTCACCAAGGAGGAGGTGGTGGCGGCAGTCGCAGCCATTGGGGGCTGCGGCGTCACGGCGGTGCAAGGCCGGGACATCAGACCCGGCCGCGGCGGCATGGGCACTATCAGGCTCGAGTGCCCAGTCGCCGCTGCCAAAGCCGTCCTTGAAAAGGGACGGCTCCTTGTCGGATTCAGCTCGGGTGCAGTCCGAGCACTGGCCGACCAGCCCCTGCGCTGCTACAGGTGCTGCGGCATCGGGCACACCCGAGCCCTGTGCCCGTCAGCGGTCGACCGGTCTCTGAGCTGCTACCGCTGCGGTAAGGAGGGCCACAAAGCCGCCTCCTGCACGGTCGCCACGCCGCACTGCGCAGTTTGTGCTGCCAGCGGCTGCCCGGCAGGCCACGTGACGAGGGGGAGGATGTGCAATCCTCCCCCCAAGAGGGGCAAAGCGCAGGCGCCTATCATGCCTGCTGCTAGCACCGCGCGTTCCGAGGCAGGAACGGCGGTGGCAGCGGAGGAGGGGGATGCGATGTCGACTTAATTAGGTCGACCATCGCATCCTCCCAATAGTGTCGCGGTCTTCCACGGACTCCCCTCCCCTCTCGCTTTCGAGAGGGAACCGGGATACGTGGCCGCCGCGGCAGCATTCGCCTCCTTTTGCGAGGACGTGATCTCGCAAAAGGGGGCGACGGAGCGCGCGCGTGAGGACGACCCTCTCGCTGCGCCGCTCCGAAGGCGGAGAAGAGGTCGGAGAAGAAGCCGTCTCCCTCCTCATGGTGGTGTAAGCGGGCGACAGGCGCGGGGGCGCCTCCGCCCGCACTGCACTCTACACCACCCTCGCCGGTCATTCCCGGCCCTCCCCTTCACGGGGAGGGCATGAAGGGCCCGCCGTGCAGGCGGGCGGACGTCGGAGAGGGACTGGACGTAAAGGCTACGCCGATCTCCCAGTCCCCCTCCACTCAGACGATGCGGGAATGCCGCTGGGTTGTTTTAGTGGGTATACCGGGTCAGCCCGGGGAGTCCCACATACCCCTCCCATTCCCCCAATGGGAGGGTATGCGTAATGCATTTTTTCCCAGCGCAAACAAAAAAAAAAAAAAAAAAAAAAAAAAAAGGTTAGGTTAGGTTTTTTTTTTTTTTTTTTTTTTTTTGATTTGGCAGGAGTGGGAAATCCTCATGGACGCCCCAACAGCCTCACACTGTGAGACGATCGGGGCAGTGCCGGACTCTTACCGGCTAAAACCCACTCCTGCCACGCTAGTTGTCCTCTGACATTGTCAGAGCCATTGTTTAGCGATTTAATCTTTTTTGTTTTAACTTTATTCATTTATTGTCTAGAAATATGGAGGTGAACTGTACTACATTGTACTCTATAACTATACTCTAATGCTATAACTATCAAATATGTAATTTTACGAAGGTATAGGACGTTCGGTTTTTAGTTTTTTATCTCAATGTGTTTTTTTTTTTTTTTTTTTTTTTTTTTTTTCTTCTTAGGTTTAGGTACTTAAACTATATACTGACTATATAACTAAGTATCCTTATTAACTAGTCTTATTTCTATTTATTACTATAATTCCTACTTGTCTACAATATTCTAAGAACTGTTTTCTTTTCCGTCCTAACAATAAGCCTGGGACAGTTTCAGTGGCTAGTTTCACATCTAGTTGATGTTCCACTTCGTACCGAACCGTGGCGGTTATGGGGCATTCCAGGAGTATGTGCGGAACTGTTTCATCTACCCCCGGCTCACAGGCACACGATGAATTCTCTTTACACTTGAAGCGTTTCAGGTATGCAGAGAATCCACCGTGCCCCGTGAGGATTTGAGTGATCACGCTATTCAGTTCCATTTTCCGAACTACACTGTACGCCGCTACCGCATCAGGGAAGAACAGCTTTGTTCCAGAGGCTGTTGCCCCCGACTTATATCTCTCGTTCCATTCGTCAAGCGACCCCATACGGATCTGCCGTTTGACGAATGAAACGGGGCATAGATCGTAGTCCGGCCTCTTCTTCGACCCCAGGGCGGCTTCCTTCGCGAGTTGGTCCGCTCGCTCGTTGCCCTCCAGTCCTGCGTGGGCTTTAATCCAGAACAAGGAGACACTCTTGTTCTGGAGCTTGCAGCGTCTTATGGTGTCCCTTGTTTCCACAGCTAGAGGATGGGGGGCACTGACGTTGGTAATGGTCTGGAGAGCCGCCATGGAGTCGCTGAAGATGCCGAACGTTTTTTCCCTGTGTTTGAGCGCCTCCGCCGCCGCTCTTTGCAGGGCCAATAGTTCCGCCTGATAGACGGTACAGTACGACGGCAAAGTAAGTTTGAGGGCCTTTGTTTCGGTGGCACTATTCCACAAGGATAGGGCCGCTCCGACCTTGCCCTCAATCTTACTGCCGTCGGTGAAGATGCGCACAGCGAAGTCGTTGTGGTTATTGTATTGCTCCTCGTCTATCAGGCTGCCGAACTGTAGAGTGGTCTGTTCTGCGGGGTGCGGGGCTTCTATTGCTGGAGCCATCCGCTCGACCTCCCTGTCTCCTAGTAAGGTCTGGGGCACGCCCCTCTTGGCTTCGTAAAGTGAAGCAATTTCCCTTATCCGAATGTCAAGAGGGAGTATCCCAGCCAGCACCAGTGCCGAGTTCAGGGAGACCGTGCGGTAGGCTTTACACAGCTTTTGCGCAAACCCTCTTTGGACCACATTAAACTGCTTTTTGACCCCTACTTTGTTGGCGGCCGGTGCCCATGCGCCCGCGGCGTACAGTATAGTTGGCTCCACTGCTGCGTTATAAATGGTCCGGATCACTTCGGGGTGCAGACCCCAACTTACTCGAGCTGCCCTGGCCAGCTGCTTGTACACAGCTATCGCCTTTTTACAGACGACAGCTATGTGTTTGCTAAAGGTGAGTTTAGCGTCGATTGTGAGGCCCAATATCTTGACATCTTGGGACATTCCAATGTCGACCCCTCCCATGCTCAAGCGTGGCGTATCATATTTCAGCCTCCGCGTTAGAACCATCGCACAAGTTTTATGCGGTGCGAATTTGAGCTTATTTTTGACGCCCCACGCTCGAACATGTTCGAGGGCGGCATTGGCCTGCCCCTCGATATCCACTGCCGATTCACCGTCAAACACCATGACGACGTCGTCGGCGAACGCCTGGCAGTAGACACCTCTGCTCTCCAGCTGCTTCAGGAGCGGGTCCAGCAACAAATTCCAAAATATTGGTCCCCCAATCGACCCCTGGACGCAACCTTTGCTGGTCGATCTTCCGCTCTCCTCTCCAGCGTATCTCACGATAACCTTCCTGTCACTGAGATAGCTGCTGACTACTCGTCTCAAATTTACAGGACACTTTTCCTCAGCCAAACGTAGCTTTATAGCGGGCCACCACGCATTGTCGAAGGCTCCCTCTATATCCAGCGACACGATTGTGACAATTTTCTTTAGCGCCAGCTTTGTGCGTATACGCTGTACTAGTGTATAGAGGGAGTCCTCAGTGCTCCTTTGGGGCATAAAGCCGTATTGGCGAGTACTGATCCTTGGCAGAAGGTAGAATTTGAGACGAGCAACCAGCATCTTCTCGTACACTTTCCCTAGGACAGGCAAGAGCCCAATCGGCCTGTAGGACTTTGGTACGGTGTACGAGTCTTTGCCCGGCTTCCTGAGTACAACCACCGTCGCTTCCTTCCAGGTCTTCGGGAAGTGGTGGTACGCCAGGCATTTGTTCAACAGTGACAGGAAGTATTCGGGGTCGCACCTTATAGCCTGAGAGCAGATGTCGGCCGTGAGGCCATCGGCCCCCGGGGCCTTTTTAGGGTTAAACGACGACATGGACCTGTCAAGCTCGCTTTGGGTAAACGGTGGGTCATGCCGTTCATCATGACTCCACTCGTTTACCATCGCTGCCAGTTCTCTGGTTTGGCGGTGGTCCATGTTGTCGTCCTCCTCACGGTCCTCGGGGTAGAAAGTCTCGGCCAACAACCTCACCGAGCCCTTCGCGTCCAGGGCCTTCCCTTCCAATTGCAGTGGCAGGTCCTCTTCTCTTTTGGCAACTCTCCCCATCACTCTGTAGATGCCTTCCCAGACTCCCTCTCTGGTCTGTTTACCACAGAACCCCTTCCAGCTTGTCTCTATGGCTATCTTTACCGCTTCTTGATATTTTTCTTTCTCTTTCAGGTACAGACTGACGACCATCGCTCTCCGGACCGGCGCTGCGTTCCTGATTCGGCGTCTCCTGGTAGCGACCAGCCTCTTCATCTCAGCGAGTTCCTCGGACCACCACGGCATAGTGAGTATTTCTTTAGATTTTTTTGTAGGTATTGTAAGTGTCGATGTATCTATTATAGCTTTTGTATATGTGTTTACTGTTTGGTCTAATTTTTGTATATTGTTAATGTGTGTGAGTTCTTGTATGGTTAAATTATTTTCCAGCATAATTTGAGACAGTTTCTCATGAAAATGTCTCCAATTAGCCTTCTTGGTATTAA
This sequence comes from Melanchra persicariae, assembly GCA_947386135.1. NCBI lineage: Eukaryota > Metazoa > Arthropoda > Insecta > Lepidoptera > Noctuidae > Melanchra > Melanchra persicariae. The sequence goes on from OX376657.1 coordinate 21,418,653, forward strand.
ACTTCCTAGTCGTGCGTTCAATGCTTTTTCCTTTTGATTTTTCTAAACTAATGCCAAATGTTATGCCGTTGTGGTCGGAACTCGTGAGACCCACCTCTATTCGCCAGCCGTCTACCAGGTCCAGCATATCTTCTGAACACGCCGTCACGTCCACGTGGCTGCTGTACCTAACACCGCCCCTTATAGTGTCGAAGGTCGGGGTATCTCCAATGTTGAGAACGTGCAACCCCCACTCCCCTAAAGACCCGCACATTTGCTCTCCCCTCGCGTCTTCGCTTTCGCTACCCCACCAAGTACTCTTCGCATTTGCGTCCCCTCCAATAACCAACCTGCTAGAGCCAATCTCTCGCATTATGTGCTGCATATGCTCCAGGTATGGCTCCGCGGGCTTGTCGGGCTCGAAGTAGAAGGACACCAGCGTGATCGTCCAGGCTCTGGTTCGGACTCCCACCACAACGATGTTGTTTGTGGTGAGTTGCGGGTACTGTAGTATGTCCAAGTCGTGGTCAAAGACAGCGATTGCCGCCTTTACAGTCCCTTCTCCTCCCTCAGAGCTCTGGAAGACCCTTACGCCCTGGTAGCCCTTCATCCTTCTCACCCGACCCACGTAGGGCTCCTGGAGCAACGCCACCGCCACTTTGCGGGTTTGCGCCTCCAACAAGAGTTCGTTGGTGGCGAGTTGGCTGCGTTGCAGGTTGGCCTGGAATATTCGATACTTGGGGGCAGCAGGGACCACCTTAGCAGTACGCTATAGTGGCTCGTGCTAGCGAGTCCCACTTGCGGCGTACGGGGCACTCAGCGCTGAAGGCACTGTGCTCAGTGTTGCTGAGTTTGGCTCTGGTGCAGTTTATGCACTTCGCTGCCTCGCCAAGCTGTCTATCCGGGCAGTCCACTCTGAGATGTGGACCGCCACAGTGGCTGCACAGGTCGGCTGGATCTTTGCAGAACCGCTTTCCATGACCATATGCTAGGCAGCGTGTGCACTGCACCAGAGGCGTCTGGTCTTCGATGCGCACAATCTGGAGGTCTATACGGAGCTTCCCTCCCTCAATGGCTCTTCTCCAGATTGTGGGTGCAACACTAAGCACTATGTGGTTCAGATGGGGGTTGCGTGTCCTCCTTCGGAACTTAATCGATACCCTCGACTCCTCGCCCTCGAGGCCGTGAAAAAGCTCCCGGTTCTGATTCCTGAGGGCTTTCAGGACTTCTTCATCGCGGTGAACCAGCAGTACGTCCCTCAGAATCAGAAGCGGGTCTCTGTTGGCCACTTCCTCGACGACGAGGTTCTCTCCTGCAGCCTCCAGTCGCTCCTTAATTTTTTGTCTCTCCTCCTTTGTCCGACACCCCATGATTACCTTTCGATCCTTAGCTTTCCTCACTCTTTCGACCTGCACCCAGCCTTCCTTCGCGTCAACTGTCTTCCTAACCCGCTCCAAAATTTCGTCACCTGTTTCCATCTCCCGTGTTGAGGAGACAACCACTGAGTGCAGCGTTGCTCGCCCCGGCTCCTGAACCCCGGTCTGGCTTGTGTGCTCTGCCGCCACAGATGCGTAAGTTTTCTCCTCAACACTGGAGATGGTTTTAGTGACCAGCGCCTCTTTCAGTCCTTCCATTTTGGTCAAATGTTCCTTCAATAGGGCACTATTCTCCTCTAGCCGCACCAGAAGCTCTTTTTGTTGGTCGTCAACCTCGCTTGGGTTGGGCAGGCCGGTATGGTCGGTTAATGGAGTGGTCGCAGGAATTGCGGAAGATTTACCTTTCTCCGACTCCTTAACAATCTCGTAGAGCCGGTTTATTGCCCCAAGCACCTCCGTCTTTATTTCGGTTTTTAGGTTGCGAGAGTTGCCCAAATGAAGCTTTGCTTTATTTAGGCAAGCTCTCGCTTCCGCAGTGAGATTTGGGTACTTTTGCTCGGGTTTTTTGGTTGTCACAGCAGTGTCCGCCGAAGCCCGACGCGTCTCCAGAGAACTGGGCATCTTTTTTGTGGTTGTTGGTTGTGGTGGAGTCGCATCTGGCCTTGAGTTGGCAGGGGATTTAGCCTGGGGCTCTGCTCTGCCAGCCTCCCACTCGCCGATGCTTCTCCTTACGCTAAGAAGTGAGGACCTAGCCCTCTCTGTAGATCGCGGCGAGCTCCCGGAGCCCTGTGAGCTCGCGTCCTTTTTAGCCGGCGTGCGGAACATGACTAGTGTCGAGAGGAATCTTCAAACCGCAACGTCAGAGGACAACTATAATAGTAATAGGACTGTATCCCTGTAAAGGGGGGATCAGTACATAAAAGAAGAATGTATATAATTATGAACTAGTGACTAATAAATATAGTCAAGTCAATATTTATTTAAAGAAAATAAAAGTCGGGCTAAATGTAGCAAGTCAGATTAAAATGTGAATGTGCACCTACTTAAGTTTATTTAGGTGACCAGGTAAAGTTTTAAAACTAAAGTATAACTTTTTTAAATTAAAGTTAAAACGTTCACGTTTTTTGCTCCCCAACCCCTAAATGTGGTGCTATTCGTGCCGAAAAACGATATGTAGTGTTTGTAGGGGCCAAGCAAGTTCCCTGGGGGCAAAAAAGAAATTAAAAATATTTGGTCAGAAATTCCCTCTGTCTTCCCTATATACAACAGGGCGGGTGGAATTTTTTGAATTTTTGCAGATTCCCTGAAGCCAGACGCGCGGGCGAGAAGTCAGGAGAAGCGTCTCGGCGCGGGCTAGCTAGCTGTGACGTTTTCGGGAATAAGGGTTGAACAAAATTTTTAAGGGTGGTCAAAAAACCAGTTTTTTCAGGCAAAAAACGTGTTTTCAGCGACCGGGAAGGGTTTCAATTCGCGCACAGCGCCGGGAACCCAAGGTTAGTATGGCGAAAACACGATTCCGCAAGCAGAATGAAAATCGAATGAAGGGTTCCGTAGTTAGAACCAGGTTAGTGTTAAGAATTTTGTAAAAAAGGGGTTGGTGCCAAAATTAAAACCACCCTTGCAAAAAAGTCAAAAATATTTTGTCAATAGGTTAGGGGACACCTATTTAAGTTTTCTGGAACAGAAAACCGCTTCAAAAACGCAGTCCAGACGCCCAAGAAATTACGGTTAGGTTAGGTTAGGTTTTTTTTTTTTTTTTTTTTTTTTTTTTTTAAATGAGTCTACTACCGCGGACATGGTGGTCCGCGCCTTTTTTTAATTTGGTTTATTGTTTGCTGTTTTTACTTCTTAAAATTTACATCGTGCTCTTACATCAGACAGATTAAACTAAGAATTAATATAATAACTTAGAACTACGTGAGTCCATCACTTTAAACATTTTTTTTATTTTTTTTTTTTATTTTTTTATTTTTTTTTTTTTTTTTAATTAATTAAGTTTTTAAGAATATAGGATTTACTACTATGGATTTTAATTTAACTACTAATTTTACACTTTTTAGGGGACAGTTTAACGTTTAGGTATTTGTTAACTGCATGGCAATGTGAGCCGACCGGCACCGACCGACGGCATCCGTTCACAGACATGACCCGCACGTCCGCGCCGCTCAGCTCAACCATTTTTTAGGGAACTCAACGACCGGACGCGCAGCGCCACCATCGGCAGTGCTTTTACGTGAGTATGACAGACTCACTCTGCCATGCAGTTTTACATAATTTACTTTTTAGTTACAGGAAGAATTGATTTCGGTTTTATATTTCTTTTTTGACGTTGGGTTTTTGGGATGGGGACTATGTGGGTCGTCTGACCAGGGACTTCGCTACCCTGAGCAAGGCTTCTACAACGACTGAGTCTCGATGCTGCATGGCCGTCTTTAAGTTGTACTCGACGACCGTTTTAGTAGGCGCATCCATCGCCCTCTTTGCATAGCGGCCCGTGGCGTCATCGGCGTCATCGGTGTAGTAGACGCAACTGACTGTATGTCTAGACACCGCCACTACCGCGTGGGAGATGCTGTCGTGGATCTGGAGTCTCCTAGACTTGGTGTTGATGATGATTACGCTGTCGTAGGTCAGGCCCTGGGCCTCGTGGATGGTTAGGGTGCGCGACCCTTCGCCGGACCCATATCCCTGGCTGAGGAGAGAAGCTTTCTCCTCTTGCGTATGAACCAGGAACAGGGTATTCTGGGCTGTGCTCGGTATTTGCGCTCCTGTGTACCCCCTTACGCTCAGCGAGTGAACCCGCGACAGCGACGATTTGGAGGAGTATATACCGGAGTATATCTCGCTCAGTGCATATGCCACATCCATTGGATTACGGTGCGTACAAAGCAGCTCCTGGGTGATACCAGCCACCAGGTTTGGACGGGTATAGCTTAGCTCGAAAAGGTTCTCTCTGTCCAAAAATGGTAACTGGTTTATGTCTCCGATGAGGACAACCTCGCTTGCTCCTGACAACTTTACTGCCATGACTATGGCCCCAAAATGGTTCATAAGAGCCTCGTCTACCGTTAGGCGGTAGCATTTCTCTTCTTTCTTGAACCCGTTGACTAAGATTGAGGCCATAGTGCGCACCTTTGTCTTTACTCGGTCTCCTAAGCGGTGCGCAAGCTTTTCTCTGAGGTCTTTGGCAGCTTCGGTCGTCGTGGTGGCTACAACGTCTTTCTCCCCATCGAAGTGTTTTACCACCCAGGTTGTCTTGCCGCAACCTGGAACTCCGTTTACCCACCTGATGTTGGGTACCGTCCAAATTTCCTTCGATGCCATGGTATCCGGGGTCCCCAAAATAGACTGTGCCATTTCAAGGATCCTATCGTCCAGCATGATCTTGGTACACTTGGCGGTAACCACTATCGGGTCGTCATTTGGTGTGCTGAATTTTAGTTTTCCCACGCGCTCCGTTTCCTCCTCGTCCAGGGTCACAAAACCGTTCTTCGCGCTATAGGCTGCCATGTACAACCCCGTCATTTCCCCTTTGATGACTTGGGATGTGACGTTGTCGTACACTGCCGCCTCTGCCTCCTCGAGAAGTACCCCTAGCAGTCCTTCTGTATTCCTTTGGAAGGTCTGCAGGATCTTCCTGCATGTCGTGAGATTGACCTCTCTGGTCGCTCTTACGATCGCTACGTACTCGAGGATAGCGCTCTTCACGTGGTCTGTGGTGCCCGAGTTCACTGCGAGGACAGGCGGGCTGACTTGCCCTTTGTCGGCTCTCGTTGGTGTAGGCTTAGTTTGTACCGGATTTATGGGTGTTTTCCTAAAGAACCTCTCCACTGCTGCCTCCTGTTTCTGTGTTGGTGATGCGCGGCTGGTGCTTGGGAGCAGTGCGCTGAGAAAAGTGCCGACGGCCTCCAGGCGACTCCTCAACTGGGCCCGGGCGTCGGGACTGGTGGTATCGCTCTGCTCCTCTGCAGCTTTTTCGGCGGCTGCTTTCTGCTGGGCCCTCTCTGATCCGCTTAGTTTGGTCGGGTTTGTTGTGGAGCTCGTCGCGCTGGCTGTTGGATCTTTGGGGGCTTTAAGGAAACTTAGAGTTTCCCCTCTGTCCTCATAAACGACTACCTCATGATGTTCTGAGGCTTTTAAGCAGCCGAAGCGGTCAGCGACGTCTCCTCTCTCTCCTCCGACCTCCATCGCGTCAACGCTTATGGTACGGGCTGTAAGCGGCGTGTGTTCTCCGGCTTCCCTGATCCTTTGAAGCAACGAGCTTGCCTGAACGAATGGAGTCTCCTCTCGCCACTCGAGTAGTGCGATCATCTTACCTTTGAATCGCATTAAACGGCATCGGTGAGAGGCTACTTCTACCTGTGGAAGTGCAGCATACTTACTGCCTTTCATGCTCGTTTTAGTGGTGCTTCCGTTGATCAAGGCGGCAAGGCCTGGTGATATTGGAATTCGGGCTGCAGCTCGGCTTGAGCCTATACAGAAGCTTATGCCTAGCCTTTCTGTTCCTTTGTTCATGAACAAAGCGACGCCTCGCAGTCTGATGCCAGGGGCGCCGTCTCCTCCGCATGCCAGGAATTCCGTGATGGGCATGGCGCTGAGGGCTGTTTGTAGGCTGGCATCTGCTGCTACCGCTGGTGCTGGATGTTCATTGGTGTTTGAGTGTGTGCCTTGTGTTATGGTGAGTGGTGTGCGTGTTCTATTTTGTGTTGTTGTTGTCGTCTGTGTTGTGGTTGTCGTCTGTGTTGTGGTTGTCGTCTGTGTTGTGGTTGTCTGTGTTGTTGTTGTCTGTGTTATTGTTGTTGTGGTTATTGTTGTGGTCGGGACTGTTTGCCTAGGTGGTAGTCGGCTTCGACTTTGTGAGGTTGTGTCCGTTTTGTTAGCCTCCGCTGCGACTTTGGCGACTTTGGTCGCGAATGCCAAGAACGGTTTTCTGGTAGCCGGTCTCCCCATGATGGTGTGGAGTGTGGACTGGCTCAGCTGGGTTTCGATGTTGATTTCCAGCTCCATTCGGTCATGACAGAATCTAGGGCATTCAAAGAGTAGATGCCATACTGTTTCATCGCAGCTGGGGTCACAGACACACGAGGGACTGTCTTTGAGGTGAAAGCGGTGGAGATACGCTGAGAACCCCCCGTGTCCCGTTAGGACTTGTACATGGACCGGTGTGAGAACGGCGTCTCTGAGTGTCCTTTTCGCCGCTAAGACGTCTGGGAAGAACACTTTCGTGACCGATCCTGTACTCGAGGATTCGTAGCGCGTCTGCCACTTCCTTACAGTCTCCTCCCGTATTTTCCTTCTCACGAACGATACGGGGACCTTGTTGTAGTCTGCTGTCTCTTTTGTTAGGGCTGCCTCCTTGGCCAGCTCGTCCGCTCTCTCGTTTCCGGCGGTTCCCACGTGAGCCCTTAGCCAAAAGAACCTCACTTCTCGGCCCTCCTCTCTGATCTCGTGGACGCGTCTCTTGATTTGCAATGCCAGGTGGTGAGTGACAGACGGACTCCTCAGCAGGTCGAGTGACGATCTTGAGTCACTCAAGATGCTTACGGAGGCCGCGCTGGAATCTCTTGCCATACTGACCGCTCTGAAGAGAGCGTACATTTCAGATTGGAAGACCGTGTTGTGGGGCTCCAGGCCAAAAGTGCCGGACTTGGTCTCCTTTCCGTTTTCCCACCAAGTTAGGGCAGCTCCGACTTTCCCCTCTATCTTGCTGCCGTCGGTGTATATTTGGGGGCCGATTACTTGATGGGTTTCCAGAGTCTCGGGAGTCAAGTCCTCTAGGCGTGCAAACTCTGTTGTTATGAGTAGCGCTGGGTGGGGGTTTTGGGAGTGGTGCACGTTGCGCTCCAACTCGCGGCCCGGCGGTATATGTTCCTGTGAATGTCCTTTTTTGATCTGGAAAAGGGTTGCGGCCTCGATTACCCGGAGATCTAGTGGGAGTTGGCCTGACAGGATTAGTGCCGATGTCAGAGACACCGTTCGGTACGCTTTGCAGATCTTCTGCGCAAAGCCTCTCTGCAGCGAGTCAAACTGATTCCTTGTCATCAGTTTCTCGGCTGCGGGGGCCCACGCGCTTGCTGCGTACATCACGATAGGCTCTATCACCGACACGTATATCGTCCTTATTATGTCTCTGTTGAGACCCCATGTCACCTTTGCCGCGCATGCAAGCTGCTTGTAGATGTCTGTAGCCCTTTTACAGGTCGCAGACACGTGCGCGTTGAAGGTGAGTTTGGAGTCTATTGTGAGACCCAGCAGCTTGACCTCTTTGACTAGGTTCAGCTGGGTGCCCGACATGTGTAGTACCGGATCTTCGTACTTTAGCTTTCTCGTTAACACCATCGCATTGGTCTTGTGCGCGGCGAAACGTAGCTTATTTTGGACGCCCCATTCCGATACTTTTTCTAACGTGTCGTTTGCTGTTTGCTGCAGGGGACCGGTTGAAAAGTCCGAAAAGACAAGGACAACATCGTCCGCGAAGGCTTGGCAGTATACTCCCATACTAGCCATTTTGTGTAGGAGTGAGTCTAGGATAAGGTTCCAAAACGTCGGTCCGGCGATTGAGCCCTGGACGCATCCTTTCGTGGTACCCTTCTCACTAGTCGCTCTGGCGTAGTTGACTCTGATGTTCCGGTCTTCCAGGTACGAGGCGACGAGAGCGTAAATGTTTTTGGGACAGTTCTTGACTACCATCTGTCTTTTGAGTGCCGGCCACCACGCGTTATCGAAGGCCCCCTCTATGTCCAATGATATCAAAAGCACGATCTTTTTGGCTTTGATTTCGGCACGCAAGTGTCCCATTAGAGCATAGAGGGCGTCCTCGGTGCCGCGCTGCGGCATGAAACCGTATTGGTTTGTGTTGAGTGTTGGAAGGAAGTGCCACTGGAGTCTGCCTACTAGGAGCTTCTCGACGATTTTTCCTAGAACCGAGAGCAGACCTATTGGTCTGTAGGACTTTGGGTTGGTATAGTCGTCCTTTCCTGGCTTGCGGAGTATGCACACGTGGGCGACCTGCTTTGGGAAATATGAAAGCGACAGGCACCTGTTGGCTATCGCTAGGAACACCTCCCTGTCGCAGTTTATTGCCGCTGTGCAAATGTCTGCTGTTAATCCATCGGGACCGGGAGCTTTTTTCGGGTTTTGGTTTTGGAGAACCATTTCCAGCTCCGCAGTTGTGAAGGGTGGATCGTCGGCAGATAGACCTTGGGGATTCTTTTCCTCCGCTAGCCTCCTCAGTGCTGTGTGGTATGGCTGTTCGGCATACGTTGAGTCATCAGGGTAGAAGGTTTTTGCCAGAAGATCCGCGGATTGCTCTGGACTGAGCGTCTCGCCTGCGGTGTTTCTCAGAAGCGCATCGTCCTGTCTTCTGGCTGTCTTCCTTAGTACCCTGTAGATGCCGTCCCACATACTCTCTCGATCCTGCTTCGAGCAGAACTCCTTCCAGTTTGTTGTGGCTGCTTCCGTCGCAGCTGTGGTATACGTATTCTTGGCCAGTACGTATTCTTGGATGGTGAATTGTCTCCGGCTTGCGGCTGCGTTCCGGATCCTTCTCTTCTTCGTCCTCGCGTCCTTTTGGAGACGGTCTAGAGAAGGGTTCCACCATGGGGGCTTTGCGTTGTGTTTAGGCAATCCCAGTTTTGGGATCGCTTCCTCACATGAGCGGTGGATGTTGTCTACATATGTTGTGATGAGTGACTCCAGATCCCCCGGGTTCGAGACGGCCGATACTCTGACTGGTGTTATGTCGTCGTCCGCCAGGCCGGTCTTGAAGTGCGTGCTGAAGTCGGACCACTTTGCCTTCTTGGTGTTATAGATGCGCGTCGAGATTGGCCTTAAGGGTTCCAGGGCCTTTTCTAAACGCATCGAGAAGGTTATTGCATTGTGGTCCGAAGTTATCAGACTCCTTTCAACCCGCCACTCTTCGACTTTGCCTAGCAGCGACAGGCTACATACCGTCACGTCGACGTGACTTGTGCACCATCTGTCGCCTCTATAGGTCTCGAACGTAGGTGTTTGGCCCGTGTTTAGGATCTGGAGATCCCGCTCATTGAGAAATGAGTTATACGCCGCCCCGCGATGGTTTTCGGAGACGCTTCCCCACCACTGGCTCCAGGCGTTTATGTCTCCTCCCACTATGATGTTGTTTGTGTGTAGTTTTTGTAGTGTGTTGTGTGTTTCCAAAAGGTAGGGTTCGATTTCTTGGTCACCTTCAAAATAGACCGATAGCACCCCAAAGGTGAGCTGGCCCGCCTTCAGCAAGACCGCGGAGATGTTCTCGGTAACAAGCTGGGGGTCGTGGATGACCTCCAGGTTGTTACCGAAGACAACGATCGCTGCCTTAACTGGTTTTTGACGGTTGAGGCTGCACTGGATGACTTGTGTGCCAGGGCTTTGTTTCATCACACCTGTTCTTCCTACATAGGGCTCTTGAACAAGTGCTACAGAAACTCCCTTTGTCTGAGCCGCCATGTTGAGTTCTTCCGTGGCCAGCTTGGAGCGCTGAAGATTAACTTGGATGAAACGTAATCTTGAGTTCGGTCTTATTGTGTTTTGAAGGGTGACTGGTTGACTTGTTGTGTTATCTTGGTCGCCCTTAGCAATAGGAAACGCGCGACCTCGCTATACCATCCCATTTTTGCCGTTCCGGGCAGTCTTCGCTGAACGCTGTATGTGCCAGGTCGGTGTCCACCCTGTGTGCCAACTTGCAGTTGATGCAAGTGGGCATCCCGCCGTCAGCTCGAGTGAGGCAGTCCCCACTGCCATGCGCACCGCTGCAGTAGCTGCATGCTTCTTTGCCGGCCTTGCATAAGGTTCTGTTATGACCGTATGCAAGGCATTTTGAGCACTGTACCAGCGGGGACTGGTCCTCGATCGAGCAGCGCCTGATGCCCACGTGCACCTTCTGCACCTGCGTATAGCACTTCCAGAGCTCCGGGGAGAGTTCCAGAACAGGGTGGCACTCATGGGGGTTTCTCGCGCGCTTCCTGTAACGCACTCTTATGGTGTGTCCATCCACAGCGACGTCCTTCAGAAGGTGTTTGTTCTGAGCCTGCAGAAGTTCGACTATCTCCTCGTCGCTGTAGCTGGACAGCACTCCCTTGATGCACACTAAGGGATTTTGTGGTTTCGGCTCCTGGACCGTCAGCCCCGCGTTTGACTTGAACTGATCTCTGATCATGTTCAAATCTGACTTGCTGGCGCACCTCAGTACCACTTTCTGGTTCCGTGCCTTCCGGACTGTGTCAACGCGGGCTCCACTAGTCTTAAGGTCCAGGGCAGTTCTGATCCTCTCGATTACGTTGTCCCCAGTGTGCCGGGGGTCCGTTGACGAGACGATCAAAGTATGGTTGGGTTGGGTAGGTGGTTTCGGGGGCTTTGGAGTGCTGGCGACCTGGGCAAAGGTTTTCGGGCTCTGTTGTTGTTGTAAGAGCGGTTTGTCCGCTTTGCCCAATTCCGCTACCCCTTTTTCTATATTTAGGAGGGTCTTTTTTACCTCCGTGACTGCTAGTTCCGCTTCCAGATTCAGCGCCAGAGGCGCCTGGATCGTCGGTTCTTTCTCGCGCAGTTCGCGGAGATCTGCTGAGACCATCTCCAGCCTTTCGGTCAGTGGTTGCAGGTGTGGTGTGATGTTGAGTGGTGGTTGTGGTGGTGGGAGGGAGACCATAGGCCTGCTCTCGATGGCCTCCAATTGTGCACGCAGCTTCCCCATCTCCTCTTCGAAAAGTGCGGCAGTCAGTAAGCCCGTCTCTGTCTCTGGGCTACTAAAGTTCGGCTGCACGGTCCTAGGCTGGCTTAGGTCTTCCTTGAGCCTTTCCAGAGCCTTTCGGAGCACGTCCAGCTGGTTTGCAATGCTGGTCACGTTTGTTTCGAGACGTGAAAGGCCGGTCCCCGTTGAATCCGACTTAGGATCCCCCGGAGCTCTTGCACTTTCTTGTCTCGTCTTCTCGTGCTCCTTCTGGTTCTGGAGACTCGCAGATGTTAGTTCCTTCTTTACCTCCTTGATGCCGTTGAAAGCTTCAAGGGTCTCGTGACCCAGCCATTCCCGGATCCCTTTTGCCTCTTTTCTGGTTTCAGAGACGTCGGTCTTCAAGAGGGAGAGCTCGACCTTCATCGTCATTAATTCGCGAGTATGAGCTCTCTCGACCCGCACAAGCTCTTGTGCGTGTCGAGAGCGCTCCTTCTCGAGGTTGAATTTGTGACGTGCTCTCGAGTCAGCGAGTGACAGGGCTATCTCGTAGAGGCCCTGAAGGCATTCATGGGCTGTGGCCTTGCACTCCCTCTTCATATTGCCTGCTGCTTCCAAGGCGTCCTTCCCTTTTTGGAGGAGATCGTTGGCCTCACGCGTGGCGAGATCCATCTCCACCCCTGTACCTCTTCTCGGCGTTCGGTAGAGGAGGCTCGGTCGCCCACTGGTGGGGGCTTGGCTCACTGAGGAGGCCACCGAGCTTTCCTCGTCCGAGATGATCTGGCGGGGGGGGGAGATACCACACTGTTCCCAGTTTATGATTATTTCTGCGACCCTACGATCTTCGGAGTTTGTCTCGGACATTGCTGGTACTGGTGGTGTCCTGTTGGTTATGTCCGGTTCCGACGAAGCCTTTGACACCTGGGGCGTATGCGACGGACGCGCCGACTGTTCCGAGACAACTGACTTGGCCGTATTTTTGAGTACTTTCTCCCTAAGGGATTTAGAGGCTTTTGCGGCTTCCGTGGTCAGTTTTCGGGAGGTGGTGGAGTGCTTGGAAGACATGTTGTTATACGAGTTATTTGGAAAAGGGGGTTATAAAGTTGTTTAGTACGGTTACAAAAATGGGTAAAAAGAAAAGCAAAATACAAAATAAAAACGGCTGTGCTGTACTTAAGTTAGTTACAATATACGAAAAATTCCTAAAGATGAATTCTTTGTTTTGGTAATCTATGGTTGTTGATATTATAATTATTTTTTTTATTATTATTATTAATTTTTTTTTTTTTTATTATTTTTTTTATTTTTTATTTTTTTTTTATTATTATTATTAATTTTTTTTTTTTTTTTATTTTTTTTTTTTATTTTTTTTTTTTTTTTAATTTATTTTATTTTTTTTTTTTTTATACAAATTTGATGGACTCACGGATACTTCCGCTGGTGTTCTGCGTCTGGTGTCCGATGAGGAGCCCGATGCTATCAGAGCTCGATGTTGTGAGCACTGTGTGCGCTCTGATGGTGGTTCCCAGTGGAATCCTACGGTGCCACCGGATTGATGCTCGTGTGTAGTGCCGAATTTTTCGATTCGGGTGGGGCCAGATGAAAGAACTCTTCAAGCCCTTTCAAACGAGCCCAAACTCGGCCTTCTAGCTCCAACAGAAAAGAAGTTAGACCGCGGGGGGGTGAGGTAGCCCTGAGGGGAGAGGGGGGAGGGGGAGGGGGGGGTTTCGTGGGGAGGCCGATGGGGGGGGGGCTGGGGGGGGGGAGTCGGGGGGTGTCAAGTGTAGGTGGGGTCGAGGGGGAGGGGGGTCGTGGGGGGGTTAGTGTTTGAGGGGGGATTTATACACGGGTGGGGGGGATGGGGAGGGTTTGAGGGGAGTGCAGGGGGTGTAGGGGTGATGGAACCCCTGTCGGTTGGGGTAAGATCTCGAAGTCCCAAGTAGGATGAGCCCAAGCTCGAGGGGGCTACGACAAGGGGTTCAGGAGTTCCCTCGGGGCTTACCTTGATGTGATTTGCGGAGTCGTCACGCTGATGGCTGGTCTGCAGAGAGATTCCTCGGCCGACTTCGGAGTCTTCAGTACTGGCAGGTATGACTGGCTTTTACGTCGCGCCTCGTGTCGGAGACAACACGTGGTGAAAAGTGAGGTTGTTTTTAACACAAAACCACGTGTTTTTGGTGTTTTTTGCGCCTCAATAACTCCCAAGTCCCTGCTCCGATTTTGATGATCCAGATGTCGATGGATTTGCCCTTGCCGCGTCTTCCAGGAATATTGTTTGCAAAACGATTCCTATTACCTTTCCCGCGTTATTCCTCTCTGAAGTTCTGAAGGTCCTGCTCCGCAACCCAAGGTGGTAGACACTTGCCCACACGTTTCCCGGTGAATCAACACTGCACAATTCCACTGGTAAACTTTTGGCGCACTTAACTCAACGCGTGTAATTTTAGCGAATTTTTAACGCGGAGCTGATGGTGATGTGACGACTTTAGATCGGTTACTGGGTTAGGTTAGGTTAGGTTAGGTTAGGTTAGGTTAGGTTAGGTTGGGGGGGGGGACCCCCCACAGAGCTTGCGTCCACGTCGCGTCCCCTGGAAACGACCCAGTTCTGTCACCGTAACGGAGTGGCAGACTGGGATCGGCCAAAGTGCTCTGTGCTTCGTAGTTATCATTTTCTCCTTGCGTTTTTAACTGCGATCTTGCGGTGGCTATGCCAAAACCCCCGCGGGACGCCCTCGGGCGTTTTTTAAAACCCAAAGGCCCTTCTCAGGGCCAAACAAAAGGCCCTTCTCAGGGCCAACCAAAAGGCCCTTCTAAGGGCCAACCCAAAGGCCCTTCTCAGGGCCACCCCGACGCTTCGGCGTCAGAGGCTAGCCGCGCGCCGTCTGCGGCTAGCTTCTCTGAAGGTGCGGTAGAGTTTTTGGACTCTGACGACGAGTCCGTCTTAAGCGTCTCGGACGCGGGCGACTTCCAGTCGCGGAAGCGGGCCTTCCATAAGGATGGGTCAGAGGGCTCCTCGAGCTCGGCCAGGCAGTCGAAGGCCAAAAGGCCGACGATAGCCGCGGACACCCACGAAGTGGGTCTCGCTGACGCCCAACGCCAGCTTGACCTATCACGGCGGGCGCTGCACCAGCAAGAGCTGGAGGAGCGGGTGGCTGCGAAGGAGCAGCGAGCACGTGCAGCTCGGGCCAAGTCCGGGTACGGCGCGTCCCGCGTGCTGTACGCGGACTTCTCCCTGGCTGAGCTACAGCAGATGGCGGAGGAGGACGAGGAGGAGATCGCGGAGGTCGCCTCTAAGTCCTCCAACCTTAAGGGCACCTTTCAAAAGGCCCTTAAGTGCCGGGCCGCCAGCATGCGCGGCATCATAGAGGAGCTCGTCAAGCGGAAGACGAGCGAGGAAACGCGGCAGCTGCAGGCGAGGGTCGATCGCCTGCAGTCGGAGGTCAGCCAGCTTCATCAGAAGCTGGCCGATGTTACGGCTCGGCCAGCTCTGGCCGAACCGACACCTGCGGCAGAGGCCCCTACCTCCACCAACCTTGAGGACGTCTTCCGCAAGGTGGTTATGGAGGAGCGGGCCTTTACAAGAGCCTGTCTTGCAGGCATTGAGGACCGGCTCTTGCCGGAGAAACGCCTCCGACCGCCGCTTGCCGCGGACGAGAGGCGAGGCGTGCCGGGTCCGTCCTCGCAAGGGGAGGACGCCCTTCTCCCTTCGGCTACTCCGTCTGACCAGCCGGGTTGGACCGAAGTGGTCCGGAAGGGGAAGGGCAAGGGGAAGAAGACGGCGACTGCAGTCCCTGCCGTCACCGCCACCACGCAGCCCAGCCAGTCACAGGCGACTGGAAAGAGAAAGAGGAGGGCCAGGGGCAGAAAGGCGGCAACGGCCGTGCCTGCCGTCCCCGCCACCACGCCGCCCAGCCAGTCGCAGGCGACCGGCAGGTTTCAGAGGAAGGGGAAACTGTTTCCCCCAAAGACCGCGGCCGTCGTAGTGACGCTCACTGCAGAGGCCGCGGAGCGAGGGGAGACATATATGTCAATATTAATGCGAGCGCGTGCGAATGCTGATCCCACTCAGTTGGGGATCGGCAAAGTTTCTTGCCGGAGGACCCAAACCGGGGCTCGCCTTTTCGAGTTTCCTGGGGCGGAGGGCAGTGCCAACGCTGACCTCTTTGCAGCCAAGCTGCAGGAGGTCATCGCGGACGCTGCCAAGGTGGCCCGACCGGTCAAGTCGGCGGCCATCGAGGTGACCGACCTCGACGATTCGGTCACCAAGGAGGAGGTGGTAGCGGCGGTCGCAGCAATTGGGGGCTGCGGCGTCACAGCGGTGCAGGGCCGGGACATCAGGCCCGGCCGCGGTGGCATGGGCACTATTCGTCTCCAGTGCCCAGTCGCCGCTGCCAAAGCCGTCCTTGATAAAGGACGGCTTCTTGTGGGCTTCAGCTCGGGTGCGGTCCGGGCACTTGTAGACCAGCCTCTGCGCTGCTACAGGTGCTGCGGCATCGGACACACCCGAGCCCTTTGCCCGTCGGCGGTCGACAGGTCTCTGACCTGTTACCGCTGCGGCAAAGAGGGCCACAAAGCCACCTCCTGCACGGCCGCAACTCCGCACTGCGCAGTCTGTGCCGCCAGTGGCTGCCCGGCAGGCCACGTGATGAGGGGGAGGATGTGCAATCCACCCCAAAAGAGGGGTAAAGCACAGGCGCCGGTCGTGCCTGCTGCTAGCACCGTCGTTCGCGAGGCTGGAACGGCGGTGGCAGCGGAGGAGGGGGATGCGATGTCGACTTAATTAGGTCGAACATCGCATCCTCCCAATAGTGTCGCGGTCTTCCACAGACTCCCCTCCCCTCTCGCTTTAGAGAGGGGACCGGGATACGTGGCCACCGCAGCAGCATTCGCCTCCTTTTGCGAGGACGTCATCTCGCAAAAGGGGGCGACGGAGCGCGCGCGGGAGGAGGACCCTCTCGCTGCGCCGCTCCGAAGGCGGAGAAGAGGTCGGAGAAGAAGCCGTCTTCTCCCTCCTCATGGTGGTGTAGGCGGGCGACAGGCGCGGGGGTGCCTCCGCCCGCACTGCACTCTACACCACCCTCGCCGGTCATTCCCGGCCCTCCCCTTTCATGGAGAGGGCGTGTAGGGCCCGCCGTGTAGGCGGGCGAACGTCGGAGAGGGACTGGACGTAAAGGCTATGCCGATCTCTCAGTCCCCCTCCACTCAGACGATGCGGGAATGCCGCTGGGTTGTTTTAGTGGGTATACCGGGTCAGCCCGGGGAGTCCCACATACCCCTCCCATTCCCCCAATGGGAGGGTATGCGTAATGCATTTTTTCCCAGCGCAAACAAAAAAAAAAAAAAAAAAAAAAAAAAAAAAAAAAAAAAAAAGGTTAGGTTGGGGGACCCCCCACAGAGCTTGCGTCCACGTCGCGTCCCCTGGAAACGACCCAGTTCTGTCACCGTAACGGAGTGGCAGACTGGGGTTCGGCCAAAGTGCTCTGTGCTTTCGTAGTTCACATATTCATCTTGCCTTTTTAACTACGATCCTGCGGTGGCTATGCCAACACCCCCGCGGGACGCCCTCGGGCGCTTTTTAAAACCCAAAGGCCCTTGTCAGGGCCAACCAAAAGGCCCTTCTCAGGGCCAACCCAAAGGCCCTTCTCAGGGCCAACCAAAAGGCCCTTCTCAGGGCCAACCAATAGGCCCTTTTCAGGGCCACTCCGACGCTTCGGCGTCAGAGGCTAGCCGCGCGCCGTCTGCGGCTAGCTTCTCTGAAGGTGCAGTCGAGTTTTTTGGACTCTGACGACCAGTCCGTCACGAGTGTCTCGGATGCGGGCGACTCCCGGTCGCGGAAGCGGGCCTTCCGTAAGGATGGGTCAGAGGGCTCTTCGGGCTCATCCAGGCGGTCGAAAGCCAAAAGACCAACAATAGCTGCAGACACCCACGAGGTGGGTCTTGCGGACGCCCAACGTCAGCTCGACCTGGCTCGGCGGGAGCTGCACCAGCAGGAGCTGGAGGAGCGGGTCGTCGCGAAGGAGCAACGGGCGCGTGCTGCTCGGGCCAAGTCCGGGTACGGTGCGTCCCGCGTTCTGTACGCGGACCACTCCTTGGCCGAGCTGCAGCGGATGGCGGAGGAGGACGAGGAGGAGATCGCGGAGGTCGCCTCCAAGTCCTCCAACCTCAAGGGCACATTTCAGAAAGCCCTTAAGTGCCGGGCCGCAAGCATGCGCGGCATCATCGAGGAGCTCGTCAAAAGAAAGACGAGCGAAGAAACGCGGCAGCTGCAGGCGAGGGTCGATCGCCTGCAGTCAGAGGTCAGCCAGCTTCATCAGAAGCTGGCCGACGTCACGGCTCGGCCAATTCAGGCCGAACCGACACCTGCGGCAGAGGCCCCCGTCTCCAACCTTGAGGACGTCATCCGCAAGGTGGTTTTGGAGGAGAGGGCCTTCACCAGAGCCTGCTTGGCAGGAATTGAGGACCGGCTCTTGCCGGAGAAGCGCCTCCGACCGCCGCTTGCCGCGGACGAGAGGCGAGGCGAGCCGGGTCCGTCCTCGCAAGGGGAGGACGCCCTTCTCCCTTCGGCTACTCCGTCCGACCAGCAGGGTTGGACCGAAGTGGTCGGGAAGGGGAAGGGCAGAGGAAAGAAGACGGCGACAG
Organism: Melanchra persicariae; assembly: GCA_947386135.1. Classification (NCBI taxonomy): domain Eukaryota; kingdom Metazoa; phylum Arthropoda; class Insecta; order Lepidoptera; family Noctuidae; genus Melanchra; species Melanchra persicariae. The sequence goes on from OX376657.1 coordinate 21,436,329, forward strand.
CCGTCCCTGCTGTCGCAGCCACCACGGCCACCGCGACTCCCAGCCAGTCGCAAACGACTGGGAAGGGAAGGAGGAGGGGCAGGGGCAGGAAGGCGGCAACGGCCGTCCCTGTCGCCCCCGTCACCACGCCTCCCATTCAGTCGCAGGCGACCGGCACAGGGAAGAGAAGGGGAAAATTGGTTCCCCCAAAGTCCGCGGCCGTCGTCGTGACGCTCACCGCGGAGGCCGCGGAACGAGGGGAGACGTACGCGTCCATATTAGTGCGGGCGCGTGCCAACGCCGATCCCACCCAACTGGGGATCGGCAAAGTCTCCTGCCGTAGGACCCAAGCCGGGGCTCGAATTTTCGAGTTCCCTGGCGCGGAGGGAAACGCAAACGCTGACCTCTTTGCAGCCAAGCTGCAGGAGGTCATTGCGGACGCGGCCAAGGTGGCCCGACCTGTCAAGTCGGCGGCCATCGAGGTGACCGATCTTGACGACTCGGTCACCAAGGAGGAGGTGGTGGCGGCGGTCGCAGCTATTGGGGGCTGCAGCGTCACAGCGGTGCAGGGCCGGGACATCAGGCCCGGCCGCGGCGGCATGGGAACTATCCGTCTCGAGTGCCCGGTCGCCGCTGCCAAAGCCGTCCTTGGAAAGGGACGGCTCTTGGTCGGGTTTAGCTCGGGTGCAGTCCGAGCACTTGAGGACCAGCCCCTGCGCTGCTTCAGGTGCTGCGGCATAGGGCACACCCGAGCCCTGTGCCCTTCAACGGTCGACAGATCTCTGACCTGCTACCGCTGTGGCAAGGAGGGTCACAAAGCTGCCTCCTGCACGGCCACCACGCCGCACTGCGCAGTGTGCGCCGCCAGTGGCTGCCCGGCAGGCCACGTGACGAGGGGGAGGATGTGCAATCCTCCCCCTAAGAGGGGCAAAGCGCAGGCGCCGGTCGGGCCTGCTGCTAGCACCGTCGCTCCCGAGGCAGGAACGGCGGTGGCGGCGGAGGAGGAGGGTGCGATGTCGATTGATGGATAGGGTCGATCATCGCATCCTCCAGGCGAACACCAACCACTGCCGAACAGCCCAGGATCTGCTGATGCAGACCATGGCTGAGTGGTTGGTGGACTTGGCGGTGGTCGCCGAGCCCTACTCGGTCCCTGGCAATTGGCTGGGCGATCAGGACGGCCTGGTGGCAATGGTGACGCGGTCTTCCACAGACTCCCCTCCCCTCTCGCTTTTAGAGAGAGGATCGGGATACGTGGCCACCGCGTGGGGAGGTGTGGCCCTGGTAGGGGTCTATTTCTCCCCAAACCGCCCTCTCTCTGACTTTGAGGATTTCCTCGAAGTCCTCACTGCAGTCGTAGGGAGGGCGGCGCCGCGCCAGGTCGTGGTGTTGGGCGACCTAAACGCCAAGTCGGTGGCCTGGGGCAACCCAGCTGCCTCCTGCAACGTCCGGGGACGCGCCGTCGAGTTCTGGGCGGCGTCGTGCGGTGTGTCCCTCCTCAACAGGGGGCCGGTCCACACGTGTGTGCGGCAGCAGGGAGGGTCGGTGGTGGACGTTTCGTTTGCCACCCCCGTGCTGGCCGCACGCATCGTGAACTGGCGGGTGGAGACGGTGGAGACCTTGTCGGACCACCGATATGTGCGGTTCGACATCTCCACCCAGGGCCCCCGGGGGGAGATGACCCGCTCTAGCAGGTCTCCCTTCCCACGGTGGGCTCTCACTCGCCTGGACCGGGAGGCAGCCAAGGAGGCGGCCTTCCTCCAGGACTGGCTGTCTCCCCCCCCTGTCGAGGACGTCCCGGACGTTGACGCCGCAGCAGTCCGGCTCAAGAGATCCTTGACCGAGGTGTGCAACTCCAGCATGCCTCGGTCCCGTCGCCCGCCTCCCCGACGCGCCGTCTATTGGTGGTCGGAGGAACTGGCGGGGCTCCGGGCCACCTGCGTGGCGGCTAGGAGGGCCTACACGCGGAGCCGACGGCGCAGCGTCCGTAGCCAAGCAGACGAGGACCGCCTTTACGCCTCTTACAGAGAGGCTCAGATGGTTCTCAAGTCGGCTATGGGCGCTGCCAAGGACTCGGCGAGGGCCGAGATGCTGGAGGGTCTCGACAGGGATCCATATGGGAGACCATACAGGGCGGCGCGGAACCAACTGCGGCCCCATGGTCCCCCACTGACGGAGACCCTCGAGCCGGCGCTGCTGGATGGGGTGGTCCGGTCCCTGTTTCCGCGCAGGACCGACTTCACCCCACCAACGATGGATCCCCCGCAGGAGGCGGCTTTACCGCCGGAGGAGGAGGTACCCCCGGTGACGGCGGATGAGTTTTACGCGGGGGTTCTCAGCCTCCGCGCCAAGAAGACGGCCCCTGGGCCGGACGGCGTCCCCGCTCGGGTGGTGGCTATAGCCGCCGCTCAAATGGAGGACAGATTTCGGGAACTCTTCAGCGCGTGCCTTACGGCTGGGAGGTTCCCGAAACTGTGGAAGGAGGGGCGGCTATGCCTCCTCCGAAAAGAGGGACGCCCGGCGGATTCCCCCCTCGGCATACCGGCCCATCGTTCTGCTCGATGAGGTCGGTAAAATGTTCGAGGGGATCATTGCCTCCCGGCTGAATGGCCACCTGCGGAGGGTAGGGCCGGACCTGTCGGACGCCCAGTTCGGTTTTCGACAAGGGCGTTCGACAATCGACGCGCTGGCCCTACTGAAGGGCCAGGTGAAGGGGGCGGTAGAGGCCGGGGACGGAGTGCTGGCGGTGTCATTCGACATAGCCAACGCCTTCAACTCCGTCCCTCACTCGACCATACTGGAGGCACTCCGATATCACGGAGTGCCCCAATACTTGCAGAGCCTCCTGGCCAGCTACTTGGAGGACCGAGAGGTCCTCCTTGTCGACAAACTGGCCAGGTTGCGCAGATACAGCGCGGAGTCTGGTGTTCCGCAGGGGTCAGTCTTAGGACCCCCCCTGTGGAACATCGGCTTCGACTGGTTGTTGCGGGGAGCCCTCCTCCAGGGCACGAGTGTCATCTGTTACGCGGATGACACTCTCCTCACTGCCCGGGGGAGGAACTTCGGGGAGGCGGCCTGTCTGGCATCGGCTGGCGGGTCATTGGTGGCGGGGAGAATACGCAGCCTGGGATTGAGGGTGGCGCTGAACAAGACCGAGGCCGTGTTCTTTCACGGGCCCCGGCAGCGCTGCCCTCCTGACGCCCACATTGTCGTGGAGGGCGCCAGGGTAGGCGTCCAGACCCAGCTGAAATATCTGGGTCTAGTGCTGGACAGCAGGTGGCGCTTCGGCCCGCATTTCAGTGGGCTGTCGACGCGCCTGCTGAGGGCTGCGGACGCCCTCTCCTGGCTCCTCCCGAACCTGGGAGGGCCCAGTGCGCGATGCCGGCGCCTATATCATCGGCATCTTGCGGAGCATGGCCCTTTACGGGGCCCCCATCTGGGCAGACTCCCTCCATAGGAGGGAGAATGCGACGGCGATGCGCCGGCCCCAAAGGGCCATTGCACTGCGGGTGGCGAGGGCCTACCGCTCGGTGGGCTTTTCGGCGGCGTGCGCTCTGGCCGGCACCCCTCCTTGGGAGCTGGAGGCGTGGGTGCTCGCCAGAGTGTACGAATGGACGGCGCGGCGAAAAGCCCTCGGGGAGCGCCCCGTCGCGGAAGAGCGGGAGGCCGTGCGGCGGGAGGCGAGGGACGCCATCATCGTCCATTGGACGCAGGACCTCGCCTCCGCCACCTTTGGCCGCCGAACCCTGGACGCGCTCGGCCCAGTCCTGCGAGACTGGCTCGAGCGGCCCCACGGTTTCCTCTCATTCCGTCTGGTGCAGGTGCTGTCAGGCCACGGCTGTTTCGGCACGCACCTGCACCGGATCGGGAGGGAGGAGACTCCGGCGTGCCACGACTGCGGCGCGGCGGAGGACACGGCACAGCACACGCTCGAAGTGTGCCCTGCTTGGTCTGAGCCGCGCCGTAGTCTGACTGCGGAGATCGGACAGGACCTCTCACTTCCCAGCGTGGTCAACTCTATGCTGGAGAGTGAGGGGTCCTGGGCAGCGGTCGCCTCCTTTTGCGAGGACGTCATCTCGCAAAAGGAGGCGGCGGAGCGCGCGCGGGAGGACGACCCTCTCGCAGCGCCGCTCCGAAGGCGGAGAAGAGGTCGGAGAAGACGCCGTCTTCTCCCTCCTCATGGTGGTGATAGGCGGGCGACAGGCGCGGGGGCGCCCCCGCCCGCATTGCACTCTACACCACCTCCGCCGGTCATTCCCGGCCCTCCCTCCTCACGGGGAGGGCGTGCAGGGCCCGCCGTGTAGGCGGGCAGACGTCGGAGAGGGACTGGACGCAAAGGCTGTGCCGATCTCCCAGTCCCCCTCCACTCAGACGATGCGGGAATGCCGCTGGGTTGTTTTAGTGGGTATACCGGGCCTTGGCCCGGGGAGTCCCACATACCCCTCCCATTCCCCCAATGGGAGGGTATGCGTAATGCATTTTTTCCCAGCGCAAACAAAAAAAAAAAAAAAAAAAAAAAAAAAAAAAAAAAAAAAAAAAAGGTTAGGTTAGGTTGGAGGACCCCCCACAGAGCTTGCGTCCACGTCGCGTCCCCTGGAAACGACCCAGTTCTGTCACCGTAACGGAGTGGCAGACTGGGGTTCGGCCAAAGTGCTCTGTGCTTTCGTAGTACACATTCATCTTGCCTTTTTAACTACGATCCTGCGGTGGCTATGCCTACACCCCCGCGGGACGCCTTCGGGCGCTTTTTAAAACCCAAAGGCCCTTCTCAGGGCCAACCAAAAGGCCCTTCTCAGGGCCAACCCAAAGGCCCTTCTCAGGGCCAACCCAAAGGCCCTTCTCAGGGCCAACCAAAAGGCCCTTCTCAGGGCCAACCAAAAGGCCCTTTTCAGGGCCACTCCGACGCTTCGGCGTCAGAGGCTAGCCGCGCGCCGTCTGCGGCTAGCTTCTCTGAAGGTGCAGTCGAGTTTTTGGACTCTGACGACCAGTCCGTCACGAGTGTCTCGGATGCGGGCGACTCCCGGTCGCGGAAGCGGGCCTTCCGTAAGGATGGGTCAGAGGGCTCTTCGGGCTCATCCAGGCGGTCGAAAGCCAAAAGGCCAACAATAGCTGCAGACACCCACGAGGTGGGTCTTGCGGACGCCCAACGTCAGCTCGACCTGGCTCGGCGGGAGCTGCACCAGCAGGAGCTGGAGGAGCGGGTCGTTGCGAAGGAGCAACGGGCGCGTGCTGCTCGGGCCAAGTCCGGGTACGGTGCGTCCCGCGTTCTGTACGCGGACCACTCCTTGGCCGAGCTGCAGCAGATGGCGGAGGAAGACGAGGAGGAGATCGTTGAGGTCGCCTCCAAGTCCTCAAATTTAAAAGGGACCTTCCAAAAGGCCCTTAAGTGTCGGGCCGCGAGCATGCGCGGTATCGTTATGGAGCTGGTCCAGCGCAAGGCGACTGACGAAACGCGGCAACTGCAGGCGACAGTCAATCGGCTGCAGTTGGAGGTCAGCCAGCTTCATACGAAGCTAGCTGAAGCCACGGCTCGGCCACATCAGACCGAACCAAGACCAGCGGCAGAGGCCCCCGCCTCCAACCTTGAGGATGTCATCCGCAAGGTGGTTATGGAGGAGAGGGCCTTCACGCGAGCCTGCTTAGCAGGAATAGAGGACCGGCTCTTGCCGGAGCAACGCCTCCGACCGCCGCTTGCCGCGGACAAGAGGCAAAGCGAGCCGGGGCCGTCCTCGCAAGGGGAGGACGCCCTTCTCCCTTCCACTACTCCGTCCAACCAGCAGGGTTGGACCGAAGTGGTCGGGAAGGGAAAGGGCAGAGGAAAGAAGACGGCGACAGCCGCCCCTGCTGTCGCAGCCTCCACGGCCACCACGACTCCCAGCCAGTCGCAGACGACCGGGAAGGGAAGGAGGAGGGGCAGGGGCAGAAAAGCGGCAACGGCCGTCCCTGTCGCCCCCGTCACCACGCCTCCCAGCCAGTCGCAGGCGACCGGCACAGGGAAGAGAAAGGGGAAATTGGTTCCCCCGAAGTCCGCGGCCGTCGTCGTGACGCTCACCGCGGAGGCCGCGGAACGAGGGGAGACGTACGCGTCAATATTGGTGCGCGCGCGTGCTAACGCCGATCCCACCCAACTGGGGATCGGCAAAGTCTCCTGCCGCAGGACCCAAGCCGGGGCTCGAATTTTCGAGTTCCCTGGCGCGGAGGGAAACGCAAGCGCTGACCTCTTTGCAGCCAAGCTGCAGGAGGTCATTGCGGACGCGGCCAAGGTGGCCCGACCTGTCAAGTCGGCGGCCATCGAGGTGACCGATCTTGACGACTCGGTCACCAAGGAGGAGGTGGTGGCGGCAGTCGCAGCTATTGGGGGCTGCAGCGTCACAGCGGTGCAGGGCCGGGACATCAGGCCCGGCCGCGGCGGCATGGGAACTATCCGTCTCGAGTGCCCGGTCGCCGCCGCCAAAGTCGTCCTTGGAAAGGGACGGCTCTTGGTCGGGTTCAGCTCGGGTGCAGTCCGAGCACTTGAAGACCAGCCCCTGCGCTGCTTCAGGTGCTGCGGCATAGGGCACACCCGAGCCCTGTGCCCTTCAGCGGTCGACAGATCTCAAACCTGCTACCGCTGTGGCAAGGAGGGCCACAAAGCCGCCTCCTGCACGGCCGCCACGCCGCACTGCGCAGTGTGCGCCGCCAGTGGCTGCCCGGCAGGCCACGTGACGAGGGGGAGGATGTGCAATCCTCCCCCTAAGAGGGGCAAAGCGCAGGCGCCGGTCGGGCCTGCTGCTAGCACCGTCGTTCCCGAGGCAGGAACGGCGGTGGCGGCGGAGGAGGAGGGTGCGATGTCGATTGATGGATAGGGTCGATCATCGCATCCTCCAGGCGAACACCAACCACTGCAGAACAGCCCAGGATCTGCTGATGCAGACCATGGCTGAGTGGTTGGTGGACTTGGCGGTGGTCGCCGAGCCCTACTCGGTCCCTGGCAATTGGCTGGGCGATCGGGACGGCCTGGTGGCAATGGTGACGCGGTCTTCCACAGACTCCCCTCCCCTCTCGCTTTTAGAGAGAGGACCGGGATACGTGGCCACCGCGTGGGGAGGTGTGGCCCTGGTAGGGGTCTATTTCTCCCCAAACCGCCCTCTCTCGGACTTTGAGGATTTCCTCGAAGTCCTCACTGCAGTCGTAGGGAGGGCGGCGCCGCGCCAGGTCGTGGTGTTGGGCGACCTGAACGCCAAGTCGGTAGCATGGGGCAACCCGGCTGCCTCCTGCAACGTCCGGGGACGCGCCGTCGAGTTCTGGGCGGCGTCGTGCGGTGTGTCCCTCCTCAACAGGGGGGCGGTCCACACGTGTGTGCGGCAGCAGGGAGGGTCGGTGGTGGACGTCTCGTTTGCCACCCCCGTGCTGGCCGCACGCGTCGTGAACTGGCGGGTGGAGACGGTGGAGACCTTGTCGGACCACCGATATGTGCGGTTCGACATCTCCACCCAGGGCCCCCGGGGGGAGATGGCCCGCTCTAGCAGGTCTCCCTTCCCACGGTGGGCTCTCACTCGCCTGGACCGGGAGGCAGCCAAGGAGGCGGCCTTCCTCCAGGACTGGCTGTCGCCCCCCCCTGTCGAGGACGTCCCGGACGTTGACGCCGCAGCGGTCCGGCTCAAGAGATCCCTGACCGAGGTGTGCAACTCCAGCATGCCTCGGTCCCGTCGTCCGCCTCCCCGTCGCGCCGTCTATTGGTGGTCGGAGGAACTAGCGGGGCTCCGGGCCACCTGCGTGGCGGCTAGGAGGGCCTACACGCGGAGCCGAAGGCGCAGCGTCCGTAGCCAAGCAGACGAGGACCGCCTCTACGCCTCTTACAGAGAGGCTCAGACCGTCCTCAAGTCGGCTATGGGCGCTGCCAAGGACTCGGCGAGGGCCGAGATGCTGGAGGGTCTCGACAGGGATCCATATGGGAGACCATACAGGGCGGCGCGGAACCAACTGCGGCCCCATGGTCCCCCACTGACGGAGACCCTCGAGCCGGCGTTGCTGGATGGGGTGGTCCGGTCCCTGTTTCCGCGCAGGACCGACTTCACCCCACCAACGATGGACCCCCCGCAGGAGGCGGCTTTATCGCCGGAGGAAGAGGTACCCCCGGTGACGGCGGATGAGTTTTACGCGGGGGTTCTCAGCCTCCGCGCCAAGAAGACGGCCCCTGGGCCGGACGGCGTCCCCGCTCGGGTGGTGGCCATAGCCGCCGCTCAAATGGAGGACAGATTTCGGGAACTCTTCAGCGCGTGCCTTACGGCTGGGAGGTTCCCGAAACTGTGGAAGGAGGGGCGGCTATGCCTCCTCCGAAAAGAGGGACGCCCGGCGGATTCCCCCTCGGCATACCGGCCCATCGTTCTGCTCGATGAGGTCGGTAAATTGTTCGAGGGGATCATTGCCTCCCGGCTGAATGGCCATCTGCGGAGGGTAGGGCCGGACCTGTCGGACGCCCAGTTCGGTTTTCGACAAGGGCGTTCGACCATCGACGCGCTGGCCTTACTCAAGGGCCAGGTGAAGGGGGCGGTCGAGGCAGGGGACGGAGTGCTGGCGGTGTCATTCGACATAGCCAACGCCTTCAACTCCGTGCCCCATTCGACCATACTGGAGGCACTCCGATATCACGGAGTGCCCCAATACTTGCGGAGCCTCCTGGCCAGCTACTTGGAGGACCGAGAGGTCCTCCTTGTCGACAAACTGGCCAGGTTGCGGCGATATGGCGCGGAGTCTGGTGTTCCGCAGGGGTCAGTCTTAGGACCCCCCCTGTGGAACATCGGCTTTGACTGGCTGCTGCGGGGAGGCCTCCTCCAAGGCACGAGTGTCATCTGCTACGCGGATGACACTCTCCTCACCGCCCGGGGGAGGAACTTCGGGGAGGCGGCCTGTCTGGCATCGGCCGGCGGGTCATTGGTGGCGGGGAGGATCCGCCGCCTGGGGTTGAAGGTGGCGCTGAATAAGACCGAGGCCGTGTTCTTTCACGGGCCTCGGCAGCGCTGCCCTCCTGACGCCCACATTGTCGTGGAGGGCGCCAGGATAGGCGTCAAGACCCAGATCAAATATCTGGGTCTAGTGCTGGACAGCAGGTGGCGCTTCGGCCCGCATTTCAGCGGGCTGTCGACGCGCCTGTTGAGGGCTGCGGACGCCCTCTCCTGGCTCCTCCCGAACCTGGGAGGGCCCAGTGCGCGATGCCGGCGCCTATATGCCGGCATCTTGCGGAGCATGGCCCTGTACGGGGCCCCCATCTGGGCAGACTCCCTACACAGGAGGGAGAATGCGACGGCGATGCGCCGGCCCCAAAGGGCCATTGCACTGCGGGTGGCGAGGGCCTACCGCTCGGTGGGCTTTTCGGCGGCGTGCGCTCTGGCCGGCACCCCTCCTTGGGAGCTGGAGGCGTGGGTGCTCGCCAGAGTGTACGAATGGACGGCGCGGCGAAAAGCCCTCGGGGAGCGCCCCGTCGCGGAAGAGCGGGAGGCCGTGCGGCGGGAGGCGAGGGACGCCATCATCGTCCATTGGACGCAGGACCTCGCCTCCGCCACTTTTGGCCGCCGAACCCTGGACGCGCTCGGCCCAGTCCTGCGGGACTGGCTCGAGCGGCCCCATGGTTTCCTCTCATTCCGTCTGGTGCAGGTGCTGTCAGGCCACGGCTGTTTCGGCACGCACCTGCACCGGATCGGGAGGGAGGAGACTCCGGCGTGCCACGACTGCGGCGCGGCGGAGGACACGGCACAGCACACACTCGAGGTGTGCCCGGCTTGGTCTGAGCCGCGCCGTAGTCTGACTGCGGAGATCGGACAGGACCTCTCGCTTCCCAGCGTGGTCAACTCTATGCTGGAGAGTGAGGGGTCCTGGGCTGCGGTCGCCTCCTTTTGCGAGGACGTCATCTCGCAAAAGGAGGCGGCGGAGCGCGCGCGGGAGGACGACCCTCTCGCTGCGCCGCTCCGAAGGCGGAGAAGAGGTCGGAGAAGACGCCGTCTTCTCCCTCCTCATGGTGGTGATAGGCGGGCGACAGGCGCGGGGGCGCCTCCGCCCGCATTGCACTCTACACCACCTCCGCCGGTCATTCCCGGCCCTCCCTCCTCACGGGGAGGGCGTGCAGGGCCCGCCGTGTAGGCGGGCAAACGTCGGAGAGGGACTGGACGCAAAGGCTGCGCCGATCTCCCAGTCCCCCTCCACTCAGACGATGCGGGAATGCCGCTGGGTTGTTTTAGTGGGTATACCGGGCCTTGGCCCGGGGAGTCCCACATACCCCTCCCATTCCCCCAATGGGAGGGTATGCGTAATGCATTTTTTCCCAGCGCAAACAAAAAAAAAAAAAAAAAAAAAAAAAAAAAAAAAAAAAAAGGTTAGGTTAGGTTAGGTTAGGTTAGGTTAGGTTTTGGGGGACCCCCCACAGAGCTTGCGTCCACGTCGCGTCCCCTGGAAACGACCCAGTTCTGTCACCGTAACGGAGTGGCAGACTGGGATCGGCCAAAGTGCTCTGTGCTTCGTAGCTATCATTTTATTCTTGCGGTTTTAAGCTACGATCTTGCGGAATGTCGAAACCCTCGCGGGACGCCTTCGGGCGTTTCCTCCCAAAAGGCCCTTCTCAGGGCCAACCAAAAGGCCCTTCTCAGGGCCAACCAAAAGGCCCTTCTCAGGGCCAACCCAAAGGCCCTTCTCAGGGCCAACCAAAAGGCCCTTCTCAGGGCCACTCCGACGCTTCGGCGTCAGAGGCTAGCCGCGCGCCGTCTGCGGCTATCTTCTCTGAAGATGCGGTCGAGTTTTTGGACTCTGACGACGAGTCCGTCACGAGCGTCTCGGATGCGGGCGACTCCCGGTCGCGGAAGCGGGCCTTTCTCGGGTCCGAGGGCTCTTCGGGCTCGGCTAGGCAGTCGAGGGCAAAAAGGCCAACGACAGTCGCGGACACCCATGTGGTGGGTCTCGCTGACGCCCAACGCCAGCTTGACCTGTCTCGGCGGGCGCTACACCAGCAGGAGCTGGAGGAGCGGGTCGTCGCGAAGGAGCAACGGGCGCGTGCTGCTCGGGCCAAGTCCGGGTACGGCGCGTCCCGCGTTCTGTACGCGGACCACTCCTTGGCCGAGCTGCAACGGATGGCGGAGGAGGACGAAGAGGAGATCGCGGAGGTCGCCTCCAAGTCCACTAATCTAAAGGGCACCTTCCAGAAGGCCCTTAAGTGCCGGGCTGCTAGCATGCGCGGCATCATAGAGGAGCTCGTTAAGAGGAAGACGAGCGAAGAAACGCGGCAGCTGCAGGCGAGGGTCGATCGCCTGCAGTCGGAGGTCAGCCAGCTTCATCAGAAGCTGGCCGATGTCACGGCTCGGCCAATTCAGGCCGAACCGACACCTGCGGCAGAGGCCCCCGCCTCCAACCTTGAGGAAGTCTTCCGCAAGGTGGTTATGGAGGAGAGGGCCTTCACTAGAGCCTGCTTAGCAGGCATTGAGGACCGGCTCTTACCGGAGAAGCGCCTCCGACCACCGCTTGCCGCGGACGAGAGGCGAGTCGAGCCGGGTCCGTCCTCGCAAGGGGAGGACGCCCTTCTCCCTTCGGCTACTCCGTCCGACCAGCAGGGTTGGACCGAAGTGGTCCGAAAGGGGAAGGGCAAAGGGAAGAAGACGGCGACGGCCGTACCTGCCGTCACCGCCACGCAGCCCAGCCAGTCGAAGGCGACTGGGAAGGGAAAGAGGAGGGGCAGGGGCAGGGGCAGAAAGGCGGCAACGGCCGTCCCTGCCGTCCCCGCGACCACGCCGCCCAGCCAGCCGCAGGCGACTGGCAAGGAGCAGAGCAGGAGGAAACTGGCTCCCCCAAAGACCGCGGCCGTCGTAGTGACACTCACCGCGGAGGCCGCGGAGCGAGGGGAGACATACATGTCTATTTTGATGCGGGCGCGTACCAACGCCGATCCCACCCAACTGGGGATCGGTAAAGTTTCTTGCCGGAGGACCCAAACCGGGGCTCGGCTTTTCGAGTTTCCTGGGGCGGAAGGCAGCGCCAACGCTGACCTCTTTGCAGCCAAGCTCCAAGAGGTCATCGCGGACGCTGCAAAGGTGGCCCGACCGGTCAAGTCGGCGGCCATCGAGGTGACCGACCTCGACGATTCGGTCACCAAGGAGGAGGTGGTAGCGGCGGTCGCAGCCATTGGGGGCTGCGATGTCACAGCGGTGCACGGCCGGGATATCAGGCCCGGCCGCGGTGGCATGGGCACTATTCGTCTCCAGTGCCCAGTCGCCGCTGCCAAAGCCGTCCTTAATAAAGGACGGCTTCTTGTGGGCTTCAGCTCGGGTGCGGTCCGGGCACTTGTAGACCAGCCTCTGCGCTGCTACAGGTGCTGCGGCATCGGACACACCCGAGCCCTTTGCCCGTCGGCGGTCGACAGGTCTCTGACCTGTTACCGCTGCGGCAAAGAGGGCCACAAAGCCGCCTCCTGCACGGCCGCAACTCCGCACTGCGCAGTCTGTGCCGCCAGTGGCTGCCCGGCAGGCCACGTGATGAGGGGGAGGATGTGCAATCCTCCCCAAAAGAGGGGTAAAGCACAGGCGCCGGTCGTGCCTGCTGCTAGCACCGTCGTTCGCGAGGCTGGAACGGCGGTGGCAGCGGAGGAGGGGGATGCGATGTCGACTTAATTAGGTCGAACATCGCATCCTCCCAATAGTGTCGCGGTCTTCCACAGACTCCCCTCCCCTCTCGCTTTAGAGAGGGGACCGGGATACGTGGCCGCCGCGGCAGCATTCGCCTCCTTTTGCGAGGACGTCATCTCGCAAAAGGAGGCGGCGGAGCGCGCGCGGGAGGTGAACCCTCTCGCTGCACCGCTCCGAAGGCGGAAAAGAGGTCGGAGAAGAAGCCGTCTTCTCCCTCCTCATGGTGGTGTAGGCGGGCGACAGGCGCGGGGGCGCCTCCGCCCGCACTGCACTCTACACCACCCTCGCCGGTCATTCCCGGCCCTCCCCTAACGGGGAGGGCGTGAAGGGCCCGCCGTGCAGGCGGGCGTACGTCGGAGAGGGACTGGACGTAAAGGCTATGCCGATCTCCCAGTCCCCCTCCACTCTGACGATGCGGGAATGCCGCTGGGTTGTTTTAGTGGGTATACCGGGTCAGCCCGGGGAGTCCCACATACCCCTCCCATTCCCCAAATGGGAGGGTATGCGTAATGCATTTTTTCCCAGCGCAAACAAAAAAAAAAAAAAAAAAAAAAAAAAGGTTAGGTTAGGTTAGGTTAACCAGCCCCTGCGCTGCTTCAGGTGCTGCGGCATAGGGCACACCCGAGCCCTGTGCCCTTCAGCGGTCGATAGGTCACTGACATGCTACCGCTGTGGCAAGGAGGGCCACAAAGCCGCCTCCTGCACGGCCGCCACGCCGCACTGCGCAGTGTGCGCCGCCAGTGGCTGCCCGGCAGGCCACGTGACGAGGGGGAGGATGTGCAATCCTCCCCCTAAGAGGGGCAAAGCGCAGGCGTCGGTCGGGCCTGCTGCTAGCACCGTCGTTCCCGAGGCAGGAACGGCGGTGGCGGCGGAGGAGGAGGGTGCGATGTCGATTGATGGATAGGGTCGATCATCGCATCCTCCAGGCGAACACCAACCACTGCAGAACAGCCCAAGACCTGCTGATGCAGACCATGGCTGAGTGGTTGGTGGACTTGGCGGTGGTCGCCGAGCCCTACTCGGTCCCTGGCAATTGGCTGGGCGATCGAGACGGCCTGGTGGCAATAGTGACGCGGTCTTCCACAGACTCCCCTCCCCTCTCGCTCTTAGAGAGAGGACCGGGATACGTGGCCGCCGCGTGGGGAGGTGTGGCCCTAGTTGGGGTCTATTTCTCCCCAAACCGCCCTCTCTCGGACTTTGAGGATTTTCTTGAAGTCCTGACTGCTGTCGTAGGGAGGGCGGCGCCGCGCCAGGTCGTGGTGTTGGGCGACCTGAACGCCAAGTCGGTGGCCTGGGGCAACCCGGCTGCCTCGTGCAACGTCCGGGGACGCGCCGTCGAGTTCTGGGCGGCGTCATGCGGTGTGTCCCTCCTCAACAGGGGGGCGGTCCACACATGTGTGCGGCAACACGGAGGGTCGGTGGTGGACGTCTCGTTTGCCACCCCCGTGCTGGCCGCACGCATCGTGAACTGGCGGGTGGAGACGGTGGAGACCCTGTCGGACCACCGATATGTGCGGTTCGACATCTCCACCCAGGGCCCCCGGGGGGAGATGGCCCGCTCTGGCAGGTCTCCCTTCCCACGGTGGGCTCTAACTCGCCTGGACCGGGAGGCAGCCAAGGAGGCGGCCTTCCTCCAGGACTGGCTGTCTCCCCCCCCTGTCGAGGACGTCCCGGACGTTGACGCCGCAGCGGTCCGCCTCAGGAGATCCTTGACCGAGGTGTGCAACTCCAGCATGCCTCGGTCCCGTCGCCCGCCTCCCCGTCGCGCCGTCTATTGGTGGTCGGAGGAACTTGCGGGGCTCCGGGCCACCTGCGTGGCGGCCAGAAGGGCTTACACGCGGAGCCGACGGCGCAGCGTCCGTAGTCAAGCAGACGAGGACCGCCTCTACGTCTCTTACAGAGAGGCTCAGACGGTCCTCAAGTCGGCTATGGGCGCTGCCAAGGACTCGGCGAGGGCCGAGATGCTGGAGGGTCTCGACAGAGACCCGTATGGGAGACCATACAGGGCGGCGCGGAACCAACTGCGGCCCCATGGTCCCCCTCTGACAGAGACCCTCGAGCCAGCGTTGCTGGATGGGGTGGTCCGGTCCCTGTTTCCGCGCAGGACCGACTTCACCCCACCAACGATGGACCCCCCGCAGGAGGCGGCTTCACCGCCGGAGGAGGAGGTACCCCCGGTGACGGCGGATGAGTTTTACGCGGGGGTTCTCAGCCTCCGAGCCAAGAAGACGGCCCCTGGGCCGGACGGCGTCCCTGCTCGAGTGGTGGCCATAGCTGCCGCTCAAATGGAGGACAGATTTCGGGACCTCTTCAGCGCGTGCCTTACGGCTGGGAGGTTCCCGAAACTGTGGAAGGAGGGGCAGCTATGCCTCCTCCGAAAGGAGGGACGCCCGGCGGATTCCCCCTCGGCATACCGGCCCATCGTTCTGCTCGATGAGGTCGGTAAATTGTTCGAGGGGATCATTGCCTCCCGGCTGAATAGACACCTAAGGAGGGTAGGGCCGGACCTGTCGGACGCCCAGTTCGGTTTCCGACAGGGGCGTTCGACCATCGACGCGCTGGCCCTACTCAAGGGCCAGGTGAAGGGGGCGGTAGAGGCCGGGGACGGAGTGCTGGCGGTGTCATTCGACATAGCCAACGCCTTCAACTCCGTCCCCCACTCGACCATATTGGAGGCACTCCGATATCACGGAGTGCCCCAATACTTGCGGAGCCTTCTGGCCAGCTACCTGGAGGACCGAGAGGTCCTCCTTGTCGACAAAATGGCCAGGTTGCGCAGATACAGCGCGGAGTCTGGTGTTCCGCAGGGGTCAGTCTTAGGACCCCCCCTGTGGAACATCGGCTTCGACTGGCTGCTGCGGGGAGCCCTCCTCCAGGGCACGAGTGTCATCTGCTACGCGGATGACACTCTCCTCACTGCCCGGGGGAGGAACTTCGGGGAGGCGGCCTGTCTGGCATCGGCTGGCGGTTCCTTGGTGGCGGGGAGGATACGCAGCCTGGGATTGAGGGTGGCGCTGAATAAGACCGAGGCCGTGTTCTTTCACGGGCCTCGGCAGCGCTGCCCTCCTGACGCCCACATTTTCGTGGAGGGCGCCAGGGTAGGCGTCCAGACCCAGTTAAAATATCTGGGTCTAGTGCTGGACAGCAGGTGGCGCTTCGGCCCGCATTTCAGCGGTCTGTCGACGCGCCTGCTGAGGGCTGCGGACGCCCTCTCCTGGCTCCTCCCAAACCTGGGAGGGCCCAGTGCGCGATGCCGGCGCCTTTATGCCGGCATCCTGAGGAGCATGGCCCTATACGGGGCCCCCATCTGGGCGGACTCCCTCCATAAGAGGGAGAATGCGACGGCGATGCGCCGGCCCCAAAGGGCCATTGCACTGCGGGTGGCGAGGGCTTACCGATCGGTGGGCTTTTCGGCGGCGTGCGCTCTGGCTGGCACCCCTCCTTGGGAGCTGGAGGCGTGGGTGCTCGCCAGAGTGTCCGAATGGACGGCGCGACGAAAAGCCCTCGGGGAGCGCCCCGTCGCGGAAGAGCGGGAGGCCGTGCGGCGGGAGGCGAGGGACGCCATCATCGTCCATTGGACGCAGGACCTCGCCTCCGCCACCTTTGGCCGCCGAACCCTGGACGCGCTCGGCCCAGTCCTGCGGGACTGGCTCGAGCGGCCCCACGGTTTCCTCTCATTCCGTCTGGTGCAGGTGCTGTCAGGCCACGGCTGTTTCGGCACGCACCTGCACCGGATCGGGAGGGAGGAGACTCCGGCGTGCCACGACTGCGGCGCGGCGGAGGACACGGCACAGCACACGCTCGAGGTGTGCCCGGCTTGGTCTGAGCCGCGCCGTAGTCTGACTGCTGAGATCGGACAGGACCTCTCACTTCCCAGCGTGGTCAACTCTATGCTGGAGAGTGAGGGGTCCTGGGCAGCGGTCGCCTCCTTTTGCGAGGACGTCATCTCGCAAAAGGAGGCGGCGGAGCGCGCGCGTGAGGACGACCCTCTCGCAGCGCCGCTCCGAAGGCGGAGAAGAGGTCGGAGAAGACGCCGTCTTCTCCCTCCTCATGGTGGTGATAGGCGGGCGACAGGCGCGGGGGCGCCTCCGCCCGCATTGCACTCTACACCACCTCCGCCGGTTATTCCCGGCCCTCCCCCCTCACGGGGAGGGCGTGCAGGGCCCGCCGTGTAGGCGGGCGTACGTCGGAGAGGGACTGGACGCAAAGGCTATGCCGATCTCCCAGTCCCCCTCCACTCAGACGATGCGGGAATGCCGCTGGGTTGTTTTAGTGGGTATACCGGGCCTTGGCCCGGGGAGTCCCACATACCCCTCCCATTCCCCCAATGGGAGGGTATGCGTAATGCATTTTTTCCCAGCGCAAACAAAAAAAAAAAAAAAAAAAAAAAAAAAAAAGGTTAGGTTAGGTTGGGGGACCCCCCACAGAGCTTGCGTCCACGTCGCGTCCCCTGGAAACGACCCAGTTCTGTCACCGTAACGGAGTGGCAGACTGGGGTTCGGCCAAAGTGCTCTGTGCTTTCGTAGTTCACATATTCATCTTGCCTTTTTAACTACGATCCTGCGGTGGCTATGCCTACACCCCCGCGGGACGCCTTCGGGCGCTTTTTAAAACCCAAAGGCCCTTCTCAGGGCCAAACAAAAGGCCCTTCTCAGGGCCAACCCAAAGGCCCTTCTCAGGGCCAACCCAAAGGCCCTTCTCAGGGCCAACCAAAAGGCCCTTCTCAGGGCCAACCAAAAGGCCCTTTTCAGGGTCACTCTGACGCTTCGGCGTCAGAGGCTAGCCGCGCGCCGTCTGCGGCTAGCTTCTCTGAAGGTGCAGTCGAGTTTTTGGACTCTGACGACCAGTCCGTCACGAGTGTCTCGGATGCGGGCGACTCCCGGTCGCGGAAGCGGGCCTTCCGTAAGGATGGGTCAGAGGGCTCTTCGGGCTCGTCCAGGCGGTCGAAAGCCAAAAGGCCGTCAATAGCTGCAGACACCCACGAGGTGGGTCTTGCGGACGCCCAACGTCAGCTCGACCTGGCTCGGCGGGAGCTGCACCAGCAGGAGCTGGAGGAGCGGGTCGTTGCGAAGGAGCAACGGGCGCGTGCTGCTCGGGCCAAGTCCGGGTACGGTGCGTCCCGCATTCTGTACGCGGACCACTCCTTGGCCGAGCTGCAGCAGATGGCGGAGGAGGACGAGGAGGAGATCGTTGAGGTCGCCTCCAAGTCCTCAAATTTAAAAGGGACCTTCCAAAAGGCCCTTAAGTGTCGGGCCGCGAGCATGCGCGGTATCGTTATGGAGCTGGTCCAGCGCAAGGCGACTGACGAAACGCGGCAACTGCAGGCGACAGTCAATCGGCTGCAGTTGGAGGTCAGCCAGCTTCATACGAAGCTAGCTGAAGCCACGGCTCGGCCACATCAGACCGAACCAAGACCAGCGGCAGAGGCCCCCGCCTCCAACCTTGAGGATGTCATCCGCAAGGTGGTTATGGAGGAGAGGGCCTTCACGCGAGCCTGCTTAGCAGGAATAGAGGACCGGCTCTTGCCGGAGCAACGCCTCCGACCGCCGCTTGCCGCGGACAAGAGGCAAAGCGAGCCGGGGCCGTCCTCGCAAGGGGAGGACGCCCTTCTCCCTTCCACTACTCCGTCCAACCAGCAGGGTTGGACCGAAGTGGTCGGGAAGGGGAAGGGCAGAGGAAAGAAGACGGCGACAGCCGCCCCTGCTGTCGCAGCCACCACGGCCACCACGACTCCCAGCCAGTCGCAGACGACCGGGAAGGGAAGGAGGAGGGGCAGGGGCAGAAAGGCGGCAACGGCCGTCCCTGTCGCCCCCGTCACCACGCCTCCCAGCCAGTCGCAGGCGACCGGAACAGGGAAGAGAAAGGGGAAATTGGTTCCCCCGAAGTCCGCGGCCGTCGTCGTGACGCTCACCGCGGAGGCCGCGGAAAGAGGGGAGACGTACGCGTCAATATTGGTGCGGGCGCGTGCTAACGCCGATCCCACCCAACTCGGGATCGGCAAAGTCTCCTGCCGCAGGACCCAAGCCGGGGCTCGAATTTTCGAGTTCCCTGGCGCCGAGGGAAACGCAAACGCTGACCTCTTTGCAGCCAAGCTGCAGGAGGTCATTGCGGACGCGGCCAAGGTGGCCCGACCTGTCAAGTCGGCGACCATCGAGGTGACCGATCTTGACGACTCGGTCACCAAGGAGGAGGTGGTGGCGGCGGTCGCAGCTATTGGGGGCTGCAGCGTCACAGCGGTGCAGGGCCGGGACATCAGGCCCGGCCGCGGCGGCATGGGAACTATCCGTCTCGAGTGCCCGGTCGCCGCCGCCAAAGTCGTCCTTGGAAAGGGACGGCTCTTGGTCGGGTTCAGCTCGGGTGCAGTCCGAGCACTTGAAGACCAGCCCCTGCGCTGCTTCAGGTGCTGCGGCATAGGGCACACCCGAGCCCTGTGCACTTCAGCGGTCGACAGATCTCTGACCTGCTACCGCTGTGGCAAGGAGGGCCACAAAGCCGCCTCCTGCACGGCCGCCACGCCGCACTGCGCAGTGTGCGCCGCCAGTGGCTGCCCGGCAGGCCACGTGACGAGGGGGAGGATGTGCAATCCTCCCCCTAAGAGGGGCAAAGCGCAGGCGCCGATCGCGCCTGCTGCTAGCACCGTCGTTCCCGAGGCAGGAACGGCGGTGGCGGCGGAGGAGGAGGGTGCGATGTCGATTGATGGATAGGGTCGATCATCGCATCCTCCAGGCGAACACCAACCACTGCAGAAGAGCCCAGGATCTGCTGATGCAGACCATGGCTGAGTGGTTGGTGGACTTGGCGGTGGTCGCCGAGCCCTACTCGGTCCCTGGCAATTGGCTGGGTGATCGGGACGGCCTGGTGGCAATGGTGACGCGGTCTTCCACAGACTCCCCTCCCCTCTCGCTTTTAGAGAGAGGACCGGGATACGTGGCCACCGCGTGGGGAGGTGTGGCCCTGGTAGGGGTCTATTTCTCCCCAAACCGCCCTCTCTCGGACTTTGAGGATTTCCTCGAAGTCCTCACTGCAGTCGTAGGGAGGGCGGCGCCGCGCCAGGTCGTGGTGTTGGGCGACCTGAACGCCAAGTCGGTGGCCTGGGGCAACCCGGCTGCCTCGTGCAACGTCCGGGGACGCGCCGTCGAGTTCTGGGCGGCGTCGTGCGGTGTGTCCCTCCTCAACAGGGGGGCGGTCCACACGTGTGTGCGGCAGCAGGGAGGGTCGGTGGTGGACGTCTCGTTTGCCACCCCCGTGCTGGCCGCACGCGTCGTGAACTGGCGGGTGGAGACGGTGGAGACCTTGTCGGACCACCGATATGTGCGGTTCGACATCTCCACCCAGGGCCCCCGGGGGGAGATGGCCCGCTCTAGCAGGTCTCCCTTCCCACGGTGGGCTCTCACTCGCCTGGACCGGGAGGCAGCCAAGGAGGCGGCCTTCCTCCAGGACTGGCTGTCTCCCCCCCCTGTTGAGGACGTCCCGGACGTTGACGCCGCAGCGGTCCGGCTCAAGAGATCCCTGACCGAGGTGTGCAACTCCAGCATGCCTCGGTCCCGTCGCCCGCCTCCCCGTCGCGCCGTCTATTGGTGGTCGGAGGAACTGGCGGGGCTCCGGGCCACCTGTGTGGCGGCTAGGAGGGCCTACACGCGGAGCCGACGGCGCAGCGTCCGTTGCCAAGCGGACGAGGACCGCCTCTACGCCTCTTACAGAGAGGCTCAGACGGTCCTCAAGTCGGCTATGGGCGCTGCCAAGGACTCGGCGAGGGCCGAGATGCTGGAGGGTCTCGACAGGGATCCATATGGGAGACCATACAGGGCGGCGCGGAACCAACTGCGGCCCCATGGTCCCCCACTGACGGAGACCCTCGAGCCGGCGTTGCTGGATGGGGTGGTCCGGTCCCTGTTTCCGCGCAGGACCGACTTCACCCCACCAATGATGGACCCCCCGCAGGGGGCGGCTTCACCGCCGGAGGAGGAGGTACCCCCGGTGACGGCGGATGAGTTTTACGCGGGGGTTCTCAGCCTCCGCGCCAAGAAGACGGCCCCTGGGCCGGACGGCGTCCCCGCACGGGTGGTGGCCATAGCCGCCGCTCAAATGGAGGACAGATTTCGGGAACTCTTCAGCGCGTGCCTTACGGCTGGGAGGTTTCCGAAACTGTGGAAGGAGGGGCGGCTATGCCTCCTCCGAAAAGAGGGACGCCCGGCGGATTCCCCCTCGGCATACCGGCCCATCGTTCTGCTCGATGAGGTCGGTAAATTGTTCGAGGGGATCATTGCCTCCCGGCTGAATAGACACCTGCGGAGGGTAGGGCCGGACCTGTCGGACGCCCAGTTCGGTTTCCGACAGGGGCGTTCGACCATCGACGCGCTGGCCCTACTCAAGGGCCAGGTGAAGGGGGCGGTAGAGGCCGGGGACGGAGTGCTGGCGGTGTCATTCGACATAGCCAACGCCTTCAACTCCGTCCCCCACTCGACCATATTGGAGGCACTCCGATATCACGGAGTGCCTCAATACTTGCGGAGCCTTCTGGCCAGCTACCTGGAGGACCGAGAGGTCCTCCTTGTCGACAAAATGGCCAAGTTGCGTAGATACAGCGCGGAGTCTGGTGTTCCGCAGGGGTCAGTCTTAGGACCCCCCCTGTGGAACATCGGCTTCGACTGGCTGCTGCGGGGAGCCCTCCTCCAGGGCACGAGTGTCATCTGCTACGCGGATGACACTCTCCTCACTGCCCGGGGGAGGAACTTCGGGGAGGCGGCCTGTCTGGCATCGGCTGGCGGTTCCTTGGTGGCGGGGAGGATACGCAGCCTGGGATTGAGGGTGGCGCTGAATAAGACCGAGGCCGTGTTCTTTCACGGGCCTCGGCAGCGCTGCCCTCCTGACGCCCACATTTTCGTGGAGGGCGCCAGGGTTGGTGTCCAGACCCAATTAAAATATCTGGGTCTGGTGTTGGACAGCAGGTGGCGCTTCGGCCCACATTTCAGCGGGCTGTCGACGCGCCTGCTGAGGGCTGCGGACGCCCTCTCCTGGCTCCTCCCGAACCTGGGAGGGCCCAGTGCGCGATGCCGGCGCCTGTATGCCGGCATCTTGCGAAGCATGGCCTTGTACGGGGCCCCCATCTGGGCAGACTCCCTGCATAGGAGGGAGAACGCGACGGCGATGCGCCGGCCCCAAAGGGCCATTGCACTGCGGGTGGCGAGGGCCTACCGCTCGGTGGGCTTTTCGGCGGCGTGCGCTCTGGCTGGCACCCCTCCCTGGGAGTTGGAGGCGTGGGTGCTCGCCAGAGTGTACGAATGGACGGCGCGGCGGAAAGCCCTCGGGGAGCGCCCCGTCGCGGAAGAGCGGGAGGCCGAGCGGCGGGAGGCGAGGGACGCCATCATCGTCCATTGGACGCAGGACCTCGCCTCCGCCACTTTTGGCCGCCGAACCCTGGACGCGCTCGGCCCAGTCCTGCGGGACTGGCTCGAGCGGCCCCACGGTTTCCTCTCATTCCGTCTGGTGCAGGTGCTGTCAGGCCACGGCTGTTTCGGCACGCACCTGCACCGGATCGGGAGGGAGGAGACTCCGGCGTGCCACGACTGCGGCGCGGCGGAGGACACGGCACAGCACACGCTCGAGGTGTGCCCGGCTTGGTCTGAGCCGCGCCGTAGTCTGACTGCGGAGATCGGACAGGACCTCTCACTTCCCAGCGTGGTCAACTCTATGCTGGAGAGTGAGGGGTCCTGGGCAGCGGTCGCTTCCTTTTGCGAGGACGTCATCTCGCAAAAGGAGGCGGCGGAGCGCGCGCGTGAGGACGACCCTCTCGCAGCGCCGCTCCGAAGGCGGAGAAGAGGTCGGAGAAGACGCCGTCTTCTCCCTCCTCATGGTGGTGATAGGCGGGCGACAGGCGCGGGGGCGCCTCCGCCCGCATTGCACTCTACACCACCTCCGCCGGTCATTCCCGGCCCTCCCCCCTCACGGGGAGCGCGTGTAGGGCCCGCCGTGTAGGCGGGCGTACGTCGGAGAGGGACTGGACGTAAAGGCTATGCCGATCTCCCAGTCCCCCTCCACTCAGACGATGCGGGAATGCCGCTGGGTTGTTTTAGTGGGTATACCGGGCCTTGGCCCGGGGAGTCCCACATACCCCTCCCATTCCCCCAATGGGAGGGTATGCGTAATGCATTTTTTCCCAGCGCAAACAAAAAAAAAAAAAAAAAAAAAAAAAAAAAAAAGGTTAGGTTAGGTTAGGTTAGGTTAGGTTAGGTTAGGTTAGGTTAGGTTGGGGGGGGGGACCCCCCACAGAGCTTGCGTCCACGTCGCGTCCCCTGGAAACGACCCAGTTCTGTCACCGTAACGGAGTGGCAGACTGGGGTTCGGCCAAAGTGCTCTGTGCTTTCGTAGTTCACATATTCATCTTGCCTTTTTAACTACGATCCTGCGGTGGCTATGCCAACACCCCCGCGGGACGCCCTCGGGCGCTTTTTAAAACCCAAAGGCCCTTGTCAGGGCCAACCAAAAAGCCCTTCTCAGGGCCAACCCAAAGGCCCTTCTCAGGGCCAACCCAAAGGCCCTTCTCAGGGCCAACCAAAAGGCCCTTCTCAGGGCCAACCAAAAGGCCCTTTTCAGGGCCACTCCGACGCTTCGGCGTCAGAGGCTAGCCGCGCGCCGTCTGCGGCTAGCTTCTCTGAAGGTGCAGTCGAGTTTTTGGACTCTGACGACCAGTCCGTCACGAGTGTCTCGGATGCGGGCGACTCCCGGTCGCGGAAGCGGGCCTTCCGTAAGGATGGGTCAGAGGGCTCTTCGGGCTCGTCCAGGCGGTCGAAAGCCAAAAGGCCGTCAATAGCTGCAGACAACCACGAGGTGGGTCTTGCGGACGCCCAACGTCAGCTCGACCTGGCTCGGCGGGAGCTGCACCAGCAGGAGCTGGAGGAGCGGGTCGTTGCGAAGGAGCAACGGGCGCGTGCTGCTCGGGCCAAGTCCGGGTACGGTGCGTCCCGCGTTCTGTACGCGGACCACTCCTTGGCCGAGCTGCAGCAGATGGCGGAGGAGGACGAGGAGGAGATCGTTGAGGTCGCCTCCAAGTCCTCAAATTTAAAAGGGACCTTCCAAAAGGCCCTTTAGTGCCGGGCCGCGAGCATGCGCGGTATCGTTATGGAGCTGGTCCAGCGCAAGGCGACTGACGAAACACGGCAACTGCAGGCGACAGTCAATCGACTGCAGTTGGAGGTCAGCCAGCTTCATACGAAGCTAGCTGAAGCTACGGCTCGGCCACATCAGACCGAACCAAGACCTGCGGCAGAGGCCCCCGCCTTCAACCTTGAGGATGTCATCCGCAAGGTGGTTATGGAGGAGAGGGCCTTCACGCGAGCCTGCTTAGCTGGAATAGAGGACCGGCTCTTGCCGGAGCAACGCCTCCGACCGCCGCTTGCCGCGGACAGGAGGCAAAGCGAGCCGGGGCCGTCCTCGCAAGGGGAGGACGCTCTTCTCCCTTCCACTACTCCGTCCAACCAGCAGGGTTGGACTGAAGTGGTCGGGAAGGGGAAGGGGAGAGGAAAGAAGACGGCGACAGCCGCCCCTGCCGTCGCAGGCACCACGGCCACCACGACTCCCAGCCAGTCGCAGACGACTGGGAAGGGAAGGAGGAGGGGCAGGGGCAGGAAGGCGGCAACGGCCGTCCCTGTCGCCCCCGTCACCACGCCTCCCAGCCAGTCGCAGGCGACCGGCACAGGGAAGAGAAGGGGAAAATTGGTTCCCCCAAAGTCCGCGGCCGTCGTCGTGACGCTCACCGCGGAGGCCGCGGAACGAGGGGAGACGTACGCGTCCGTATTATTGCGGGCGCGTGCCAACGCCGATCCCACTCAACTGGGGATCGGCAAAGTCTCCTGCCGCAGGACCCAAGCCGGGGCTCGAATTTTCGAGTTCCCTGGCGCGGAGGGAAACGCAAACGCTGACCTCTTTGCAGCCAAGCTGCAGGAGGTCATTGCGGACGCGGCCAAGGTGGCCCGACCTGTCAAGTCGGCGGCCATCGAGGTGACCGATCTTGACGACTCGGTCACCAAGGAGGAGGTGGTGGCGGCGGTCGCAGCTATTGGGGGCTGCAGCGTCACAGCGGTGCAGGGCCGGGACATCAGGCCCGGCCGCGGCGGCATGGGAACTATCCGTCTCGAGTGCCCGGTCGCCGCTGCCAAAGCCGTCCTTGGAATGGGACGGCTCTTGGTCGGGTTCAGCTCGGGTGCAGTCCGAGCACTTGAAGACCAGCCCCTGCGCTGCTTCAGGTGCTGCGGCATAGGGCACACCCGAGCCCTGTGCCCTTCAACGGTCGACAGATCTCTGACCTGCTACCGCTGTGGCAAGGAGGGCCACAAAGCTGCCTCCTGCACGGCCGCCACGCCGCACTGCGCAGTGTGCGCCGCCAGTGGCTGCCCTGCAGGCCACGTGACGAGGGGGAGGATGTGCAATCCTCCCCCTAAGAGGGGCAAAGTGCAGGCGCCCGTCGGGCCTGCTGCTAGCACCGTCGTTCCCGAGGCAGGAACGGCGGTGGCGGCGGAGGAGGAGGGTGCGATGTCGATTGATGGATAGGGTCGATCATCGCATCCTCCAGGCGAACACCAACCACTGCCGAACAGCCCAGGATCTGCTGATGCAGACCATGGCTGAGTGGTTGGTGGACTTGGCGGTGGTCGCCGAGCCCTACTCGGTCCCTGGCAATTGGCTGGGCGATCAGGACGGCCTGGTGGCAATGGTGACGCGGTCTTCCACAGACTCCCCTCCCCTCTCGCTTTTAGAGAGAGGATCGGGATACGTGGCCACCGCGTGGGGAGGTGTGGCCCTGGTAGGGGTCTATTTCTCCCCAAACCGCCCTCTCTCGGACTTTGAGGATTTCCTCGAAGTCCTCACTGCAGTCGTAGGGAGGGCGGCGCCGCGCCAGGTCGTGGTGTTGGGCGACCTCAACGCCAAGTCGGTGGCCTGGGGCAACCCGGCTGCCTCCTGCAACGTCCGGGGACGCGCCGTCGAGTTCTGGGCGGCGTCGTGCGGTGTGTCCCTCCTCAACAGGGGGGCGGTCCACACGTGTGTGCGGCGGCAGGGAGGGTCGGTGGTGGACGTCTCGTTTGCCACCCCCGTGCTGGCCGCACGCATCGTGAACTGGCGGGTGGAGACGGTGGAGACCTTGTCGGACCACCGATATGTGCGGTTCGACATCACCACCCAGGGCCCCCGGGGGGAGATGACCCGCTCTAGCAGGTCTCCCTTCCCACGGTGGGCTCTCTCTCGCCTGGACCGGGAGGCAGCCAAGGAGGCGGCCTTCCTCCAGGACTGGCTGTCTCCCCCCCCTGTCGAGGACGTCCCGGACGTTGACGCCGCAGCAGTCCGGCTCAAGAGGTCCTTGACCGAGGTGTGCAACTCCAGCATGCCTCGGTCCTGTCGCCCGCCTCCCCGTCGCGCCGTCTATTGGTGGTCGGAGGAACTGGCGGGGCTCCGGGCCACCTGCGTGGCGGCTAGGAGGGCCTACACGCGGAGCCGACGGCGCAGCGTCCGTAGCCAAGCAGACGAGGACCGCCTTTACGCCTCTTACAGAGAGGCTCAGATGGTTCTCAAGTCGGCTATGGGCGCTGCCAAGGACTCGGCGAGGGCCGAGATGCTGGAGGGTCTCGACAGGGATCCATATGGGAGACCATACAGGGCGGCGCGGAACCAACTGCGGCCCCATGGTCCCCCACTGACGGAGACCCTCGAGCCGGCGTTGCTGGATGGGGTGGTCCGGTCCCTGTTTCCGCGCAGGACCGACTTCACCCCACCAACGATGGACCCCCCGCAGGAGGCGGCTTCACCGCCGGAGGAGGAGGTACCCCCGGTGACGGCGGATGAGTTTTACGCGGGGGTTCTCAGCCTCCGCGCCAAGAAGACGGCCCCTGGGCCGGACGGCGTCCCCGCACGGGTGGTGGCCATAGCCGCCGCTCAAATGGAAAACAGATTTCGGGAACTCTTCAGCGCGTGCCTTACGGCTGGGAGGTTCCCGAAACTGTGGAAGGAGGGGCGGCTATGCCTCCTCCGGAAAGAGGGACGCCCGGCGGATTCCCCTTCGGCATACCGGCCCATCGTTCTGCTCGATGAGGTCGGTAAAATGTTCGAGGGGATCATTGCCTCCCGGCTGAATGGCCACCTGCGGAGGGTAGGGCCGGACCTGTCGGACGCACAGTTCGGTTTTCGACAAGGGCGTTCGACAATCGACGCGCTGGCCCTACTGAAGGGCCAGGTGAAGGGGGCGGTGGAGGCCGGGGACGGAGTGCTGGCAGTGTCATTCGACATAGCCAACGCCTTCAACTCCGTCCCCCACTCGACCATACTGGAGGCACTCCGATATCACGGAGTGCCCCAATACTTGCGGAGCCTCCTGGCCAGCTACTTGGAGGACCGAGAGGTCCTCCTTGTCGACAAACTGGCCAGGTTGCGCAGATACAGCGCGGAGTCTGGTGTTCCGCAGGGGTCAGTCTTAGGACCCCCCCTGTGGAACATCGGCTTCGACTGGCTGTTGCGGGGAGCCCTCCTCCAGGGCACGAGTGTCATCTGCTACGCGGATGACACTCTCCTCACTGCCCGGGGGAGGAACTTCGGGGAGGCGGCCTGTCTGGCATCGGCTGGCGGGTCATTGGTGGCGGGGAGGATACGCAGCCTGGGATTGAGGGTGGCGCTGAACAAGACCGAGGCCGTGTTCTTTCACGGGCCTCGGCAGCGCTGCCCTCCTGACGCCCACATTGTCGTGGAGGGTGCCAGGGTAGGCGTCCAGACCCAGCTGAAATATCTGGGTCTAGTGCTGGACAGCAGGTGGCGCTTCGGCCCGCATTTCAGTGGGCTGTCGACGCGCCTACTGAGGGCTGCGGACGCCCTCTCCTGGCTCCTCCCGAACCTGGGAGGGCCCAGTGCGCGATGCCGGCGCCTATATGCCGGCATCCTGAGAAGCATGGCCCTGTACGGGGCCCCCATCTGGGCAGACTCCCTCCATAGGAGGGAGAACGCGACGGCGATGCGCCGGCCCCAAAGGGCCATTGCACTGCGGGTGGCGAGGGCCTACCGCTCGGTGGGCTTTTCGGCGGCGTGCGCTCTGGCTGGCACCCCTCCTTGGGAGCTGGAGGCGTGGGTGCTCGCCAGAGTGTACGAATGGACAGCGCGGCGAAAAGCCCTCGGGGAGCGCCCCGTCGCGGAAGAGCGGGAGGCCGTGCGGCGGGAGGCGAGGGACGCCATCATCGTCCATTGGACGCAGGACCTCGCCTCCGCCACTTTTGGCCGCCGAACCCTGGACGCGCTCGGCCCAGTCCTGCGGGACTGGCTCGAGCGGCCCCACGGTTTCCTCTCATTCCGTCTGGTGCAGGTGCTGTCAGGCCACGGCTGTTTCGGCACGCACCTGCACCGGATCGGGAGGGAGGAGACTCCGGCGTGCCACGACTGCGGCGCGGCGGAGGACACGGCACAGCACACGCTCGAAGTGTGCCCGGCTTGGTCTGAGCCGCGCCGTAGTCTGACTGCGGAGATCGGACAGGACCTCTCACTTCCCAGCGTGGTCAACTCTATGCTGGAGAGTGAGGGGTCCTGGGCAGCGGTCGCCTCCTTTTGCGAGGACGTTATCTCGCAAAAGGAGGCGGCGGAGCGCGCGCGTGAGGACGACCCTCTCGCAGCGCCGCTCCGAAGGCGGAGAAGAGGTCGGAGAAGACGCCGTCTTCTCCCTCCTCATGGTGGTGATAGGCGGGCGACAGGCGCGGGGGCGCCTCCGCCCGCATTGCACTCTACACCACCTCCGCCGGTCATTCCCGGCCCTCGCCCCTCACGGGGTGGGCGCGTAGGGCCCGCCGTGTAGGCGGGCGTTCGTCGGAGAGGGACTGGACGCAAAGGCTATGCCGATCTCCCAGTCCCCCTCCACTCAGACGATGCGGGAATGCCGCTGGGTTGTTTTAGTGGGTATACCGGGCCTTGGCCCGGGGAGTCCCACATACCCCTCCCATTCCCCCAATGGGAGGGTATGCGTAATGCATTTTTTCCCAGCGCAAACAAAAAAAAAAAAAAAAAAAAAAAAAAAAAAAAGGTTAGGTTGGGGGACCCCCCACAGAGCTTGCGTCCACGTCGCGTCCCCTGGAAACGACCCAGTTCTGTCACCGTAACGGAGTGGCAGACTGGGATCGGCCAAAGTGCTCTGTGCTTCGTAGCTATCATTTTATTCTTGCCTTGTGTTTAGCTGCGACCTTGCGGAATGTCGAAACCCTCGCGGGACGCCTTCAGGCGTTTCCTCCCAAAAGGCCCTTCTCAGGGCCAACCAAAAGGCCCTTCTCAGGGCCAACCAAAAGGCCCTTCTCAGGGCCAACCAAAAGGCCCTTCTCAGGGCCAACCCAAAGGCCCTTCTCAGGGCCAACCCAAAGGCCCTTTTCAGGGCCACTCCGACGCTTCGGCGTCAGAGGCAAGCCGCGCGCCGTCTGCGGCAAGCTTCCATGGAAGAGCGGGCGAGTTGTCGGACTCCGACGACGAGTCCCTTATTAGCGTCTCGGACGCAGGCGACTCTCAGTCGCGAAAGCGGGCCTTCCTGAAGGATGGGTCTGAGGGTTCCTCGGGCTCAGCCAGGCGGTCAAAGGCCAAAAGGCCCACAGTAGCCGCGGATACCCACGTGGTGGGTCTCGCGGACGCCCAGCGCCAGCTCGACCTGGCTCGGCGTGTGCAGCACCAGCAAGAGCTGGAAGAGCGGGTGGCTGCGAAGGAGCAGCGGGCGCGTGCAGTTCGAGCCAAGTCTGGTTACGGCGCGTCCCGCGTGCTGTACGCGGACCATTCTTTGGCCGAGCTGCAGCAGATGGCGGAGGAGGACGAAGAGGAGATTGCGGAGGTCGCCTCCAAGTCCTCCAATCTAAAGGGCACCTTCCAGAAGGCCCTTAAGTGCCGGGCCGCGAGCATGCGCGGCATCGTAGAGGAGCTCGTCAAGAGAAAGACGAGTGAAGAAACGCGGCAGCTGCAGGCGAGGGTCGATCGCCTGCAATCAGAGGACAGCCAGCTTCATCAGAAGCTGGCTGATGTCACGGCTCGGCCAATTCAGGCCGAACCGACACCTGCGGCGGAGGCCCCTACCTCCACCAACCTTGAGGATATACTCCGCAAGGTTGTAATGGAAGAGCGGGCCTTCACACGAGCCTGTCTTGCAGGCATCGAGGACCGGCTCTTGCCGGAAAAGCGCCTCCGACCGCCGCTTGCCGCTGACGAGAGGCGAGCCGAGCCGGGTCCGTCCTCGCAAGGGGAGGACGCCCTTCTCCCTTCCACTACCCCGTCCAACCAGCAGGGCTGGACCGAAGTGGTCAGGAAGGGGAAGGGCAAAGGAAAGAAGACGGCGACAGCCGCCCCTGCTGTCGCAGCCACCACGGCCACCACGACTCCCAGCCCGTCGCAGACGACTGGGAAGGGAAGGAGGAGGGGCAGGGGCAGAAAGGCTGCAACGGGCGTCCCTGCCGCCCCCGCCACCACGCCTCCCAGCCAGTCGCAGGCGACCGGCAGAGGAAAGAGGAAGGGGAAATTGGTTCCCCCAAAGACCGCGGCCGTCGTAGTGACGCTCACCGCGGAGGCCGCGGAGCGAGGGGAGACGTACGCGTCCATATTGGTGCGGGCGCGTGCTAACGCCGATCCCACCCAACTGGGGATCGGCAAAGTCTCCTGCTGGAGGACCCAAACCGGGGCTCGAATCTTCGAGTTCCCTGGGGCGGAGGGCAGTGCCAACGCTGACCTCTTCGCAGCCAAGCTGCAGGAGGTCATCGCGGACGCAGCCAAGGTGGCCCGACCCGTCAAGTCGGCGGCCATCGAGGTGGCCGACCTTGACGACTCGGTCACCAAAGAGGAGGTGGTGGCAGCGGTCGCAGCCATTGGGGGCTGCAGCGTCGCAGCGGTGCAGGGCCGGGACATCAGGCCCGGCCGCGGCGGCATGG
Organism: Melanchra persicariae; assembly: GCA_947386135.1. Classification (NCBI taxonomy): domain Eukaryota; kingdom Metazoa; phylum Arthropoda; class Insecta; order Lepidoptera; family Noctuidae; genus Melanchra; species Melanchra persicariae. The sequence goes on from OX376657.1 coordinate 21,466,861, forward strand.
GCACTATCTGTCTCGAGTGCCCAGTCGCCGCCGCCAAAGCCGTCCTTGAAAAAGGACGGCTCTTGGTCGGATTCAGCTCGGGTGCAGTCCGAGCACTAGAGAACCAGCCCCTGCGCTGCTTCAGGTGCTGCGGCATAGGGCACACCCGAGCCCTGTGCCCTTCAGCGGTCGATAGGTCACTGACATGCTACCGCTGTGGCAAGGAGGGCCACAAAGCCGCCTCCTGCACGGCCGCCACGCCGCACTGCGCAGTGTGCGCCGCCAGTGGCTGCCCGGCAGGCCACGTGACGAGGGGGAGGATGTGCAATCCTCCCCCTAAGAGGGGCAAAGCGCAGGCGTCGGTCGGGCCTGCTGCTAGCACCGTCGTTCCCGAGGCAGGAACGGCGGTGGCGGCGGAGGAGGAGGGTGCGATGTCGATTGATGGATAGGGTCGATCATCGCATCCTCCAGGCGAACACCAACCACTGCAGAACAGCCCAAGACCTGCTGATGCAGACCATGGCTGAGTGGTTGGTGGACTTGGCGGTGGTCGCCGAGCCCTACTCGGTCCCTGGCAATTGGCTGGGCGATCGAGACGGCCTGGTGGCAATAGTAACGCGGTCTTCCACAGACTCCCCTCCCCTCTCGCTCTTAGAGAGAGGACCGGGATACGTGGCCGCCGCGTGGGGAGGTGTGGCCCTAGTTGGGGTCTATTTCTCCCCAAACCGCCCTCTTTCGGACTTTGAGGATTTTCTTGAAGTCCTGACTGCTGTCGTAGGGAGGGCGGCGCCGCGCCAGGTCGTGGTGTTGGGCGACCTGAACGCCAAGTCGGTGGCCTGGGGCAACCCGGCTGCCTCGTGCAACGTCCGGGGACGCGCCGTCGAGTTCTGGGCGGCGTCATGCGGTGTGTCCCTCCTCAACAGGGGGGCGGTCCACACATGTGTGCGGCAACACGGAGGGTCGGTGGTGGACGTCTCGTTTGCCACCCCCGTGCTGGCCGCACGCATCGTGAACTGGCGGGTGGAGACGGTGGAGACCCTGTCGGACCACCGATATGTGCGGTTCGACATCTCCACCCAGGGCCCCCGGGGGGAGATGGCCCGCTCTGGCAGGTCTCCCTTCCCACGGTGGGCTCTAACTCGCCTGGACCGGGAGGCAGCCAAGGAGGCGGCCTTCCTCCAGGACTGGCTGTCTCCCCCCCCTGTCGAGGACGTCCCGGACGTTGACGCCGCAGCGGTCCGCCTCAGGAGATCCTTGACCGAGGTGTGCAACTCCAGCATGCCTCGGTCCCGTCGCCCGCCTCCCCGTCGCGCCGTCTATTGGTGGTCGGAGGAACTTGCGGGGCTCCGGGCCACCTGCGTGGCGGCCAGAAGGGCCTACACGCGGAGCCGACGGCGCAGCGTCCGTAGTCAAGCAGACGAGGACCGCCTCTACGTCTCTTACAGAGAGGCTCAGACGGTCCTCAAGTCGGCTATGGGCGCTGCCAAGGACTCGGCGAGGGCCGAGATGCTGGAGGGTCTCGACAGAGACCCGTATGGGAGACCATACAGGGCGGCGCGGAACCAACTGCGGCCCCATGGTCCCCCTCTGACAGAGACCCTCGAGCCAGCGTTGCTGGATGGGGTGGTCCGGTCCCTGTTTCCGCGCAGGACCGACTTCACCCCACCAACGATGGACCCCCCGCAGGAGGCGGCTTCACCGCCGGAGGAGGAGGTACCCCCGGTGACGGCGGATGAGTTTTACGCGGGGGTTCTCAGCCTCCGAGCCAAGAAGACGGCCCCTGGGCCGGACGGCGTCCCTGCTCGAGTGGTGGCCATAGCTGCCGCTCAAATGGAGGACAGATTTCGGGACCTCTTCAGCGCGTGCCTTACGGCTGGGAGGTTCCCGAAACTGTGGAAGGAGGGGCAGCTATGCCTCCTCCGAAAGGAGGGACGCCCGGCGGATTCCCCCTCGGCATACCGGCCCGTCGTTCTGCTCGATGAGGTCGGTAAATTGTTCGAGGGGATCATTGCCTCCCGGCTGAATGGCCACCTGCGGAGGGTAGGGCCGGACCTATCGGACGCCCAGTTCGGGTTTCGACAAGGGCGTTCGACCATCGACGCGCTGGCCCTACTCAAGGGCCAGGTGAAGGGGGCGGTCGAGGCGGGGGACGGAGTGCTGGCGGTGTCATTCGACATAGCCAACGCCTTCAACTCCGTGCCCCACTCGACCATACTGGAGGCACTCCGATATCACGGAGTGCCCCAATACTTGCGGAGACTCCTGGCCAGCTACTTGGAGGATCGAGAGGTCCTCCTTGTCGACAAACTGGCCAGGTTGCGGCGATATGGCGCGGAGTCTGGTGTTCCGCAGGGGTCAGTCTTAGGACCCCCCCTGTGGAACATCGGCTTTGACTGGCTGCTGCGGGGAGCCCTCCTCCAGGGCACGAGTGTCATCTGCTACGCGGATGACACTCTCCTCACCGCCCGGGGGAGGAACTTCGGGGAGGCGGCCTGTCTGGCATCGGCCGGCGGGTCATTGGTGGCAGGGAGGATCCGCCGCCTGGGGTTGAAGGTGGCGCTGAATAAGACCGAGGCCGTGTTCTTTCACGGGCCTCGGCAGCGCTGCCCTACTGACGCCCACATTGTCGTGGAGGGCGCCAGGGTAGGCGTCCAGACCCAGATCAAATATCTGGGTCTAGTGCTGGACAGCAGGTGGCGCTTCGGCCCACATTTCAGCGGGCTGTCGACGCGCCTGCTGAGGGCTGCGGACGCCCTCTCCTGGCTCCTCCCAAACCTGGGAGGGCCCAGTGCGCGATGCCGGCGCCTATATGCCGGCATCCTGAGAAGCATGGCCCTGTACGGGGCCCCCATCTGGGCAGACTCCCTGCATAGGAGGGAGAACGCGACGGCGATGCGCCGGCCCCAAAGGGCCATTGCACTGCGGGTGGCGAGGGCCTACCGCTCGGTGGGCTTTTCGGCGGCGTGCGCTCTGGCTGGCACCCCTCCTTGGGAGCTGGAGGCGTGGGTGCTCGCCAGAGTGTACGAATGGACGGCGCGGCGGAAAGCCCTCGGGGAGCGCCCCGTCGCGGAAGAGCGGGAGGCCGTGCGGCGGGAGGCGAGGGACGCCATCATCGTCCATTGGACGCAGGACCTCGCCTCCGCCACTTTTGGCCGCCGAACCCTGGACGCGCTCGGCCCAGTCCTGCGGGACTGGCTCGAGCGGCCCCACGGTTTCCTCTCATTCCGTCTGGTGCAGGTGCTGTCAGGCCACGGCTGTTTCGGCACGCACCTGCACCGGATCGGGAGGGAGGAGACTCCGGCGTGCCACGACTGCGGCGCGGCGGAAGATACGGCACAGCACACGCTCGAAGTGTGCCCGGCCTGGTCTGAACCGCGCCGCATTCTGACTGCGGAGATCGGACAGGACCTCTCACTTCCCAGCGTGGTCAACTCTATGCTGGAGAGTGAGGGGTCCTGGGCAGCGGTCGCCTCCTTTTGCGAGGACGTCATCTCGCAAAAGGAGGCGGCGGAGCGCGCGCGTGAGGACGACCCTCTCGCAGCGCCGCTCCGAAGGCGGAGAAGAGGTCGGAGAAGACGCCGTCTTCTCCCTCCTCATGGTGGTGATAGGCGGGCGACAGGCGCGGGGGCGCCTCCGCCCGCATTGCACTCTACACCACCTCCGCCGGTCATTCCCGGCCCTCCCTCCTCACGGGGAGGGCGTGTAGGGCCCGCCGTGTAGGCGGGCGTACGTCGGAGAGGGACTGGACGTAAAGGCTATGCCGATCTCCCAGTCCCCCTCCACTCCCTCAGTCACCCTCCCATTCCCCCAATGGGAGGGTATGCGTAATGCATTTTTTCCCAGCGCAAACAAAAAAAAAAAAAAAAAAAAAAAAAAAAAAAAAAAAAAAAAAAGGTTAGGTTAGGTTAGGTTAGGTTAGGTTAGGTTAGGTTAGGTTAGGTTAGGTTAGGTTAGGTTAGGTTAGGTTAGGTTAGGTTAGGTTAGGTTAGGTTAGGTTAGGTTAGGTTAGGTTAGGTTTTTTTTTTTTTTTTTTTCTTTTTGTTTTGGCAGGAGTGGGAAATCCTCATGGACGCCCCAACAGCCTCACACTGTGAGACGATCGGGGCAGTGCCGGACTCTTACCGGCTAAAACCCACTCCTGCCACGCTTGTTGTCCTCTGACATTATCAGAGCCCATTATTAGCGATTTTTGTTTTTAACTCTTCTGTATTAAATTGAATGCTATGACTAAGAGCGAGAATAACTACGTATAATATATCAACCTTCTTTAAGCCTACTACTATTCCACTTAAACAAAAGCGGGGAAAACTTACACTACATTATTGCGTAATCAAGATTTTTTTTTTTTTTTTTTTTTTTTTTTTTTTTTTTTTTTTTTTTTTTTTTTTAATCTTATATGTTTAGGTACTTATCTTATATACCCAATATATAATTAAGTATCCTACTTACTAAGCTGTCCTATTTCTATTTATTAGCACTATTCCTATTTTCGTACAGTATTCCAGTAATATTTTTCTTTTTCGACCTCTTATTAAAATTGGTAAGTTTGCGGCCGTCAACTCAGTGTCCAGTTCTTGCTCCGCCTCATATCGCGCTCTCGCTGTTATTGGGCACTCGAGCAGAACATGGACAACCGTCTCGTCTGTTCCGGGGTCACAGGCGCACGATGAATTCTCTTTACACTTGAAGCGTTTCAGGTATGAAGAGAATCCACCGTGCCCCGTGAGGATTTGCGTGACCACGCTTGTCAGTTCCATTTTGCGTACTATACCATACGCCGCGACCGCATCAGGGAAGAACAGCTTTGTTCCAGAGGCTGTTGCCCTCGACTTATATCTCCCGTTCCATTCGTCAAGCGACCCCATACGGATCTGCCGTTTGACGAATGAAACGGGGCACAGATCGTAGTCCGGCCTCTTCTTCGACCCCAGGGCGGCTTCCTTCGCGAGCTGGTCCGCTCGCTCGTTGCCCTCCAATCCTGCGTGAGCTTTGATCCAGAACAAGGAGACACTCTTGTTCTGGAGCTTGCAGCGTCTTAAGGTGTCCCTGGATTCCACAGCTAGAGGATGGGGGGCACCGACGTTGGTAACTGTCTGGAGAGCCGCCATGGAGTCGCTGAAGATGCCGAACGTGCTTTCCCTGCTTTTGAGAGCCTCCGCTGCCGCTCTTTGCAGGGCCAATAGTTCGGCCTGATAGACGGTGCAGTACGACGGCAAAGTAAGTTTGAGGGCCCTTGTTTCGGTGGCACCATGCCACAAGGATAGCGCCGCTCCGACCTTGCCCTCAATCTTACTGCCGTCGGTGAAAATGCGCACAGCAAAATCGCTATGGCTATTGTATTGTTCCTCGTCTATCAGGCTGCCGAACTGCAGAGAGGTCTGGTCTGCGGGGTGCGGGGCCTCCAAAGCCGGAGCCATCCGCTCAATCTCCCTGTCTCCCAGTACGGGCTGGGGCACGCCCCTCTTGGCTTCGTAAAGTGAAGCAACTTCCCTTATCCGAATGTCAAGAGGGAGTATCCCAGCCAGCACCAGTGCAGAGTTTAGGGAGACCGTGCGGTAGGCTCTACACAGCTTCTGGGCAAACCCTCTCTGCACCACATTCAGCTGTTTTATTACCCCTAGTTTTTTGGCAGCTGGTGCCCATGCGCTTGCGGCGTACAGTACAGTCGGCTCCACTGCTGCGGTATAGATGGTCCGGATCACTTCGGGGGGTTAGGTTAGGTTAGGTTAGGTTAGGTTAGGTTAGGTTAGGTTAGGTTAGGTTAGGTTAGGTTAGGTTAGGTTAGGTTAGGTTAGGTTAGGTTAGGTTAGGTTAGGTTAGGTTAGGTTAGGTTAGGTTAGGTTAGGTTAGGTTAGGTTAGGTTAGGTTAGGTTAGGTTAGGTTAGGTTAGGTTAGGTTAGGTTAGGTTAGGTTAGGTTAGGTTAGGTTAGGTTAGGTTAGGTTAGGTTAGGTTAGGTTAGGTTAGGTTAGGTTAGGTTAGGTTAGGTTAGGTTAGGTTAGGTTAGGTTAGGTTAGGTTAGGTTAGGTTAGGTTAGGTTAGGTTAGGTTAGGTTAGGTTAGGTTAGGTTAGGTTAGGTTAGGTTAGGTTAGGTTAGGTTAGGTTAGGTTAGGTTAGGTTAGGTTAGGTTAGGTTAGGTTAGGTTAGGTTAGGTTAGGTTAGGTTAGGTTAGGTTAGGTTAGGTTAGGTTAGGTTAGGTTAGGTTAGGTTAGGTTAGGTTAGGTTAGGTTAGGTTAGGTTAGGTTAGGTTAGGTTAGGTTAGGTTAGGTTAGGTTAGGTTAGGTTAGGTTAGGTTAGGTTAGGTTAGGTTAGGTTAGGTTAGGTTAGGTTAGGTTAGGTTAGGTTAGGTTAGGTTAGGTTAGGTTAGGTTAGGTTAGGTTAGGTTAGGTTAGGTTAGGTTAGGTTAGGTTAGGTTAGGTTAGGTTAGGTTAGGTTAGGTTAGGTTAGGTTAGGTTAGGTTAGGTTAGGTTAGGTTAGGTTAGGTTAGGTTAGGTTAGGTTAGGTTAGGTTAGGTTAGGTTAGGTTAGGTTAGGTTAGGTTAGGTTAGGTTAGGTTAGGTTAGGTTAGGTTAGGTTAGGTTAGGTTAGGTTAGGTTAGGTTAGGTTAGGTTAGGTTAGGTTAGGTTAGGTTAGGTTAGGTTAGGTTAGGTTAGGTTAGGTTAGGTTAGGTTAGGTTAGGTTAGGTTAGGTTAGGTTAGGTTAGGTTAGGTTAGGTTAGGTTAGGTTAGGTTAGGTTAGGTTAGGTTAGGTTAGGTTAGGTTAGGTTAGGTTAGGTTAGGTTAGGTTAGGTTAGGTTAGGTTAGGTTAGGTTAGGTTAGGTTAGGTTAGGTTAGGTTAGGTTAGGTTAGGTTAGGTTAGGTTAGGTTAGGTTAGGTTAGGTTAGGTTAGGTTAGGTTAGGTTAGGTTAGGTTAGGTTAGGTTAGGTTAGGTTAGGTTAGGTTAGGTTAGGTTAGGTTAGGTTAGGTTAGGTTAGGTTAGGTTAGGTTAGGTTAGGTTAGGTTAGGTTAGGTTAGGTTAGGTTAGGTTAGGTTAGGTTAGGTTAGGTTAGGTTAGGTTAGGTTAGGTTAGGTTAGGTTAGGTTAGGTTAGGTTAGGTTAGGTTAGGTTAGGTTAGGTTAGGTTAGGTTAGGTTAGGTTAGGTTAGGTTAGGTTAGGTTAGGTTAGGTTAGGTTAGGTTAGGTTAGGTTAGGTTAGGTTAGGTTAGGTTAGGTTAGGTTAGGTTAGGTTAGGTTAGGTTAGGTTAGGTTAGGTTAGGTTAGGTTAGGTTAGGTTAGGTTAGGTTAGGTTAGGTTAGGTTAGGTTAGGTTAGGTTAGGTTAGGTTAGGTTAGGTTAGGTTAGGTTAGGTTAGGTTAGGTTAGGTTAGGTTAGGTTAGGTTAGGTTAGGTTAGGTTAGGTTAGGTTAGGTTAGGTTAGGTTAGGTTAGGTTAGGTTAGGTTAGGTTAGGTTAGGTTAGGTTAGGTTAGGTTAGGTTAGGTTAGGTTAGGTTAGGTTAGGTTAGGTTAGGTTAGGTTAGGTTAGGTTAGGTTAGGTTAGGTTAGGTTAGGTTAGGTTAGGTTAGGTTAGGTTAGGTTAGGTTAGGTTAGGTTAGGTTAGGTTAGGTTAGGTTAGGTTAGGTTAGGTTAGGTTAGGTTAGGTTAGGTTAGGTTAGGTTAGGTTAGGTTAGGTTAGGTTAGGTTAGGTTAGGTTAGGTTAGGTTAGGTTAGGTTAGGTTAGGTTAGGTTAGGTTAGGTTAGGTTAGGTTAGGTTAGGTTAGGTTAGGTTAGGTTAGGTTAGGTTAGGTTAGGTTAGGTTAGGTTAGGTTAGGTTAGGTTAGGTTAGGTTAGGTTAGGTTAGGTTAGGTTAGGTTAGGTTAGGTTAGGTTAGGTTAGGTTAGGTTAGGTTAGGTTAGGTTAGGTTAGGTTAGGTTAGGTTAGGTTAGGTTAGGTTAGGTTAGGTTAGGTTAGGTTAGGTTAGGTTAGGTTAGGTTAGGTTAGGTTAGGTTAGGTTAGGTTAGGTTAGGTTAGGTTAGGTTAGGTTAGGTTAGGTTAGGTTAGGTTAGGTTAGGTTAGGTTAGGTTAGGTTAGGTTAGGTTAGGTTAGGTTAGGTTAGGTTAGGTTAGGTTAGGTTAGGTTAGGTTAGGTTAGGTTAGGTTAGGTTAGGTTAGGTTAGGTTAGGTTAGGTTAGGTTAGGTTAGGTTAGGTTAGGTTAGGTTAGGTTAGGTTAGGTTAGGTTAGGTTAGGTTAGGTTAGGTTAGGTTAGGTTAGGTTAGGTTAGGTTAGGTTAGGTTAGGTTAGGTTAGGTTAGGTTAGGTTAGGTTAGGTTAGGTTAGGTTAGGTTTTTTTTTTTTTTTTTTTTTTTTTTTTTTTTGTTTTGGCAGGAGTGGGAAATCCTCATGGACGCCCCAACTGCCTTGCTATACAAGACGGTTGGGGCAGTGCCGGACTCTTACCGGCTAAAACCCACTCCTGCCACGCTTATTGTCCTCTGACATTATCAGAGACTTTATTTTGCGGTTTTTTATTATGAATTCTTGTTATGTATTATTTATCGTTTGTTGTTTGTTGTTTATTGTGTATTATTTATCATTTATTATTTATTGTTTATTATTATTATTTACTATTTACTATTTATTATTTATTGTTTATTATTTATTATTTATTATTTACTATTCATTATTTATTATTTACTATTCATTATTTATTATTCATTATTTATTATTTATTATTTATTGTTTATTATTTATTATTTATTATTTATTATTTATTATTTATTATTTATTATTTATTAATTATTATTTATTATTTATTATTAATTATTTATTATTTATTATTTATTAATTATTATTTATTATTTATTATTTATTATTTATTATTTATTATTTATTATTTATTATTTATTATTTATTATTTATTATTTATTATTTATTACCCTCTATTTACTACTTATTATCTATCACACTGACATCACACTCACAGCTCACTTTGCTTATCACAGTTTCGGACATTTTCAACGTTCTATTTTGCTATGCTACTGTTAAATATTATGTACAAATATTAATCCTGAGCATATTTTTGTTTACTTGTTCCTAGTGATTGTTTGACTAACTACTTTAAGGCAATAATTTAGAAATTTTTCGCTTTTACTCCTGTCCATCATAATTGCGTTGAAATTCGCCGTCGCAATCTCAACGCCCAGTTCCTGTTCAACTGCGTACCTCTCCAGACCGTAGGTGGGGCATTCAGTCAGTATGTGTACCACGGTTTCATGCTTGTCAGGGTCACATATGCACGATGGGCTCTCCTTGCACTTAAACCTATTTAGGTATTCGGAGAACCCACCGTGTCCTGTCAGTAGCTGTGTCAACATACCTGTCGGTTTGAGTGCTCTGACTCGTTGATACGCTTGGATGGCGTCCGGGAAAAATATTTTTGTAACGCCGGCTGTTTCTTCAGATATATACCTCCGGTTCCATTCCTCAAGCGTATCAGCACGGATCTGCCGCTTGACGAATGAAACCGGGCATTGGTCGTAATCTGGCCTTGTTTTATTCCTGAGGGCGGCGTCCTTAGCCAGCTGGTCTGCTCTCTCATTACCCTCCAGTCCCGCATGAGCTTTGATCCAAAAGAGTTCGACTCTTTTGGATCGATCCTGGCACTGTCGCAGGTTTTCGCGTATTTCGACTGCGAGGGGATGGAGAGAGCGATGGTTGGTGACCGCTTCCAGCGATGACCTGGAATCGCTGTAAATTCCAAAGCTGTGTTTTGGGCTGCGCAGAATTTCCCTCGTAGCTTTACATACAGCCAGCAGTTCAGCCTGGAAGACAGTGCAGTGGGACGACAGCTTGAGCTTTTGGGTTTTGGTTTCCGCATCATTGCTCCAGTGAGACAATGATGCCCCCACCTTGCCCTCGATCTTGCTGCCGTCCGTGTATATCCGCACTGCTTGAGTGCAGTGGTGGTTGTGCTGATCTTGGTCTGCCAGGCATATGAACTGCAGGCTTATATGTTTGGCTGGGTGAGGAGTTTTGTTGAACGCGGTACGTCGCTCAACCTCAATATCTCCTAGCGCTGGCTGGGGTACTCCCCTTCTCGCTTCATAGAGGGCAGCTGCCTCTTGTATTCGAAGATCAAGGGGTAGTAACCCAGCCAGCACCAGTGCCGAGTTCAAGGAGACTGTGCGATAGGATTTGCACAGTTTCTGTGCAAAACCCCTTTGGACCGCGTTCAACTGTTTGCGTACCATCAGCTTTTTGGTTGCTGGTGCCCACGCACTTGCCGCATACAAGATGGTAGGTTCGACTACTGCCGTGTAGATGGACCGTATGACGTCCGTATTGAGTCCCCAGCTGACCCTGGCTGCCCTCGACAACTGCTTGTAAAGGTTTAATGCCCTCTTACATACGTTAGATGCATGGGCATTAAACGTTAGCTTGTCGTCAAGGGTCAGCCCCAGGATTTTGATTTCACGCGACATGCCAATAGCGACCCCGCCCATGCTCAATCGCGGGGTGTCATATTTAAGTTTCCGCGTGATGACCATTGCGTTGGTCTTTTGCGGTGCGAACTTTAGCTTATTTTTGACACCCCAGCGATGAACGTACTCGAGTGCGCCATTGGCACGCGCCTGGACCTCCGTCGCCGAGTTCCCCTCGAACGTCAACACTACGTCATCCGCGAAGGCCTGGCAGCAGTCTCCCCTTTGTGTTAGGCCTTTCAGTAGGGGGTCCAGTAGTAGGTTCCAGACTATTGGACCCCCTATCGATCCTTGCACACAGCCTTTGTTGGTTTCCCTGGCGACTTCTTGTCCCGCGTATCTTACCCTAACCTTCCTGTGTTCCAGGTAGCTGTCCACCATTCTCCTTACATTTACCGGACATTTGGTTTCCGCCAGCCTAGTTCTTATGGCGGGCCACCACGCACTATCGAAGGCTCCCTCTATGTCAAGCGATATCATGACGATCAGCTTTTTGTCGTTTAGTTTTTTGCGTATGTTATCTAGCAGGTCATAGAGGGAGTCTTCGGTGCTTCTCTGTGGCATAAACCCGTACTGGCGTGGACTGAGTCCGGGAATGATGTGCCACTTCACCCTTCCTATCATCATTTTCTCCAGAACTTTTCCCATCACTGGCAACAGTCCTATTGGCCTATAAGATTTTGGAGCTGTATAGCTCTCCTTCCCGGGTTTCCTCAATATGACTACTGTCGCTTCTTTCCAGATCCTCGGGAAGTAGCCCAGCTCTAGGCATTTGTTAGCCAGTGATAGGAAGAGCTCCGGATCGCGGTTCACCGCTTGCTGGCAGATATCTGCCGTAAGGCCATCTGCCCCGGGGGCTTTTTTAGGGTTGAAGCTGCGTAGGGCTATGTTCAGCTCTTCCTGAGTAAACGGAGGGTCATGTTCTTCATCATGACCCATCTCGTTTACTTTTTCGGCTTCTGCCCTGACCTGTCGGTGTTCTTCGCTGTCTTCTTCCTTATTGTCCTCGGGGTAAAATGTCTCCGCCAGCAGTGTTGCAGATTCTAGGGGGTTCAACGATCTACCTTCCTTAGTCAGGGGCAAATCCTCCTGTCTTTTTACTGTCCTTCCGATGACCCTGTAAATTCCTTCCCATAGTCCCTCCTTATCCTGTCTTTCACAGAAACTTATCCAGCTTTTTGTCTGTGCTGCTCTCACCGCTTGCTCATATTTTTCTTTTATTTCCAGGTACTCCCGGACGACTCTCTCTCTTCGGATCGGCGCTGCACAACGGACTCTGCGCTTCCTAGTGGCGACCTTCTTTTTCATCATGGCGAGCTCATCGGACCACCAAGGTAATTTAATTTTATTATTTGTTTTAATTTTTGGTATGTTAACTTGACATGATTCTAGTATAAGGTTTATATATAATTCTAATTTTAATTCTAATTCTGATTTACTATTTATTTTCTCTATTTCAATTTTTCTAAGTTGGTTGTCTTCTAGCAACTGTGCCAATTTCTCACGAAATTCGCCCCAGTTTGCTTTTTTACTGTTAAATATTCTAGTGGTTCTACTAATATCTAATCCCTTTTCCCTTCCCAATTTAATTTTAAAAAGAATGGTGTTGTGGTCTGAGCTCGTCATGTCTTCGTCCACTCTCCAGTTCTCAACCAGGTCGAGCAGGTCCGCCGTACATGCCGTGATGTCCACACAGCTGGTGTACAGTGAGGTTCCCCTCACTGTGTGGAAAGTAGGTGTGTCGCCAATGTTGAGCACCTGGAGTCCCATCTCCTCCAGAGCACCAGCCATTTCGGTCCCCCTTTGATCGATTTTTCGACTGCCCCACCAGGAGTTTTTGGCGTTAGCGTCTCCACCCAGGATGATTCTGCGGCCAAAAGTCCTCTCTATCTCAGCAAGCTGCTCCAGGTATGGCCCTATCGGCGTTGGTTTCGGCTCTAGGTAGAATGAGACCACCGCGATCTCCCAAGCAATTGTCTTCACCTTCACCACTGTGATGTTGGGCGTGGTGAGGTTCGGACAGTGGACAACGTCTAAGTTGTCATCAAAGACTGCGATTGCTGACTTGATGACGCCGTCCCTATGCCCAGCGTGTTGGTATATTCTAGCACCGCGGTAGTCTTTCATTCTACCCAAGCTTCCGATGTACGGCTCCTGGAGCAGTGCAAAGGCCACCCCCTTCTTGTGAGCCTCAAGCATAAACTCGTTCGTGGCAAGAGCCTTCCTCTGCAGATTTGCTTGTGCCACGAGGTATGGCCCTCTTTGAGAGACAGAGTTTTCTCCTGGAACCACCTTAGCAGTATGCCACCCTGGATCTTGCTATCGCATCCCATTTTAACCTGATGGGGCAGTCCCGGCTGAAGGCGTTGTGAGCAGCCTTCTCTATCTTTGAGCGCACACAGTTGCAGCAGGACGGGGCCGCACCCTCGAGCCAGTCGGGGCACTCTGCTCTCATGTGGGGTCCCCCACAATGACTGCATGCGTCTGCAGTCTCTTGGCAGTACTTTTTGCCGTGGCCGTACCCCAGGCAGCGCGTGCACTGGACCAGTGGAGTCTGGTCTTCCGCTCTGACCCGCTGGAGATCTATGTACACATAGCCCCTTTCCGTCATCCGCTTCCAGATACCGGGCGACACGCTTATGACTACGTGGTTGGTGAGGGGGTTTCTGGCCCTTCTTCTATATTTCACTGCTATCCTATCATCCCCCTCATCGAGGCCGTGGAAAACAGCCCCATTTTGGTTCCGGAGAGCCCTGAGGATGTCCTCATCGGTGTTTACTGACAGGACATCCCCAAGCCTGACCAGCGGGTCCTTGTTCTCCACGTCCTCGATGGTGAGGCTGCCTCCTTCTTTCTCTATTCTATCCCTTGCCTTATCCCGTTCTTCCTTGGACTCGGTTAGGTTAGGTTAGGTTAGGTTAGGTTAGGTTAGGTTAGGTTAGGTTAGGTTAGGTTAGGTTAGGTTAGGTTAGGTTAGGTTAGGTTAGGTTAGGTTAGGTTAGGTTAGGTTAGGTTAGGTTAGGTTAGGTTAGGTTAGGTTAGGTTAGGTTAGGTTAGGTTAGGTTAGGTTAGGTTAGGTTAGGTTAGGTTAGGTTAGGTTAGGTTAGGTTAGGTTAGGTTAGGTTAGGTTAGGTTAGGTTAGGTTAGGTTAGGTTAGGTTAGGTTAGGTTAGGTTAGGTTAGGTTAGGTTAGGTTAGGTTAGGTTAGGTTAGGTTAGGTTAGGTTAGGTTAGGTTAGGTTAGGTTAGGTTAGGTTAGGTTAGGTTAGGTTAGGTTAGGTTAGGTTAGGTTAGGTTAGGTTAGGTTAGGTTAGGTTAGGTTAGGTTAGGTTAGGTTAGGTTAGGTTAGGTTAGGTTAGGTTAGGTTAGGTTAGGTTAGGTTAGGTTAGGTTAGGTTAGGTTAGGTTAGGTTAGGTTAGGTTAGGTTAGGTTAGGTTAGGTTAGGTTAGGTTAGGTTAGGTTAGGTTAGGTTAGGTTAGGTTAGGTTAGGTTAGGTTAGGTTAGGTTAGGTTAGGTTAGGTTAGGTTAGGTTAGGTTAGGTTAGGTTAGGTTAGGTTAGGTTAGGTTAGGTTAGGTTAGGTTAGGTTAGGTTAGGTTAGGTTAGGTTAGGTTAGGTTAGGTTAGGTTAGGTTAGGTTAGGTTAGGTTAGGTTAGGTTAGGTTAGGTTAGGTTAGGTTAGGTTAGGTTAGGTTAGGTTAGGTTAGGTTAGGTTAGGTTAGGTTAGGTTAGGTTAGGTTAGGTTAGGTTAGGTTAGGTTAGGTTAGGTTAGGTTAGGTTAGGTTAGGTTAGGTTAGGTTAGGTTAGGTTAGGTTAGGTTAGGTTAGGTTAGGTTAGGTTAGGTTAGGTTAGGTTAGGTTAGGTTAGGTTAGGTTAGGTTAGGTTAGGTTAGGTTAGGTTAGGTTAGGTTAGGTTAGGTTAGGTTAGGTTAGGTTAGGTTAGGTTAGGTTAGGTTAGGTTAGGTTAGGTTAGGTTAGGTTAGGTTAGGTTAGGTTAGGTTAGGTTAGGTTAGGTTAG
>OX376657.1:21483800-21505288 GCA_947386135.1 Melanchra persicariae
ATTAACTAATAAACTCGGGGTAAATAATTTGGTGCTCAGTACTTTTATACTTATTTTCATTTACATTTTTCTTGTTTTTAAAACTTATTTTACTTCTATTTTATGTTCATATGCTATACAGGTTTTCTTAAAAATATTACATTTTTCTTATTTTTAACTTATTTTACTTATATTTATATTCTTATTCTATACAGGGTTTCTTAAATCTATTACATTGGTTCTTATTTCTATTTCTTTATTCTACATTTTTAGTTTGAGTTTCATTCTTAAGTACTACTTTTTCCTATTTTTATCTATTAACAAAACTAATATTTTATGCTTATACAATATATTCTCACAATATATGTAAACCATAATTTCTTCTCAGCTATTTCTGATTTTAACAACCTTAATGATTTTTGAGCAGTATTCAAGAAAATCTGCTCTCTTTTTTCCTGAGATTAGAGCATTGAGATTTTCGGGGACTATTTCGGTTTCTAGTCTACATTCGATATTTAGGCGCTCCCTCGCGAAAACCGGGCAACTGGTTATAAGGTGTACCACTGTTTCATCCACCCCAGGTTCGCAGATGCACGATGGATCCTCCTTACACTTGAACCTGTTCAAGTATGCGGAGAATCCACCGTGCCCTGTCATAAGTTGCGTTGTTTCAGGCGTTGGAGGGATCTTCCTGATGATCCTGTATGCATCAGTAGCACTTGGGAAAAACAGCTTCGTTACCGCTGCTGTTGTGCCGGACCGGTACCTTTTGTCCCACTCGTCAATCGTCCGATTGCGAATCAGGCGCTTGACGAATGAGACAGGGCACCGGTCGTAGTCCGCTTTCTTCTTCGACCCCAAGGCGGCCTCTTTCGCGAGTTCGTCCGCCCTTTCGTTCCCCTCTAGACCCACGTGTGCTTTTATCCAAAACAGTTTAACTGTTTTGGCGTCAGAAGTGCATTTTTTAATATAACTTCGGAATTCTACTGCTAGTGGGTGAGGGGACTCTGGGTTTGTTGCGGTCTGAAGGGCCGCCTTGGAGTCGCAGAAGATGCCAAATTTCTTGGCTTTCAGCTTCCCTATTTCCTTCGCTGCTCGGTTGAGAGCCAGGAGTTCCGCCTGGTAGACGGTTGAGTAGGACGGCAAAGCAAGCTTGAGGGTTTTGGTCTCGGCGCTACCATTCCATAATGTTAGCGCCGCTCCAACCTTGCCCTCAATCTTGCTGCCGTCCGTGAATATACGCACTTCTAGGTCTTGTACCGCGTCATACTGTTCCTGGTCTGCCAGGAGTCCAAACTCCATGCTCGTTCTTTCCGATGGGTGCGGAAGCTCTGTTGCCGGAGTCATCCGTTCGATCTCCCTGTCCCCAGGTATTGGCTGAGATACCCCCCTCTTGGCCTCGTATAGTGAAGCTACTTCACTGATACGTAGGTCAAGAGGGAGCAGCCCCGCCAACACCAGTGCGGAGTCCAGGGAGACCGTCCGGTAGGCTCGGCACAGCTTTTGTGCGAAACCCCTTTGGACAGCGTTAAGCTGCTTCTTAACCCCCAATTTATTCGCTGTTGGTGCCCACGCGCATGCAGCGTACATGATCGTGGGCTCCACTGCCGCCGTGTATATTGCCCTGATCACCTCCGGGTGCAGGCCCCAGCTGACTCTTGCTGCCCTGGCAAGCTGTTTGTAAATCGCGATTGCCTTTTTACAGGCAGTCGCGATGTGTGTGCCAAATGTCAATTTGCAGTCAATCGTCAGCCCTAGGAGTTTGACGTGGTCTGACATGCCAATGTCTACCCCGCCCATGCTAAGGCGCGGTACGTCGAACTTTAGCTTCCGCGTGATCGTCATGGCACATGTTTTGTGCGGCGCGAATTTTAGCTTGTTTTCGACGCCCCACGCCCTCACATGTTCGAGGGCGGCATTAGCATGTCTTTCCACATCAATAGCCTGCTCTCCGTCGAAGATCAGGACAACATCGTCGGCAAACGCCTGTGCGTAGACGCCAAGACCGTTCAGCTGTCTCAGAAGTGGGTCCAGTAATAGGTTCCACAATAGTGGGCCGCCTATTGAACCTTGCACGCACCCTTGCGATGTGCTCCTGCGCACCTCTTGTCCGGCATACCTGACTGTCACTGTCCTGTCACTCAGATAGCTGTCCATTGCTCGCCTCAAGTTTACAGGGCAGTTTTCCTCTGCCAGTCGCACTCGAATTTTTGGCCACCACGCGCTGTCGAAGGCGCCCTCTATGTCCAACGAGACCAACGTGACTAGCCTTTTTTTGGCTAGTAGGCCACGCATATGTTTCATCAGAACATAGAGGGCGTCCTCGGTTCCACGCTGTGGCATGAAGCCATACTGGTTTGGACTTATCCCTGGCAGTAGGTAATGCTTGAGGCGAGCAACCAGCATTTTCTCGTACATCTTGCCCAAGACAGGCAAAAGCCCAATGGGCCTGTACGACTTGGGCACGATGTACGAGCTTTTTCCTGGCTTCCTGAGGATCACAACAGTAGCCTGTTTCCAGATCCTTGGGAAGTATTGCTTTTCCAGGCACTTATTTAAGAGTGACAGTAGGTAGCCGGGGTCGCACTCCATTGCACGGATGCAGATGTCAGCCGTAAAGCCTTCCCCTCCCGGTGCCTTCTTTGGGTTGAAGGACTTAGCTGCTCTCGTCAGCTCGCACTCGGTGAACGGGGGGTCATAAACTTCATTATGGCCCTCGTCGTTGACCTGCTCTGCTAGCTGTCGGACAGCTTGATGTTGTGCGTTATCCTTAGTTTCGTCGTCCACCGGGTAAAATGTTTCGGCTAACCATTCCGCCGACTGCTTTTGGCTCAACATTGCACCGTCCTTCTGTAAGGGCAGATCCTCTTCCCGCCTACATGTCCTACTTATTACCCTGTACAGTCCCTCCCATACCCCTTCCCTATCCTGCTTCCCACAGAACTCCTTCCAACTCTCGACCTGGGCGCTTTTAGCCGCTTCTAAATATTTCTCTTTTTGTTCTAGGTACAGCTTCACTACTGTGGCTCGGCGTATCGGTGCTGCGTTTCTGATTCTGCGCTTTCTGGTGGCAACCTCCTTCTTCATCGCTTCGAGTTCTTCGGTCCACCACGGCAAGGTAAGTGTTTCTGTGTTCTTTTTATTTGGTATTGTCTGTTTGCATGCTTGTGTTATTGCTTCTGTGTAGGCCTGGACTGTGTGTTCGAGTTGGTCGTGGTGTGTTATTGTATCTAGTGTCTGTGTGGTGAGGTGCTTGTCTAGCATAATTTGGGTCAGTTTCTCACGAAACTGACCCCAATTAGCTTTTCGTGTGTTGTATATTCGTGTGGTGCGTTGTATTTGTGTTGCTTTTGGTTTCTGTAGGTGTACGTGGAATGTAATGCCGTTGTGGTCCGAACTCGTGAGGTCTTCCTCAACTTTCCAGTTGTCCACCAGGTCGAGCAGATTTTCCGAACATGCAGTCACGTCCACGTAGCTGCTGTACCTTTTGTCTCCTCTGACTGTATCGAAAGTTGGAAGGTTTCCCGTGTTCAGCACATGTAGCCCGAGCTCTCCGATGGCGCCGCAGAACTGCTTTCCACGTTGGTCTTCGCTGGGACTACCCCACCAGATACTTTTGGCGTTCGAGTCCCCCCCGATGATCAGCTTCCGGCACACCGAGGATTCTGCAACTTTTCTCAGCTGCTCCAGGTACCCGTCCATGGGCAGGTCCGGCTCAAAGTAATAGGAGACCACGGTCACCGACCATGCCCTGGTTCGGACTCCTATGACCACGATGTTGTTGGTACATAGTTCCGGGTACTGTTCAATCTCAAGGCTGCTATCGTAGACTACGATTGCGGCCTTGACAGTCCCTTCTCCACCTTCCAAGGCCTGGTAAGTCCGCGCCCCCCTATAACTCCTTAGCCTCTTGGCCCTGCCCACGTACGGCTCCTGGAGTAGTGCTATGGCTGCTTTGCGGTTTTTTGTCGCGAGCATCAGTTCCTCGGTGGCCAGTTGGCTGCGCTGCAGGTTCGCCTGAACGACTAGGTACTGGTGAGTTACTCCCGCGACCACCTTAGCAATACGCCACGGAGGCTCGAGCCAATGTGTCCCACCTCTTCTTTATCGGGCATTCTTCGCTAAAGGCGTTGTGGGTCTTGTCCGTGCGCTTAGCCAGGGTGCAGTTTCGGCATGCGGGAGGCTCTCCTAAAACTCTCTCAGGGCACTCCACTCTGAGATGCGGGCCGGCACAGTGACTGCAAAGGTCCGCTGGCTCCTTGCATATTCGCCGTCCGTGCCCGTATCCCAGGCACCGGGTGCACTGAACGAGTGGAGACTGATCTTCTACTTTCACCCTCTGGAGGTCTACCCGAAGTGACCCTCGGTCCATTGCCCTTCGCCAGATCGTCGGCGAAACGGTGAGGACAATGTGACAAATATGAGGGTTTCGGGCTCTCCTTCGGAACTTGATTTCGATTCGGTCGTGCTCTTTGTCGAGGCCACAAAAAACCTCACCATTCTGGTTTCGAAGGGCGCTGAGGATGTCCTCATCAGTGTGTACTGATAGCACGTCCCTCAAAACCAGAAGGGGATCTTTGTTCCTTATGTCCTCGACAATTAGGTGACCCCCCTTCTCGATCAGCCTCTCCTTGAGCTTCTCCCGCTCCTCCTTGGTACTGCAACCCATTATGATCTTGCGATCCTTGGCCTTGCGCACTCTCTCTACTTTCACCCAGCCTTCCTTGGCATCCACAGCCTTCCTCACCTCTTCAAGGACTACATCGCCTGTGGCCTCCTCGTCCCTGGATGTGACCACAATAGAGTGGAGGGCTGGTTGTTCCACTCTTGGCTTAGGTCCTGTGTATGCCACGACGCTGGCATATGAGCTTTCCCTTAGCAGGGTTTTTTGGTCTTCAACCAGCCCCTGAACAGCTTGCAGCTTTTCGCTATGGGCTTTCAGGAGCCGGTTGTTTTCCTCGACCCTGCCAAGGAGTTTACTCATTTGTTCTGCGGCAAGCGTTGGTGTTGGTGGTGCCGCTTCGCTTGGTGCGTCGTTTGGGGTGGGGAGGGGCTTGGGTGCTTCCTTTTTTTTCCCCGTGAGTTCGGCTTCCGCTGCTTTGTAGCAGCTGTACAGTTGGTCAATGGCCTGCATCACTTCCATCTTAATATCCGTCCTCAGGTTCCTAGAACGCTCAAGCCCTGCCTTAGCCCTGCTAATGCAGACTCTGGCTTCTTCCGGTCTCCCCGCTCGTTTTTCCCTCGGTGGCGATGGTGCTTTCACCTCTAGTGACTTCCTGATGGAAGATTTGGGCTTTGTCACTTCTAGAGGGCCTTCCCGAGGGGGTGCAGTGGTCGGCTGTTGTTTTGCCGTGGCTCCGGTGGTACTCGCTGGCTTTCGAGGTGAGTTCTTGGTGGGTTTTTCTGGCCTGGCAGTGTCCCACTCCTCGATGCTGCGCCGTACTCTGGAGCTCTGCCTTTGCGGGCTCACTTCCTCTACTTGAGGAGGAGTTTTTGGCTCCACTGCACCTGATTTTTTCGCTGGGGTGCGTTCGACGGTGTACATGGTGGGTACTTGTCAAAAAGTGGGACAGGTAATAGCACAATAGGGTGCTTTTGTCCTGTTTACTAGCCCAATAAGGCCAGCAACCTGTCTGGGTCAATAAAAAAATTGTAGAGTTTTGGTGCTCTACCAGTCCTATCCTAAGTTTTCAGGCCAATAAGCCTGGGTCACTATCCTAAATGTCTTGGCCAATAAGCCCGTCCTTTTTTCAGCGAATTTTTCAAGACTGAAAAACCAGACTCTATGTAGAGACTTGATTCCAGCTCCAGAAGATAGGTCTCCCCGAGCCCTTTCTAGCGAACCCAAACACGGCTACCCCAGCTCGAAGGGTCCCTGAGATACGGCTGCCCGAAATTCCGGTTGCCAATCCAAGATGGCGCCCGGAATACGGAAACCTGCAATTATCTCCGAGACCGTTCGGCCAAACACCACCGTGCTTGGGCTCCCCTGGCCGAGCTCGACGCAACCTATCTCTCTGTACAGTTTTCAGGCTGAAAAATTTCAGGTCCTGAAAACCCCCGAAAAGATGCTAGCCAGGTAGGGAAGGGTAAGCTAAAGTCCCAAAAGAAAACCCGATCGCTCCACGACCCCCGGTTCAGAAGTTATCCGAGTCCAAAAATTCACCTGACAGTCCCAGAACTGTCAAAGTCAATCCTAAACCCGGGCTAACTTCCCCCAAAATTGTCGTAGAACGTCCGTGTTTGGGCTTATCCGGCCAGGCTCCACCTGCCCTAGCGCGCAAAATGGTTTTCAGGGTCCTGAAATTCTCCAACGCCAAAACGCTTAAAACTAAGTGGGATGGATGAATATTATCTTCCCAAGTTCTTTAGTGAAAACGGCAGCTTTATACGATCACCGAGTCCGGAGTTACGTCAGGTTTAAGTTTTCCAAGATGGCGTCCAAGATGGCGGCCACTTGTATAAATTTGGCCCCCGTTGTCCAAAACTAGCCGAGTTTGGGCTCTTTGGATTGGGCTTGAAGAGTCCAGTCCAGATTTGTTAGTGTTACCCTTGAAAAACCAACCCCCGATTTTTAAAAGTCAAAAAACCCCCTAAATTCAACAAAAACGACAACCATACAAAATCTACACATCAAAAACAATTAAAACTTAATATTTAATCTAAATCTAGCTATATCTAATTTTTTGGTAGTAATTTTGGAGATGTCAAGCCCTTTTTCGGCAACCCTCGTGTCCACCCCTTATTTTCAAAAAATCATAAGTCTAAAACTATAAAAGATAAAAATCTGAAATTTTGCAACCCGTTAGACACTACGAAGACCCTTCAATTGCCAAACTAAAAAAGGGGGGTCAACGCGACTAATATTAAAATACTGATTTTTGAAAATTTTGAGAAATTTGAAAACTTGATATCTCCGAAACTACCCCACCTTTTTTGATGATCGAAGCGGCGTCTTGATGGATTCAACGCCCTGCCTCGAAGCCGCTCGTTGATCTTCTCTGCACTCAGCCGGAACTGGTAGCACGTGGCCACGTGGTGAGTAGTTTTTCCCGATTTCCTCGAAGGGCGTGGTCCGGAAAAATCGGGAAGCAGCTCCAAGTTGTAGGCGTCAATAAGACGCGTCGTTTGACACCATAAAATATATGTGTCGCCGCTTTCGTTTCCGCAGCGTTCAATTTTGAAACTTTAAAATTTTTCACTTTTGCACTTTTTCGTGTCTATTTGCACTTTTTGTTGCACTTTAAGAAAAACACTTTGCACCATCGGGTAGCCCGCACTTTTCCGCAAATTTTGATATATTGCACTATAAGATTCCGTTGAAAAATACCACTTTTGTGAATTTTTTCCACAATTTTTTCGCAATTTCGAGCGTGGAGCCACCTTGGAAGCGTGTGTACGTCGCGGGGGGAAGCCGCGGACTCTGGGTTAGGTTAGGTTAGGTTAGGTTAGGTTAGGTTAGGTTAGGTTAGGTTAGGTTAGGTTAGGTTAGGTTAGGTTAGGTTAGGTTAGGTTAGGTTAGGTTAGGTTAGGTTAGGTTAGGTTAGGTTAGGTTAGGTTAGGTTAGGTTAGGTTAGGTTAGGTTAGGTTAGGTTAGGTTAGGTTAGGTTAGGTTAGGTTAGGTTAGGTTAGGTTAGGTTAGGTTAGGTTAGGTTAGGTTAGGTTAGGTTAGGTTAGGTTAGGTTAGGTTAGGTTAGGTTAGGTTAGGTTAGGTTAGGTTAGGTTAGGTTAGGTTAGGTTAGGTTAGGTTAGGTTAGGTTAGGTTAGGTTAGGTTAGGTTAGGTTAGGTTAGGTTAGGTTAGGTTAGGTTAGGTTAGGTTAGGTTAGGTTAGGTTAGGTTAGGTTAGGTTAGGTTAGGTTAGGTTAGGTTAGGTTAGGTTAGGTTAGGTTAGGTTAGGTTAGGTTAGGTTAGGTTAGGTTAGGTTAGGTTAGGTTAGGTTAGGTTAGGTTAGGTTAGGTTAGGTTAGGTTAGGTTAGGTTAGGTTAGGTTAGGTTAGGTTAGGTTAGGTTAGGTTAGGTTAGGTTAGGTTAGGTTAGGTTAGGTTAGGTTAGGTTAGGTTAGGTTAGGTTAGGTTAGGTTAGGTTAGGTTAGGTTAGGTTAGGTTAGGTTAGGTTAGGTTAGGTTAGGTTAGGTTAGGTTAGGTTAGGTTAGGTTAGGTTAGGTTAGGTTAGGTTAGGTTAGGTTAGGTTAGGTTAGGTTAGGTTAGGTTAGGTTAGGTTAGGTTAGGTTAGGTTAGGTTAGGTTAGGTTAGGTTAGGTTAGGTTAGGTTAGGTTAGGTTAGGTTAGGTTAGGTTAGGTTAGGTTAGGTTAGGTTAGGTTAGGTTAGGTTAGGTTAGGTTAGGTTAGGTTAGGTTAGGTTAGGTTAGGTTAGGTTAGGTTAGGTTAGGTTAGGTTAGGTTAGGTTAGGTTAGGTTAGGTTAGGTTAGGTTAGGTTAGGTTAGGTTAGGTTAGGTTAGGTTAGGTTAGGTTAGGTTAGGTTAGGTTAGGTTAGGTTAGGTTAGGTTAGGTTAGGTTAGGTTAGGTTAGGTTAGGTTAGGTTAGGTTAGGTTAGGTTAGGTTAGGTTAGGTTAGGTTAGGTTAGGTTAGGTTAGGTTAGGTTAGGTTAGGTTAGGTTAGGTTAGGTTAGGTTAGGTTAGGTTAGGTTAGGTTAGGTTAGGTTAGGTTAGGTTAGGTTAGGTTAGGTTAGGTTAGGTTAGGTTAGGTTAGGTTAGGTTAGGTTAGGTTAGGTTAGGTTAGGTTAGGTTAGGTTAGGTTAGGTTAGGTTAGGTTAGGTTAGGTTAGGTTAGGTTAGGTTAGGTTAGGTTAGGTTAGGTTAGGTTAGGTTAGGTTAGGTTAGGTTAGGTTAGGTTAGGTTAGGTTAGGTTAGGTTAGGTTAGGTTAGGTTAGGTTAGGTTAGGTTAGGTTAGGTTAGGTTAGGTTAGGTTAGGTTAGGTTAGGTTAGGTTAGGTTAGGTTAGGTTAGGTTAGGTTAGGTTAGGTTAGGTTAGGTTAGGTTAGGTTAGGTTAGGTTAGGTTAGGTTAGGTTAGGTTAGGTTAGGTTAGGTTAGGTTAGGTTAGGTTAGGTTAGGTTAGGTTAGGTTAGGTTAGGTTAGGTTAGGTTAGGTTAGGTTAGGTTAGGTTAGGTTAGGTTAGGTTAGGTTAGGTTAGGTTAGGTTAGGTTAGGTTAGGTTAGGTTAGGTTAGGTTAGGTTAGGTTAGGTTAGGTTAGGTTAGGTTAGGTTAGGTTAGGTTAGGTTAGGTTAGGTTAGGTTAGGTTAGGTTAGGTTAGGTTAGGTTAGGTTAGGTTAGGTTAGGTTAGGTTAGGTTAGGTTAGGTTAGGTTAGGTTAGGTTAGGTTAGGTTAGGTTAGGTTAGGTTAGGTTAGGTTAGGTTAGGTTAGGTTAGGTTAGGTTAGGTTAGGTTAGGTTAGGTTAGGTTAGGTTAGGTTAGGTTAGGTTAGGTTAGGTTAGGTTAGGTTAGGTTAGGTTAGGTTAGGTTAGGTTAGGTTAGGTTAGGTTAGGTTAGGTTAGGTTAGGTTAGGTTAGGTTAGGTTAGGTTAGGTTAGGTTAGGTTAGGTTAGGTTAGGTTAGGTTAGGTTAGGTTAGGTTAGGTTAGGTTAGGTTAGGTTAGGTTAGGTTAGGTTAGGTTAGGTTAGGTTAGGTTAGGTTAGGTTAGGTTAGGTTAGGTTAGGTTAGGTTAGGTTAGGTTAGGTTAGGTTAGGTTAGGTTAGGTTAGGTTAGGTTAGGTTAGGTTAGGTTAGGTTAGGTTAGGTTAGGTTAGGTTAGGTTAGGTTAGGTTAGGTTAGGTTAGGTTAGGTTAGGTTAGGTTAGGTTAGGTTAGGTTAGGTTAGGTTAGGTTAGGTTAGGTTAGGTTAGGTTAGGTTAGGTTAGGTTAGGTTAGGTTAGGTTAGGTTAGGTTAGGTTAGGTTAGGTTAGGTTAGGTTAGGTTAGGTTAGGTTAGGTTAGGTTAGGTTAGGTTAGGTTAGGTTAGGTTAGGTTAGGTTAGGTTAGGTTAGGTTAGGTTAGGTTAGGTTAGGTTAGGTTAGGTTAGGTTAGGTTAGGTTAGGTTAGGTTAGGTTAGGTTAGGTTAGGTTAGGTTAGGTTAGGTTAGGTTAGGTTAGGTTAGGTTAGGTTAGGTTAGGTTAGGTTAGGTTAGGTTAGGTTAGGTTAGGTTAGGTTAGGTTAGGTTAGGTTAGGTTAGGTTAGGTTAGGTTAGGTTAGGTTAGGTTAGGTTAGGTTAGGTTAGGTTAGGTTAGGTTAGGTTAGGTTAGGTTAGGTTAGGTTAGGTTAGGTTAGGTTAGGTTAGGTTAGGTTAGGTTAGGTTAGGTTAGGTTAGGTTAGGTTAGGTTAGGTTAGGTTAGGTTAGGTTAGGTTAGGTTAGGTTAGGTTAGGTTAGGTTAGGTTAGGTTAGGTTAGGTTAGGTTAGGTTAGGTTAGGTTAGGTTAGGTTAGGTTAGGTTAGGTTAGGTTAGGTTAGGTTAGGTTAGGTTAGGTTAGGTTAGGTTAGGTTAGGTTAGGTTAGGTTAGGTTAGGTTAGGTTAGGTTAGGTTAGGTTAGGTTAGGTTAGGTTAGGTTAGGTTAGGTTAGGTTAGGTTAGGTTAGGTTAGGTTAGGTTAGGTTAGGTTAGGTTAGGTTAGGTTAGGTTAGGTTAGGTTAGGTTAGGTTAGGTTAGGTTAGGTTAGGTTAGGTTAGGTTAGGTTAGGTTAGGTTAGGTTAGGTTAGGTTAGGTTAGGTTAGGTTAGGTTAGGTTAGGTTAGGTTAGGTTAGGTTAGGTTAGGTTAGGTTAGGTTAGGTTAGGTTAGGTTAGGTTAGGTTAGGTTAGGTTAGGTTAGGTTAGGTTAGGTTAGGTTAGGTTAGGTTAGGTTAGGTTAGGTTAGGTTAGGTTAGGTTAGGTTAGGTTAGGTTAGGTTAGGTTAGGTTAGGTTAGGTTAGGTTAGGTTAGGTTAGGTTAGGTTAGGTTAGGTTAGGTTAGGTTAGGTTAGGTTAGGTTAGGTTAGGTTAGGTTAGGTTAGGTTAGGTTAGGTTAGGTTAGGTTAGGTTAGGTTAGGTTAGGTTAGGTTAGGTTAGGTTAGGTTAGGTTAGGTTAGGTTAGGTTAGGTTAGGTTAGGTTAGGTTAGGTTAGGTTAGGTTAGGTTAGGTTAGGTTAGGTTAGGTTAGGTTAGGTTAGGTTAGGTTAGGTTAGGTTAGGTTAGGTTAGGTTAGGTTAGGTTAGGTTAGGTTAGGTTAGGTTAGGTTAGGTTAGGTTAGGTTAGGTTAGGTTAGGTTAGGTTAGGTTAGGTTAGGTTAGGTTAGGTTAGGTTAGGTTAGGTTAGGTTAGGTTAGGTTAGGTTAGGTTAGGTTAGGTTAGGTTAGGTTAGGTTAGGTTAGGTTAGGTTAGGTTAGGTTAGGTTAGGTTAGGTTAGGTTAGGTTAGGTTAGGTTAGGTTAGGTTAGGTTAGGTTAGGTTAGGTTAGGTTAGGTTAGGTTAGGTTAGGTTAGGTTAGGTTAGGTTAGGTTAGGTTAGGTTAGGTTAGGTTAGGTTAGGTTAGGTTAGGTTAGGTTAGGTTAGGTTAGGTTAGGTTAGGTTAGGTTAGGTTAGGTTAGGTTAGGTTAGGTTAGGTTAGGTTAGGTTAGGTTAGGTTAGGTTAGGTTAGGTTAGGTTAGGTTAGGTTAGGTTAGGTTAGGTTAGGTTAGGTTAGGTTAGGTTAGGTTAGGTTAGGTTAGGTTAGGTTAGGTTAGGTTAGGTTAGGTTAGGTTAGGTTAGGTTAGGTTAGGTTAGGTTAGGTTAGGTTAGGTTAGGTTAGGTTAGGTTAGGTTAGGTTAGGTTAGGTTAGGTTAGGTTAGGTTAGGTTAGGTTAGGTTAGGTTAGGTTAGGTTAGGTTAGGTTAGGTTAGGTTAGGTTAGGTTAGGTTAGGTTAGGTTAGGTTAGGTTAGGTTAGGTTAGGTTAGGTTAGGTTAGGTTAGGTTAGGTTAGGTTAGGTTAGGTTAGGTTAGGTTAGGTTAGGTTAGGTTAGGTTAGGTTAGGTTAGGTTAGGTTAGGTTAGGTTAGGTTAGGTTAGGTTAGGTTAGGTTAGGTTAGGTTAGGTTAGGTTAGGTTAGGTTAGGTTAGGTTAGGTTAGGTTAGGTTAGGTTAGGTTAGGTTAGGTTAGGTTAGGTTAGGTTAGGTTAGGTTAGGTTAGGTTAGGTTAGGTTAGGTTAGGTTAGGTTAGGTTAGGTTAGGTTAGGTTAGGTTAGGTTAGGTTAGGTTAGGTTAGGTTAGGTTAGGTTAGGTTAGGTTAGGTTAGGTTAGGTTAGGTTAGGTTAGGTTAGGTTAGGTTAGGTTAGGTTAGGTTAGGTTAGGTTAGGTTAGGTTAGGTTAGGTTAGGTTAGGTTAGGTTAGGTTAGGTTAGGTTAGGTTAGGTTAGGTTAGGTTAGGTTAGGTTAGGTTAGGTTAGGTTAGGTTAGGTTAGGTTAGGTTAGGTTAGGTTAGGTTAGGTTAGGTTAGGTTAGGTTAGGTTAGGTTAGGTTAGGTTAGGTTAGGTTAGGTTAGGTTAGGTTAGGTTAGGTTAGGTTAGGTTAGGTTAGGTTAGGTTAGGTTAGGTTAGGTTAGGTTAGGTTAGGTTAGGTTAGGTTAGGTTAGGTTAGGTTAGGTTAGGTTAGGTTAGGTTAGGTTAGGTTAGGTTAGGTTAGGTTAGGTTAGGTTAGGTTAGGTTAGGTTAGGTTAGGTTAGGTTAGGTTAGGTTAGGTTAGGTTAGGTTAGGTTAGGTTAGGTTAGGTTAGGTTAGGTTAGGTTAGGTTAGGTTAGGTTAGGTTAGGTTAGGTTAGGTTAGGTTAGGTTAGGTTAGGTTAGGTTAGGTTAGGTTAGGTTAGGTTAGGTTAGGTTAGGTTAGGTTAGGTTAGGTTAGGTTAGGTTAGGTTAGGTTAGGTTAGGTTAGGTTAGGTTAGGTTAGGTTAGGTTAGGTTAGGTTAGGTTAGGTTAGGTTAGGTTAGGTTAGGTTAGGTTAGGTTAGGTTAGGTTAGGTTAGGTTAGGTTAGGTTAGGTTAGGTTAGGTTAGGTTAGGTTAGGTTAGGTTAGGTTAGGTTAGGTTAGGTTAGGTTAGGTTAGGTTAGGTTAGGTTAGGTTAGGTTAGGTTAGGTTAGGTTAGGTTAGGTTAGGTTAGGTTAGGTTAGGTTAGGTTAGGTTAGGTTAGGTTAGGTTAGGTTAGGTTAGGTTAGGTTAGGTTAGGTTAGGTTAGGTTAGGTTAGGTTAGGTTAGGTTAGGTTAGGTTAGGTTAGGTTAGGTTAGGTTAGGTTAGGTTAGGTTAGGTTAGGTTAGGTTAGGTTAGGTTAGGTTAGGTTAGGTTAGGTTAGGTTAGGTTAGGTTAGGTTAGGTTAGGTTAGGTTAGGTTAGGTTAGGTTAGGTTAGGTTAGGTTAGGTTAGGTTAGGTTAGGTTAGGTTAGGTTAGGTTAGGTTAGGTTAGGTTAGGTTAGGTTAGGTTAGGTTAGGTTAGGTTAGGTTAGGTTAGGTTAGGTTAGGTTAGGTTAGGTTAGGTTAGGTTAGGTTAGGTTAGGTTAGGTTAGGTTAGGTTAGGTTAGGTTAGGTTAGGTTAGGTTAGGTTAGGTTAGGTTAGGTTAGGTTAGGTTAGGTTAGGTTAGGTTAGGTTAGGTTAGGTTAGGTTAGGTTAGGTTAGGTTAGGTTAGGTTAGGTTAGGTTAGGTTAGGTTAGGTTAGGTTAGGTTAGGTTAGGTTAGGTTAGGTTAGGTTAGGTTAGGTTAGGTTAGGTTAGGTTAGGTTAGGTTAGGTTAGGTTAGGTTAGGTTAGGTTAGGTTAGGTTAGGTTAGGTTAGGTTAGGTTAGGTTAGGTTAGGTTAGGTTAGGTTAGGTTAGGTTAGGTTAGGTTAGGTTAGGTTAGGTTAGGTTAGGTTAGGTTAGGTTAGGTTAGGTTAGGTTAGGTTAGGTTAGGTTAGGTTAGGTTAGGTTAGGTTAGGTTAGGTTAGGTTAGGTTAGGTTAGGTTAGGTTAGGTTAGGTTAGGTTAGGTTAGGTTAGGTTAGGTTAGGTTAGGTTAGGTTAGGTTAGGTTAGGTTAGGTTAGGTTAGGTTAGGTTAGGTTAGGTTAGGTTAGGTTAGGTTAGGTTAGGTTAGGTTAGGTTAGGTTAGGTTAGGTTAGGTTAGGTTAGGTTAGGTTAGGTTAGGTTAGGTTAGGTTAGGTTAGGTTAGGTTAGGTTAGGTTAGGTTAGGTTAGGTTAGGTTAGGTTAGGTTAGGTTAGGTTAGGTTAGGTTAGGTTAGGTTAGGTTAGGTTAGGTTAGGTTAGGTTAGGTTAGGTTAGGTTAGGTTAGGTTAGGTTAGGTTAGGTTAGGTTAGGTTAGGTTAGGTTAGGTTAGGTTAGGTTAGGTTAGGTTAGGTTAGGTTAGGTTAGGTTAGGTTAGGTTAGGTTAGGTTAGGTTAGGTTAGGTTAGGTTAGGTTAGGTTAGGTTAGGTTAGGTTAGGTTAGGTTAGGTTAGGTTAGGTTAGGTTAGGTTAGGTTAGGTTAGGTTAGGTTAGGTTAGGTTAGGTTAGGTTAGGTTAGGTTAGGTTAGGTTAGGTTAGGTTAGGTTAGGTTAGGTTAGGTTAGGTTAGGTTAGGTTAGGTTAGGTTAGGTTAGGTTAGGTTAGGTTAGGTTAGGTTAGGTTAGGTTAGGTTAGGTTAGGTTAGGTTAGGTTAGGTTAGGTTAGGTTAGGTTAGGTTAGGTTAGGTTAGGTTAGGTTAGGTTAGGTTAGGTTAGGTTAGGTTAGGTTAGGTTAGGTTAGGTTAGGTTAGGTTAGGTTAGGTTAGGTTAGGTTAGGTTAGGTTAGGTTAGGTTAGGTTAGGTTAGGTTAGGTTAGGTTAGGTTAGGTTAGGTTAGGTTAGGTTAGGTTAGGTTAGGTTAGGTTAGGTTAGGTTAGGTTAGGTTAGGTTAGGTTAGGTTAGGTTAGGTTAGGTTAGGTTAGGTTAGGTTAGGTTAGGTTAGGTTAGGTTAGGTTAGGTTAGGTTAGGTTAGGTTAGGTTAGGTTAGGTTAGGTTAGGTTAGGTTAGGTTAGGTTAGGTTAGGTTAGGTTAGGTTAGGTTAGGTTAGGTTAGGTTAGGTTAGGTTAGGTTAGGTTAGGTTAGGTTAGGTTAGGTTAGGTTAGGTTAGGTTAGGTTAGGTTAGGTTAGGTTAGGTTAGGTTAGGTTAGGTTAGGTTAGGTTAGGTTAGGTTAGGTTAGGTTAGGTTAGGTTAGGTTAGGTTAGGTTAGGTTAGGTTAGGTTAGGTTAGGTTAGGTTAGGTTAGGTTAGGTTAGGTTAGGTTAGGTTAGGTTAGGTTAGGTTAGGTTAGGTTAGGTTAGGTTAGGTTAGGTTAGGTTAGGTTAGGTTAGGTTAGGTTAGGTATAGGTTAGGTTAGGTTAGGTTAGGTTAGGTTAGGTTAGGTTAGGTTAGGTTAGGTTAGGTTAGGTTAGGTTAGGTTAGGTTAGGTTAGGTTAGGTTAGGTTAGGTTAGGTTAGGTTAGGTTAGGTTAGGTTAGGTTAGGTTAGGTTAGGTTAGGTTAGGTTAGGTTAGGTTAGGTTAGGTTAGGTTAGGTTAGGTTAGGTTAGGTTAGGTTAGGTTAGGTTAGGTTAGGTTAGGTTAGGTTAGGTTAGGTTAGGTTAGGTTAGGTTAGGTTAGGTTAGGTTAGGTTAGGTTAGGTTAGGTTAGGTTAGGTTAGGTTAGGTTAGGTTAGGTTAGGTTAGGTTAGGTTAGGTTAGGTTAGGTTAGGTTAGGTTAGGTTAGGTTAGGTTAGGTTAGGTTAGGTTAGGTTAGGTTAGGTTAGGTTAGGTTAGGTTAGGTTAGGTTAGGTTAGGTTAGGTTAGGTTAGGTTAGGTTAGGTTAGGTTAGGTTAGGTTAGGTTAGGTTAGGTTAGGTTAGGTTAGGTTAGGTTAGGTTAGGTTAGGTTAGGTTAGGTTAGGTTAGGTTAGGTTAGGTTAGGTTAGGTTAGGTTAGGTTAGGTTAGGTTAGGTTAGGTTAGGTTAGGTTAGGTTAGGTTAGGTTAGGTTAGGTTAGGTTAGGTTAGGTTAGGTTAGGTTAGGTTAGGTTAGGTTAGGTTAGGTTAGGTTAGGTTAGGTTAGGTTAGGTTAGGTTAGGTTAGGTTAGGTTAGGTTAGGTTAGGTTAGGTTAGGTTAGGTTAGGTTAGGTTAGGTTAGGTTAGGTTAGGTTAGGTTAGGTTAGGTTAGGTTAGGTTAGGTTAGGTTAGGTTAGGTTAGGTTAGGTTAGGTTAGGTTAGGTTAGGTTAGGTTAGGTTAGGTTAGGTTAGGTTAGGTTAGGTTAGGTTAGGTTAGGTTAGGTTAGGTTAGGTTAGGTTAGGTTAGGTTAGGTTAGGTTAGGTTAGGTTAGGTTAGGTTAGGTTAGGTTAGGTTAGGTTAGGTTAGGTTAGGTTAGGTTAGGTTAGGTTAGGTTAGGTTAGGTTAGGTTAGGTTAGGTTAGGTTAGGTTAGGTTAGGTTAGGTTAGGTTAGGTTAGGTTAGGTTAGGTTAGGTTAGGTTAGGTTAGGTTAGGTTAGGTTAGGTTAGGTTAGGTTAGGTTAGGTTAGGTTAGGTTAGGTTAGGTTAGGTTAGGTTAGGTTAGGTTAGGTTAGGTTAGGTTAGGTTAGGTTAGGTTAGGTTAGGTTAGGTTAGGTTAGGTTAGGTTAGGTTAGGTTAGGTTAGGTTAGGTTAGGTTAGGTTAGGTTAGGTTAGGTTAGGTTAGGTTAGGTTAGGTTAGGTTAGGTTAGGTTAGGTTAGGTTAGGTTAGGTTAGGTTAGGTTAGGTTAGGTTAGGTTAGGTTAGGTTAGGTTAGGTTAGGTTAGGTTAGGTTAGGTTAGGTTAGGTTAGGTTAGGTTAGGTTAGGTTAGGTTAGGTTAGGTTAGGTTAGGTTAGGTTAGGTTAGGTTAGGTTAGGTTAGGTTAGGTTAGGTTAGGTTAGGTTAGGTTAGGTTAGGTTAGGTTAGGTTAGGTTAGGTTAGGTTAGGTTAGGTTAGGTTAGGTTAGGTTAGGTTAGGTTAGGTTAGGTTAGGTTAGGTTAGGTTAGGTTAGGTTAGGTTAGGTTAGGTTAGGTTAGGTTAGGTTAGGTTAGGTTAGGTTAGGTTAGGTTAGGTTAGGTTAGGTTAGGTTAGGTTAGGTTAGGTTAGGTTAGGTTAGGTTAGGTTAGGTTAGGTTAGGTTAGGTTAGGTTAGGTTAGGTTAGGTTAGGTTAGGTTAGGTTAGGTTAGGTTAGGTTAGGTTAGGTTAGGTTAGGTTAGGTTAGGTTAGGTTAGGTTAGGTTAGGTTAGGTTAGGTTAGGTTAGGTTAGGTTAGGTTAGGTTAGGTTAGGTTAGGTTAGGTTAGGTTAGGTTAGGTTAGGTTAGGTTAGGTTAGGTTAGGTTAGGTTAGGTTAGGTTAGGTTAGGTTAGGTTAGGTTAGGTTAGGTTAGGTTAGGTTAGGTTAGGTTAGGTTAGGTTAGGTTAGGTTAGGTTAGGTTAGGTTAGGTTAGGTTAGGTTAGGTTAGGTTAGGTTAGGTTAGGTTAGGTTAGGTTAGGTTAGGTTAGGTTAGGTTAGGTTAGGTTAGGTTAGGTTAGGTTAGGTTAGGTTAGGTTAGGTTAGGTTAGGTTAGGTTAGGTTAGGTTAGGTTAGGTTAGGTTAGGTTAGGTTAGGTTAGGTTAGGTTAGGTTAGGTTAGGTTAGGTTAGGTTAGGTTAGGTTAGGTTAGGTTAGGTTAGGTTAGGTTAGGTTAGGTTAGGTTAGGTTAGGTTAGGTTAGGTTAGGTTAGGTTAGGTTAGGTTAGGTTAGGTTAGGTTAGGTTAGGTTAGGTTAGGTTAGGTTAGGTTAGGTTAGGTTAGGTTAGGTTAGGTTAGGTTAGGTTAGGTTAGGTTAGGTTAGGTTAGGTTAGGTTAGGTTAGGTTAGGTTAGGTTAGGTTAGGTTAGGTTAGGTTAGGTTAGGTTAGGTTAGGTTAGGTTAGGTTAGGTTAGGTTAGGTTAGGTTAGGTTAGGTTAGGTTAGGTTAGGTTAGGTTAGGTTAGGTTAGGTTAGGTTAGGTTAGGTTAGGTTAGGTTAGGTTAGGTTAGGTTAGGTTAGGTTAGGTTAGGTTAGGTTAGGTTAGGTTAGGTTAGGTTAGGTTAGGTTAGGTTAGGTTAGGTTAGGTTAGGTTAGGTTAGGTTAGGTTAGGTTAGGTTAGGTTAGGTTAGGTTAGGTTAGGTTAGGTTAGGTTAGGTTAGGTTAGGTTAGGTTAGGTTAGGTTAGGTTAGGTTAGGTTAGGTTAGGTTAGGTTAGGTTAGGTTAGGTTAGGTTAGGTTAGGTTAGGTTAGGTTAGGTTAGGTTAGGTTAGGTTAGGTTAGGTTAGGTTAGGTTAGGTTAGGTTAGGTTAGGTTAGGTTAGGTTAGGTTAGGTTAGGTTAGGTTAGGTTAGGTTAGGTTAGGTTAGGTTAGGTTAGGTTAGGTTAGGTTAGGTTAGGTTAGGTTAGGTTAGGTTAGGTTAGGTTAGGTTAGGTTAGGTTAGGTTAGGTTAGGTTAGGTTAGGTTAGGTTAGGTTAGGTTAGGTTAGGTTAGGTTAGGTTAGGTTAGGTTAGGTTAGGTTAGGTTAGGTTAGGTTAGGTTAGGTTAGGTTAGGTTAGGTTAGGTTAGGTTAGGTTAGGTTAGGTTAGGTTAGGTTAGGTTAGGTTAGGTTAGGTTAGGTTAGGTTAGGTTAGGTTAGGTTAGGTTAGGTTAGGTTAGGTTAGGTTAGGTTAGGTTAGGTTAGGTTAGGTTAGGTTAGGTTAGGTTAGGTTAGGTTAGGTTAGGTTAGGTTAGGTTAGGTTAGGTTAGGTTAGGTTAGGTTAGGTTAGGTTAGGTTAGGTTAGGTTAGGTTAGGTTAGGTTAGGTTAGGTTAGGTTAGGTTAGGTTAGGTTAGGTTAGGTTAGGTTAGGTTAGGTTAGGTTAGGTTAGGTTAGGTTAGGTTAGGTTAGGTTAGGTTAGGTTAGGTTAGGTTAGGTTAGGTTAGGTTAGGTTAGGTTAGGTTAGGTTAGGTTAGGTTAGGTTAGGTTAGGTTAGGTTAGGTTAGGTTAGGTTAGGTTAGGTTAGGTTAGGTTAGGTTAGGTTAGGTTAGGTTAGGTTAGGTTAGGTTAGGTTAGGTTAGGTTAGGTTAGGTTAGGTTAGGTTAGGTTAGGTTAGGTTAGGTTAGGTTAGGTTAGGTTAGGTTAGGTTAGGTTAGGTTAGGTTAGGTTAGGTTAGGTTAGGTTAGGTTAGGTTAGGTTAGGTTAGGTTAGGTTAGGTTAGGTTAGGTTAGGTTAGGTTAGGTTAGGTTAGGTTAGGTTAGGTTAGGTTAGGTTAGGTTAGGTTAGGTTAGGTTAGGTTAGGTTAGGTTAGGTTAGGTTAGGTTAGGTTAGGTTAGGTTAGGTTAGGTTAGGTTAGGTTAGGTTAGGTTAGGTTAGGTTAGGTTAGGTTAGGTTAGGTTAGGTTAGGTTAGGTTAGGTTAGGTTAGGTTAGGTTAGGTTAGGTTAGGTTAGGTTAGGTTAGGTTAGGTTAGGTTAGGTTAGGTTAGGTTAGGTTAGGTTAGGTTAGGTTAGGTTAGGTTAGGTTAGGTTAGGTTAGGTTAGGTTAGGTTAGGTTAGGTTAGGTTAGGTTAGGTTAGGTTAGGTTAGGTTAGGTTAGGTTAGGTTAGGTTAGGTTAGGTTAGGTTAGGTTAGGTTAGGTTAGGTTAGGTTAGGTTAGGTTAGGTTAGGTTAGGTTAGGTTAGGTTAGGTTAGGTTAGGTTAGGTTAGGTTAGGTTAGGTTAGGTTAGGTTAGGTT
Source organism: Melanchra persicariae (assembly GCA_947386135.1). Taxonomy (NCBI): domain Eukaryota; kingdom Metazoa; phylum Arthropoda; class Insecta; order Lepidoptera; family Noctuidae; genus Melanchra; species Melanchra persicariae. Next base: position 21,503,431 of record OX376657.1, read on the forward strand.
AGGTTAGGTTAGGTTAGGTTAGGTTAGGTTAGGTTAGGTTAGGTTAGGTTAGGTTAGGTTAGGTTAGGTTAGGTTAGGTTAGGTTAGGTTAGGTTAGGTTAGGTTAGGTTAGGTTAGGTTAGGTTAGGTTAGGTTAGGTTAGGTTAGGTTAGGTTAGGTTAGGTTAGGTTAGGTTAGGTTAGGTTAGGTTAGGTTAGGTTAGGTTAGGTTAGGTTAGGTTAGGTTAGGTTAGGTTAGGTTAGGTTAGGTTAGGTTAGGTTAGGTTAGGTTAGGTTAGGTTAGGTTAGGTTAGGTTAGGTTAGGTTAGGTTAGGTTAGGTTAGGTTAGGTTAGGTTAGGTTAGGTTAGGTTAGGTTAGGTTAGGTTAGGTTAGGTTAGGTTAGGTTAGGTTAGGTTAGGTTAGGTTAGGTTAGGTTAGGTTAGGTTAGGTTAGGTTAGGTTAGGTTAGGTTAGGTTAGGTTAGGTTAGGTTAGGTTAGGTTAGGTTAGGTTAGGTTAGGTTAGGTTAGGTTAGGTTAGGTTAGGTTAGGTTAGGTTAGGTTAGGTTAGGTTAGGTTAGGTTAGGTTAGGTTAGGTTAGGTTAGGTTAGGTTAGGTTAGGTTAGGTTAGGTTAGGTTAGGTTAGGTTAGGTTAGGTTAGGTTAGGTTAGGTTAGGTTAGGTTAGGTTAGGTTAGGTTAGGTTAGGTTAGGTTAGGTTAGGTTAGGTTAGGTTAGGTTAGGTTAGGTTAGGTTAGGTTAGGTTAGGTTAGGTTAGGTTAGGTTAGGTTAGGTTAGGTTAGGTTAGGTTAGGTTAGGTTAGGTTAGGTTAGGTTAGGTTAGGTTAGGTTAGGTTAGGTTAGGTTAGGTTAGGTTAGGTTAGGTTAGGTTAGGTTAGGTTAGGTTAGGTTAGGTTAGGTTAGGTTAGGTTAGGTTAGGTTAGGTTAGGTTAGGTTAGGTTAGGTTAGGTTAGGTTAGGTTAGGTTAGGTTAGGTTAGGTTAGGTTAGGTTAGGTTAGGTTAGGTTAGGTTAGGTTAGGTTAGGTTAGGTTAGGTTAGGTTAGGTTAGGTTAGGTTAGGTTAGGTTAGGTTAGGTTAGGTTAGGTTAGGTTAGGTTAGGTTAGGTTAGGTTAGGTTAGGTTAGGTTAGGTTAGGTTAGGTTAGGTTAGGTTAGGTTAGGTTAGGTTAGGTTAGGTTAGGTTAGGTTAGGTTAGGTTAGGTTAGGTTAGGTTAGGTTAGGTTAGGTTAGGTTAGGTTAGGTTAGGTTAGGTTAGGTTAGGTTAGGTTAGGTTAGGTTAGGTTAGGTTAGGTTAGGTTAGGTTAGGTTAGGTTAGGTTAGGTTAGGTTAGGTTAGGTTAGGTTAGGTTAGGTTAGGTTAGGTTAGGTTAGGTTAGGTTAGGTTAGGTTAGGTTAGGTTAGGTTAGGTTAGGTTAGGTTAGGTTAGGTTAGGTTAGGTTAGGTTAGGTTAGGTTAGGTTAGGTTAGGTTAGGTTAGGTTAGGTTAGGTTAGGTTAGGTTAGGTTAGGTTAGGTTAGGTTAGGTTAGGTTAGGTTAGGTTAGGTTAGGTTAGGTTAGGTTAGGTTAGGTTAGGTTAGGTTAGGTTAGGTTAGGTTAGGTTAGGTTAGGTTAGGTTAGGTTAGGTTAGGTTAGGTTAGGTTAGGTTAGGTTAGGTTAGGTTAGGTTAGGTTAGGTTAGGTTAGGTTAGGTTAGGTTAGGTTAGGTTAGGTTAGGTTAGGTTAGGTTAGGTTAGGTTAGGTTAGGTTAGGTTAGGTTAGGTTAGGTTAGGTTAGGTTAGGTTAGGTTAGGTTAGGTTAGGTTAGGTTAGGTTAGGTTAGGTTAGGTTAGGTTAGGTTAGGTTAGGTTAGGTTAGGTTAGGTTAGGTTAGG